>CM077153.1:234684815-234742315 GCA_039583875.1 Platanthera guangdongensis
GGACACTCTCCCAATGACTTACACGTCATGGGCTAGCCAGCCGACCAGAGAGACATACCAACGCCTTAGCACATCACAATCCCAAGCCTTTCCCACCCTAATCCACCATTCGTACCATATCATCCACGTGCCCCGTGTGTACTCTAATTTCCTCTTGGTCCAGTTCTTGTTACACGTAATAATACAAAGAGGGGAAAACAAATCACAAATGGCGTATTTGCCCTAAAGATTTCTACAAAATCCTTAAGGCTCGTTATGCACATCACGGGTCAGACTAACGGTTGTGACTACGGCTTCACCTGCAATGCCTAATCCACTAACGGAGCTGATTTCAATTGCAATTTCATGTCGGGGACAGACACAATCGACCCGGTGGCTCCTCTTGAACCATGGCAACCTGAATCTCTCTCATTTGAGAGATCTGGTGCTCGAATGCTTGAAAGAAAACAAGAAAGAGGTAGATGTCATGCATTCATCCTAAAACCGAGAGGAGAAGTGTCGTTACCTTACGACTCCTCTTCTAGCCATGGAATCCTTGCCTGGCACGGATGAAAACAAGCGCCTCCAAGCCCTCACCACGAATCTGGACTCAGATCAATGATTGGGGTTCTGAAGCTCTATCAATGGAAGAAGAAAGCTTTCTTCTTCTTCCTCTCACTCCCTCTTCCAACACCCTAAGTCCAGTCAAACAAGAGGAGAAAATGAGGAAGAAAACCCGCTCAGCCCTATATAAGTACTCTGGAGGAGAGTCTTGAGCCTTAGGATCGTATCCTAAATGAAATCGGACGGCTACAAAGTCAAACGACGGAACTGCTTCCATCCACTACGTCGGGCGCTAATGCTAGCGACAAGCGATAGCTTCCCAAGCTGCGAGATAGAAAAATAATATCGCGCTAATGACGGCGGTAAGGCTAACGCTGCGCGGTAGCACCTTTCTCGAGAACTCAGCGTTTTCTCGAGAACTCAAACCCTTTCTCGAGAACTCAATGCTCTTACGCAAACCTGGAGTTACGTCGCACAGTAATGCTAACTTGGCGCGGTAAACTCTTTCTTGAGAATTCAACACTCTCTACACAACCCTGGAGTTACCGTGGTACGGTAGCTAACTACCGCGAAGCGATAGTCCTCTCAACACTCGACGAACGGGGCTTTTTCTCGACATTCTCTACCCGATGAAACAGGGCTACCGTTGGGCAATAGCTACCAGAAATTCAAGTTCTGAAAAACTGGGGTGTTACAACTTCATCGAAGACAACGTCTCTTGACACAATGAACCTCTTCGTCTCAGGATCCATACACCTCCATCTCCTTTTCTGTTCATCATACCCAACGAAGACTAGCTTCGTCTTGAGAGCCCCTAGAGAGTGTACATAGCAGGTAGAACCAAATACCTGAAGGTGCTTCATGTTGGGCTTCACCCTGAACATCAGCTCATACAGAGTCTTCATGTTGATCGGACTCAGAGGCATCTGATTGATGACATGTGTCGTGTAACGACCCCAGGCCCGAGCTCAGAGGCCCATGGGCTTGTCTCGTTCTGGACATCGCTACCGGGCTGCAGCCAAGCACCCAAAGCCTCTCCGCACCTGTTTCTCGGCCGCGGTGCATTGTTGAGGCCAGGTCTCGAACCCGCAACCCCCTTGATAGGCAACCTTCAACAGTTCCTATCACCAACTGAGCTGCAGCTATCCGTCCGGGGCCCGACGTCGTATGCCACAGACAGACCGGGTGGTTACTTATGGAAACCATCCAACCAATCTCAACGTCCTACACAGAGCATTCTAGCGGAAGCATTATAATAAAGTTGCAATAAAGAACCCAGCATTAGAGCCTGAATGTCCACTAGTACAGAATAGGAATGTTATACAAAATACCCAAAATAAGCCTTAAGGCCTTACAAAATGTTTCACTTCCAATTACATGTTTTACAAACCACGGCACGCAGGCCGGTCACACATGAATAAAGCAGTAAACACTTCCAATTAGCCTTCAAGGGCCGGCTTCGCATTCGGGCTTTAGCCCGCTATTGACCGCTTGGTCCAGCTGCACCTGCAAACAACATACCACCGCACGGTGGCAAAACAAGGCAGCGGTCAGCAATGCTGACCAAATTATAACGATCCCGCCCCCAACTCGGGCGGCGATGCTCATTCCCTGCATTTCATTAGCATAAGCGAGCAATGCATATAAATAGTCATTTCATCACAGACGTTGGCTCGCATGGCCACACGCCCCGTGCTCTCAGGGCACATTCTCGGTGAACCGGTCGATGTCAACGTCAATTAAAGCCATAGACATTCCGGACTCACCACCGCCACATGGACGGCCAAACCTATGAGCAATTTGTCTTCCTGGCCTGGGTCACGACAATTTAAGTCATTGACCGCCGAAGACCCTAATCTATGCCAACGGTAAGTGTCACTTGCCTTTAGGTCTCTTTAACCAAACGACATAGAACGGGTACGGTTCCATCTAACCAGTGCTCACATCGCAACGACAATTTAAGCCATTTGCGCGGGTCAAACTTCCGTCGAGTCCCATTTCCATCACAAGTCACATAACCCGTGTTATGTTCAAGTTGGCTCTCAAGCCACCAAGTTGGCAAGATCCTCGTATCCGCCCAGTTTTCCGGGTGCACCTTTGGGTTAGTCCCCAAGGCTCCCTGCTGCAATCTACCGCGTAGAAAACCCGAAAAACAACCAATAGCACGGAGTCTTCTCCGGCATTATGCAATGCAACATCACCGATCCAGACCAACATGTCCGGGTAGGCTTCACACATCATGCCTATGTCCGTTCTCGCTTACGGACTCTAAACAACGGGGACTTCACATATCTACTCGAAGGAACGCCTCCAACTCTCTACAAACTCGCGAGAGCGGGCTTCCTATGCTAAGAAAGAGAGCTACTCATGCTCAAGATGAGGATCGTTACCCTAGCATTCCTCTTTGGCGCCATTGAAAAGTAATCGGATGAAAGCACCACACTAGCTTTGCCTCCGTGGATCCGGAGTCGGCTCGCGATTCGGAGCTTTGAAGCTCCTCCAATGGCGGGATCTAGCTCCTTCTTCCTCCCTTGGCTCTCCTCTCTCTCTAAGGTTTTAGAAAGATAACACTTAAGAAAAGTGAGGGTTTTGAAAGCCCAAACCCGGGTATATCCCTTCAGGAACAACCCCCAGTCATTGGATCTCAAAATAAGGAAACGAACGGCTTTGATTCGGGACTGAAATGCCCAATCTGGAGCGAACACGGCCTGGCACAAACGCCCGTGTCCAGGGTCGTGTGCCTCATTCGCCGTCAAAATCGAATCACCTGGAACCTCACACGGGTATCGAACACGCCCGTGTTCGAGCTGACACGCCCGTGTTCGTAGCTGACACAGCTGTGTGGCCGGCCGTGTACCCCATCATTTTTCCCCAAAATCAACCCGAGCACTGCACGGGTTCTAGGACACGCCCGTGTCCTTACCCGTGTCACCTCAACACGCCTGGACCCCAGGCCGTGTACACGGTCTCGACACTCGACGCTTCGTCGAGTGAAGATCGTCGACCTGATGACACGGCCTTGGACACGCCCGTGTCCTAGGCCGTGTGCCTTGTCTCCACGCATCGTCGAGCAAAGCTCGTCGACTCCCCGGGACGATCGTCGAGACAGGTCGACACTCCCTGTGACACGCCCGTGTCGCAGGCCGTGTGCCATGTCTCGACACTTCGTCGAACGCAGAGTGTCGACTTCGCGGCTAAGTGTCGACACGGGTCGACACGCCCTGCGACACGCCGGTCGCAGGCCGTGTGCCCAGTCTCGGCACAATGTCGAGACCAAAGTGTCGACACCCCGTCTCAATGTCGACACAGGCTTGACACGCCCTCGACACGCCCGTGTCTCAGGCCGTGTGCCTGCAGCCAGAACCCAAACTGGCCCAAAACGTCCCCCTTCGCTCCTTTGAGTTTCGGGGCGTTACATGCCGCGCAGGCCATTCCTTCCGCCCAAAAGGCCTTAGGAATGCTTTTTCACCGAAGCCAACACTTGCGGGCATCCGTCAAAAGACAGATCTTCCGATCTACAACACCACTTTGTTGTGGAGTATGTCCACGAGAGAGCTCTCTTTGGATCTCATGCTTCTTGCAAAAGTTTGAGAACACTGTTGAACTGAACTCACCTTCGTTTTCCGTTCTCAACTTCTTGATCCGCAGGCCAAGCTGGCCCTCCACAAGCTTCTTAAACTCTGTAAACAAGCGGAACATGTTCGACTTCTCCTTCATGAATTATACCCAAGTATACCTTGTATAGTCATCAACCAATATCAGCATATACATGCTGCCTCCAAGACTGGCGGTGACGGTCGGTCCCAACAGCTCACCATGGATTACCTCCAATGGTGCCTTATACCTGGACTGCGCCTTATCAAATGTAAAGCGATAAGCTTCACTATGTTGACATCCCGCACAAGCTTGACCGTCGCCGAAGAATGACAATCTAGGCAAGCATTTCACAAGGCTCCTTTCCACCATTGCTTTTAGCTTGTCCATCCCGACATGTATCAGACTTTCATGACAGATAGCTGCACTATAATTGTCCTTCATATGATCAGCATCAAAACTTGTTGACGGCCCAACCATGTTCTTTTCCTTACTCCCAACATGAGCAACATTCACCGAGTGCGGGACAACCTTACACTCCTTCTTGAAGTGACCAGGCTGCTTGCATCTATAGCACCTTGATCCCTCCTTCCTCTTCCCATCACGCCTAGGAGAAACACTCCTCTCCTGCTAATCAGAAGTAGAGGGACCAACCATAGCAGCCAACTTCACCTCCTCATTGAACAACCCATCAAGGGAAGTCGAAATGTCCGCAGCTGACCGACATCTGCTGATGTGGTCCAAGAGTCCGGATGAGATAACCTGCTTGAGAATAAACTCCGCTTTTGCATTTGTCTCCTTCCAAGCCCTCATCTCTTCAGCATTGCCAGTAACAGCAGTAACCACTTGCCTTCTGTCTCCGCAAACCACCTCCCAAAGGTCCTCGCCAACAAGATAGCTTTTCATACATGACTTCCACTTTTCAAAGTTAGTCACTGTACCAGCTTCATTCCAAGATCTCTTGTTAATCACCTTCCATTTCACTTAACCCTGGTTCACTTAAGACTCACAGAAGCAATGAAGCAAACTGTTGGTTGATCCGTTGCGCAAGCCTCTGTTCCCTCTGATACCAAGTTAAAAATTTGATATAGTGAAAGACGGTAAACTAGGTACAGTAACACTTAACCAATCCGAGCCCAAATAAACCAGATGCAAACCAGAAGAGCAAGAATATTATACTAAACACTCTTTATAAGGTGAGTCATATATGGCGAGACATGATTTGCCAATGTACCCAAAGGAAAGCAGAAACAATACAAGGCAAAATCCTAGTCGCGCGGACTCAAAAGATAACGGCTGGATCTACTGCTAACCGCTACGGAGTCTGCTCAACCCGCCTAGTCTCCAGACTGCAACTAAGTCGCGCAGACTACCCGTTATTTCGTTGCTGAACTTTAATCATCGATCTGCAAGCCGCCTAACCGCTAGGTTGCAGTTGCCAGACTGCGCGAGCTACTGCCGAACTGAACCAAGCCGCTAGATGTGGACAGCTTATTGAACCAGGAAACTAGTTGCAGAAGAGAGACCTCCTAGCTACAACCCGCGACTTGCTGTTAACCACTAGTTGCTATCTGCGGAGTCTGCACTGTCCCTGACCGCAGTCAGAACCAAGTCCCTGGCTTCCAGCGCTACTCGCACAACCTGCACAGCATAAACCGGTCAACCTCCTTAAACCGTGCGGATACAAAATTTTAACCGCAGCAACTATCCGCGAGCTCACTTACTATTTAGTTGGCTTATGATTGATGTGATAGGGGGTCCTATTCATAGGCACGATGAGGAGTGTGGTCACCGCCCTAGCCGATAGGATAACCACCCTATCTCTCGTCGAGCACCAAGTGTATCCGCAAGCCACGGATACATAACTAGTCCGCCGTGTCCTGTGCAGGATATCCAGAAGCCAATAACATCACCAAGGCCGGATAGCAACCCTATCCGCCTTGTCGCCAAAGGCCAACCAAGACAAGCCACCACCAGCACACCCTGTGGCAACACAACATATCTAAATGTCAGCGGACACTGCTCCAGTTCGCACATCCTGCGGACACAACTCCAGTCCGCACTCCCCAAGCTCGCAACCAAGGCACACGACTAATTACTGCCGAGCTTGGCAGACTGAGAAGTAGTACGTTGCTTAACCGTGTGATCACACCGGACTGAGCAAACCTGTACTTGGTTCAGAACCAACCAAGTCCACACCACCGGCCATAAGGACCAGTCCACGCTTACTGGCGGACACTGGAACCAGTCCATCAATCTCGGCAAACTCCAGCACCTGTCCGCTCTAACCGGCAAACTCCACGGATTCCACTTGTCGTGCTACAAGAGATAGACCAAGGAGCTTGCCATGCCGGTCTCTCGAGCTCCTGTCTAGTCTGTATCGTGTCGGACTCTGCTGATAGAGACACTATCCGTCGGGTTACCTTCTGGGAACAAACTGTTGGTTGAGCATAAACCGGTCCGGTTGTACGCCACCTCTATCCTCATAGACCGCGCGAACAGACTGCCCAAGCCGCCAAGGAATAAGCCGACTGAAGCAACTCTGCCGACCTGGCTAACCGCCAGTCCTATCCGCATAGACCGCGTGGACAGGTCGCCCAGTCTGCTACTTTGACTTCACCATTTTCAACAAGGTACTCTGTCTCGCGAAGGGGCGAGCGGTTAGCACGGTCGGCGGAGTCTAACCGATCAGTTTGCTGGGTCCTATTCACGCTGATTGTGCTCGAGTTCGCTGGTTATGTGGACTTGGTCATGGTGTTATGAGAAGTCTGCTTTGAGACCGTCTGGTTGCGCGGTCTGCTTCTGGTGTTCGCGGAGTTTGGTTGTTAGACTGGGCTCGTATATGGCCTTAGTCGCGGATTGAATGCGGAGACCACTACACAGAGACGTCTAGTGGCTGAGTCCGGTAGTTCACCGCATGTGTGAAGAGATCAGGACGCGTGACTGGATTGCTAAGTCCACGCAGACTGGTGTTGTTATCCGCTGGGCTTGGTGGACTTGTTCTTTTCGTCTATGCAGATAAATGGTTAATGTGGAGGACTGACGCTGGTATCTGCACTTGTGCGGATAGATGGTGTTAGTTGTAGGATGATGTGCGGTTATCCTATCTCTATGGGCGGTGACAACACTCCTCTTTCCGCTATAAATAGTGTTCCCCGACTTGTCATAAGTAAAGAGAATAGTGAGAACTTAGCTCACACTATGATCATGCAGTTACAGTTTTTTAACCGCCACGACTAAGTGAAGTTAACTTATCTATACAGGTTGTGCGGCTAGCACTGGGTGACTAGACAACTGGTTGGGAAGCTCGGTGTGGGACAATTTGTGATTACAATCGATGGTATGCAGCAGATCGCGGTCTCAGCGGCCTGAAGTCACTTCCTCCAAGTTCTGGTTAATCGACCAGTTTACCTGGTCTATCAGCGGGTTTTATTCAGTTCATCAGCATTCAATAAAGGATGTTCGTGCGGCTTATTGCAGTTGGCAACTTGGCGGTTTTCAGCGGACAAGTCCTGCGGTCAGCGGCTTGTGCGGTCTGTACTGTTTCAACCTTCAGAATGTGTGGTTTCTACTGGCTTGTAATTTTTTTCTGCTTCCATCTAGTACATTGTGAAATCATGTCTTGCAATGTATTTCTGGCCTTATCAAGAAGTTGTTGGTAATTTCAAGTTTTTTGAGAATCTTGTGCTTCTACTGCTGTTGATTTCTACTTAATTGACTTGGTTATGGTTGAGTGTTTCTGCGATCTCTTTCGACTTCCTTCTTAAATTTTTACATGGTATCAGAGAGATGTTGAGAAGTTAGCAGTTTATTAACCTCAAAAGTTTGTTATTCCTTCTTGAAGTTCAAGTAATTCAGTTTTGAGCAATGCAAGGCGGTTATGCAATAGGTCTTGGAATTGAGCTCCTGATGCAGACCAACTTCAAGAAATGTCGGTCTTGCATGGAGAGTTATCTTCTGAGTGAGGACCTTTGGGAGGTCATCGGTGGAGACGACAGACAAGAAGTGGTTGCTGCTCCCGGGAATGCTGAGGCAGCTTGGAGGAGGACGAATGCAAAGACTAAGTTCACTCTAAATCGGGCTATTTCACCGGAGCTATTTGACCGCATCATTGGATATCGATCAGCTGCTGAAATTTGGATAGTCTTGGATGAAATGTTCAACAAGAAGAACGTAGCTCGGCTAAAGTTCTTGGAGAATGGGTTGGCGAAGGCCACTTAAGGAGATCTGTCTATTTCATCCTTTTTCTTGAAGATGAAGAACTTCTGTGCTGAGATATCGACATTGGATCTAGAAGAGCCTATCTCAGAGGCGGAGCTGAAGAGACATATCATCCGCGGGTTGCGGAAGGAGTATATTGCTTTTGTTACTTCTATGCAGGGCTGGGTCAATGAGTCATCTTTGCTCGAACTGGAAAACTTGTTAGCCTCATAGGAGAGCCTAGCGAAGCAGGTGGATGGAATGTCGAGGCACTCTTCCCTTGCGAGTTCAGAAATTGTTTGATGCAAGTGTTAAGCCAGGAAAGATACAATCCTACTTAGAGAAAAAGAATCCTAGTAAATGGAAGTTTTGGGGGCTAAGAGCATAGTGGCTTATGGAAGCAGTTTTATTGTGAAACATAGAAGCTAGCTTCTGAAATCTTAAAGATTTAAGAATTATGACGTCAAAGCATTTTCTAGTTTGCATGTTGTTGCAAAGAACTTGGTCAAAGTATGGACTAATTATCAAATTACCACCGTATATAAGAGATTAAGGTTTTGTTTGGGGAGCTTATTTTCACCGGGCAAGCGGTTGCGACCGCATGAACTAGACCTTTAAGGTTTGGTTCATGCGGTCGCTCCTTTTGGGAGGACTTATTTTCATCAATCAAGCGGTTATGATCTCATGAACCGGATCTTAATTATGATTCGATTCATGCGGTCGTAACCGCTTGACCGGTAAAAATAAGTCTCTTCAAACAAAGCGTAAAACAAAAGCTTAAAATTAGTTTGATTTTGCTACAAACTTATAATTTCTACTTTTGAATAAGAAAAATGTCCAAGTCAGCAACAAGTAAAAAGCTCAAAACTTTTAATAGAAAATAAATTTAGGATTCTTATAATTCAAAATAAAAAGAGAACTATGATTTAAAGCAAAAAACTTTAAATTAGCAATGTCAAAGAAAATTGTTTTATTCATTGCATTTAACAATTTTGCATGCGTTTAACTATTTTTGATGTGCATCTATCACTAATATGCATATAGAATATTACTCAACCATCACTTGAGCGATGAGCTAGTGTTATTGTCACTGCACATTGCATACTGAAGGACCACAGCTGTAGTAGTTAGAGGTGCAACTTGGGACAGTTCGGATCGGTTCAACTCGGAATTGGGAAACTATTCATTATGTTTGGCGAACATTTCAGAACCGGAACCGACCAATGTACTTGAAATCTAGAACCATGCCCGAGCAGAAAGTTTTGGTACTGTTCTACCTGTTCTCTTACTTTTATAATTGATCCTTATTCTTATTGCAAAGTGATAAAACAAGTTGCAAGTAAATACTGATATGATGTTGTATATAATTCTAAGGCTCCGTTTGGGGGGACTTATTTTCATCGGTCAAGCGGTTACGATCGCATGAACCGGGCCATAATTAAGATCCGATTCATACGGTCGTAACCGCTTGACCGGTGAAAATAAGTCCTTCCAAACGAAGCCTAAGACTCTATTTGTTTGTGCGTTTTGGTGCTCTGTTTTGGGCAAACGCCGCCGGAAGGCGGGTAAACAAATGAACCTCCGGTGGCGTTTGCTCCATTTCCACCCGCCCGGCAGCCTTGAGAAACGCCCCAAAAAGCTCCGTTTGGAGCAGCCACCTCCCCCCTCCGTTTCGAACACTCCGTTTCCACCCGCCGGATCAACCCGCCACCGCCGAAACAAATGAATAAGTGTAACAAGTTTGAATCAAATTTAACATGATAATATCTTATAATTCGTATATTTTTGAAGTCTATGAAAAAATATATTAATTTTGATGTTCTAATATTAAATAAATAATATGTACTCTGTTAACCGTTAATTATTAACAATAGATATTTAGAAAATATTTTATTTTACTTAAATTATTAATCAAATTGCAATTATTTATAATTAGTTTCGTGGGTCGGTTTTTGGGTGCCCAAACCCAAAAACTGAGAATCGATCTGAAGGATCAGTTCTAGGTTATTTGGGAAACCGAATCAAACCGTGAACTATCAAAACAAACCCAAATTGATCGATTCCATTCGATTCGATTTCAGGTCAATTCTTGGTTTTTCGGTTCTTTTTACACTCTCAGGCTTCATTTCGTTCGGCGTTTTGCTGCTCCGTTTAGGGCAAACGCGCCGGAAGGCGGGTAAACAAATAAACCTCCGGCGGCATTTGATTCGTTTCCACCCGCCCGCCCGCCTTGAGAAACGCCCCAAAAAGCTCCGTTTGGAGAAGCCACCTCCCCCTCAGATTCGAACACTCTGTTTCCCCCCATCGGATCGATCCACCCGCCGAACTAAACGAAGCCTTAGTAGCAGTCCTCTCGCACACGGATGGGAGGAGATCTCACAACACCTGTCCTCGCAAACCTCACTCAGGCTCCATTTGGTTCGGCGGTGGAGGGTCGATCCGGCGGGTGAAAACGGAGTGTTCGAACGGAGGGGGAGGTGGCTGCTCCAAACGGAGCTTTTTGGGGTGTTTCTCAAGTCGGGCGGAAGGAAACGGAGCAAACGCCGTCGGAGGTTCATTTATTTACCCTCCTTCCGGCGGCGTTTGTCCAAAACGAAGTAGCGAAACGCCCAAGCAAATAGAGTCTCAATGAAAAAAGTCTTCCCAACCGTTGAAACTTGATTGTCGTGGAAAGAATATGTTAAAATCTATTGTATATATCTAAATTGACAGAGCTTCTTTTATGCTTCAACAATATTACTGCATGTTTCACATCTTAATGGGTTGTATAAATCACCCTATGATTTGAAAGATGGGTACGATTTGATATTGTGCAAGATGATAGAAGTATCAATATTCTTGTATTAGCAGTGGCTTATCTGAACAACGGTTCATGACCATCATGCTCACGACTGCCACCAAAGTGTCAAACGCGGTCTAATAAAGGCCCATTTGACGGGACGTGTCGGCACGGGTCGTGCGGACAACACCAGCCTGCCACAAGTTCCACACAATTGGTGGAGCCATGGCCGGACGATGGGATCCGCCCCACCGCTCAGCCCCACGCCAAACTAGGCCATAATTGAGGCATACTCAGAGCATCTCCAACCGTTCGGCATTCTCCAGGAATGTCGAACGGTTCCACTCCAATGGATCGGCATTTATGCCTCCATTTATGCAGATGCTCTCCCTCCTCTAAATATAGAGGAGGGGGAGAGGAAATGTCGTGTCCGGCATTTAGTTTTTTATTATTTTTTAATTTTTTTAATTATTTAATTGTTTGTTTAATGAATTCTTTGTATAATCTATAAATACTCGTAGCCGTTATAATAATTTTTCAATTATGACAAATAATATATCAATAAAATTATTTTTCGCGACCTACAAAACGAGACTAATATTGAATACTTTCAAATTATTATTTGTCATACAAACAAGAGAAGAAGACTTATTTACTGATTAAACTCGTGCAAAAATAAAAAATACATTCAAAATTATATAGCTTCATTCTCATGTCGTTCCCACAAATGTTCAACTAGTGCATCACGAAGTGCAAAATGCGCATCTCTGTCCTTGATCTTTTTATGTCGATTTAGGAACTGACGAAATCGTTCGGCTTCACTTGTGTTCAACTCTTCAACATTCTGCGTTGGTGCTGGAGTAGAAATAACAACATACTCATTTTCATCTCGCTCGTATTCGATGATCGTGTTATGCATTATAACACAAGCAGTCATGATATCGTCTAAAGCGCGCTTATCCCAGAAACGGACAGGCCCCTTAATTATCGCAAATCTTGATTGAAGAGCACCAAATGCCCGCTCTAAATCTTTTCGACATGCTTCTTGCATCATTGCGAAGCATTGTTTTTTTGTCTAGTGAATGAGAAATAGTTTGAACTAGTGTTGACCACTTCGGATATATTCTGTCGGCTAAATAATAACCAACGTCATAATTTTTTCTCAATATTTGATAATGAGTATGAGACGTAATACCTTGTGCTAAGTTGGAAAACAAAGGAGACGATTGCAGGACATTAATATCATTGTTCGAGCCTGGTAAACCAAAATATGTGTGTCATATCCATAAGTCATAAGATACTACTGCTTCGAGTATAATTGTTGGCCCACTATGACGTCCTGAATATTGGTCTGCCCATGCTGTTGGGCAGTTCTTCCATTGTCAATGCATGCAATCTAAACTTCCCAACATTTGTGGAAATCATCGTTCTTCATCTTTCTGTAATAATTTATCAACATCATTGGCATTGAGATATCTCAAATATTCTTCTTTGTACACTTGTACAATCGCCATACAAAATTTTTTCAAATATTGAATCACGGTTGACTCACCGATTCGAATATATTCATCGCAATTATCAGTTGTTGTTCCATATGCCAACATATGGAATGCTACTGTTTTTTTTTGTAAAGTGGACAATCCAAGCTTACCAACCTCATCATTCTTTTGCATAAAGAAATTATCGTGCTCCTGCACAGCGACAACAATACGAAAGAATAAATTCTTTTTCATGTGAAATCTTCTTCGAAAATATGTTTTCCCATATGTGGGATAATCAGAGAAGTAGTCATTCCACAGTCTAGTATTACCTTCAATCCTGTCTCGTTTGATTACCACATGGTCGGGTATTGAACCTCGGCGTCTCGGAAGTTCATTTTCATGAAGTTGAGCTTTGTTGGTGTTATAAGCACACGCCAAAATTTCATCTTCTTGCTCTCATTCAGATATGTCTTCCTCCCACTTTTGAATTTGTTGATAAAATAATTCATCATCTGAAGACGATGAAGATCGTAAATGAGATGACCCTGCTCCGTAGTTCATTATTTGTATGAGGGAAAGATAGTTAGTTAGCCTGAAGATGAGAAGAGAAGTGATGATTATATATGATTTTTTTAGATCAAGCATTGGATTCCCTTGTCATTTCATCATCAGTATTGGATTCTAATCTCCAACATTGGATTCTCATGTCACGTCATCACAAGCATTGGATTATTATCTCCAACATTGGATATCTATCACATGTCACTTTATGGCAAGCATCGGATTCTCATGTCACGTTATCACCAGCATTGGATATCTATCACATGTCACTTTATTACAAGCATCAGATTCTCATGTCACTTCATCCCCAGCATTGGATTCTTATCTCCAGCATTGGATACCTATCACATGTCACTTTATCACAAGCATCAAATTCTCATGTCACTTCATCCCCAGCATTGGATTCTTATCTCCAGCATTGGTTCTATAATTACCTCACCAACATGAAGAGCAAGCATTATGCTAAGCATTACTTCTAGTCTAAGAACAACATTCTCAGTGAAAGAAGATCAAGCATTATGCTATGTATGGTTTGAGGTCTCTGAAGACCCAGTTATGAGTAGCAATCAAAAAGAACACAAGATGTGGGGAAAAAATTCTGTTATATTTCACAACAGAAGACCGACTACTTGCTCAGGACAGAGAATCCCATAATCTCTCTCATATCACTAGTCATTGTTAGCAAGCAAGGCTAGCAAATTTAGAGGATGCATTCGACATATTGAGCAAAGAAATCCGAGCGGTGCATGTGAACTGGATATTTTAAGTATTTATTTACATTTTAAATATAAGATCAATGAATTTATATGTTATTATAATTGTTATTTTTTGTATCTTAATCAAACAAAAAATTTGTACGGTGAATATCCGAACGAGAAAAGAGGTTTCTTGTTTGATCATGTTTGGTCAATCTTGAAAAATATTGAAAAGTGGATAGATCATTCGGGGCTACAGCTGGTAAGAACTCTCAGCATGATAACATGTCGCAAGATTTTGCTTTTAACTCTCCCACACAACGGAGCTGTATATACCTAAACACGGACAGTAATGAAATGAACCTTAATAGTACTGGTGATGAAGAATCTCCAATCTCAATTTCAAAAGACTCGACCTATTGAGAGAAAGAAAGAAAAAAAGGAGGATACAAGTTAGTGGTAAGAGTTGTGGTATGGAAACACAAACTAAAGCAAATGAAAAAAATCTTAGAGATTTTGAAAAGAGGGCAAGAACAACAAGCAAATGATAGGTCTTCTATGAATGAAGTGTTGAAGTTAAAGGTCGAAAATAAAAAGAAAAAATTAGAGGTTCAGAGTGCTAAACAAGATCATGATATTATGATGATAGACTTGGATAGCATAAAAGGAACTCCGGAGCGGCAATATTTTCGGCAGAAAAAATAAGAAATTATGAATAAAATATAAAACAATCCCTATTTAGAGGATCATCATCACTCGAAGGAACTGAATATGGAGGAAGCCAGTACTGTACAACCCCGTATTCGAAGAGTAGGGTCCCTCGGCAGGCGCAAGACCAGCTTTGTATTTTTAAGCTTTTGGAGTGGTTTGACAATCTTGGTGGCCAGTTTATGCCTAGCCCTTGGAATATACTAATAGGGGAGGACAAATCCGCCTCCCCCTCACCTCTCTTTTAGGGGGCGGGTGCGGCAAGTTGGTCGGCACCCGCCCCAGCTTGCTAAGTTCGAAGTAGAGGCATCGAGACGGTCGGCGGCCTAGTCTCGCCCGGGCGGCCTGCCCAGCAGGCGAGACGGCCGGCGGCCTAGTCTCACCCGGGCGACCTGCCGGCGGGCGAGACGGCCGGCGGCATGGTCTCGCCCGGGCGGCCTGCCCGCGGGGGAGACGGTCGGCGGCCTGGTCTCGCCCGGCGGCTTGCCCGCGGGCGAGACCGGTCGGCGGCCTGGTCTCGCCCGGGAGGCCTGCCTGGTCTCGCCCCCAGCTTTGGGTTTCCTCGCGGGGTTTACCGTTCACCTCAGGTGTACTGTAGGGTAGGGGCGTGCTTTTTCCGTTATACCCCCAGGGGTAGAATTACCTCTTTGCCCCCGATGTGGATGTTTTCTATTGGCCCAAGGTCTATTTGGCGTATGGGTATTGCTAACATTTTGGTCCATGTGATTGAGAAAACTATAAATAGACCGTTGATGGTGCCTTGGAGAGCATTGCATTTCAGCCACAAAAACCCCTTTGCTTTCTTCCTCCAAGGCATCTAGCTCAGCATTGGCTAGGGAGGGGAAGACTTCATGGGTCTTTCGGGTATGAGGTGGGACCTCCGCGCTAGAGCCGAGGGTCTGTTCCTATCTACTCGATCTTTTGGCCTGTGACGTTCTCCTGAGTGTAGTAAGTGTGAGGTCACCCCTCTTTTGGGACCCCGAACTCCACAGAGGTCAATTTTTGGCTTCAACACTTTTGCTGCGGTGAGCGTGAAGAGTGACCAGCACATAAGATCTCAGGAGAGTGTCATGGCTGGAGGTCAGGGAGGTAGTGATGATCTCGGCGAGCTCCCCAGCCCAGGACCCTTTGTGGGGAGGCAAGAGTTCATGGCCTCCATCCAGATCATCATGGAGATACTGCGAAGCATGCTCCTCAGGGTGGCAGCTCCACCCAAACCCCCCAGGTGCTACCCCCCCCTCTCAACGAGTTAACTCCCAGGGGTCTAGGCGAGTTGACCCAGCAGGGGGAGAAGGAAGCGCACCAGCAAGAAGGCCCAGGAAGGAGAGGATGGGAGATGGGGTTGAGCGAGACCTCACCGGCCGGGAGTTGTTCTCCAGCCCGGCGAGTGCCAGCCTTCCAGGCGAGCAAGTCGCGCGAGTAGTGGTGGCGATACCACCCCTCAGGGGGTCACCTTTCAGCGAGCTGATCATCTCAGCTCCCGTTCTCGAGGGGTTCCGAGAGCCTGACATGGCTTACTATACCGGGAAAGATGACCCCGTCCAGCACCTGTAGTGGTTTGAGGATGTCGTCTATATCATGCCAATGATGGATGTCTTCAAGTATCGCCTCTTCGCGATCACGTTGAAGGACAAGGCAAGGGACTGGTTCCATCAACTCCCTCCAAGATCGATTTATGGGTTCGAGGACTTGAGTCGGAGCTTTCAGCTTCGCTTTTCCACCTCCAAGAAGAGGAAGAGGAGTCCTGAGTCCATCTTCCTGATAAGGTAGGGGGCTGAGGAGTCGCTAGCCCATTACGTTGACAGGTTCCAGGAGGAGATCCTGTATATCCAGGAGATGTCGGGTGTTGAAGTATTAGACCGGGCGGCTTAGCGGTCTGATCCAGCGGTTTGTTGACCGAGCGGCTTAGCGGTCTGATCCAGCGGTTTGCAGACCGGGCGGTCTATCGGTCTACCTCTGCGGCCTGTTCCATCCTGCTGAAGTTGCCGAGCGTTATCCTGTCTATCTAACCGTGCGGCCTATGCGGTCTCCATTATTCTAGCCACTCAGTATTGTAAATGTTTAGTCCCACATTGTTTGTATACTCTCTTTCTCTTCCCCTCCATTCTATATAAGGGAGGTCATACCTTTGTAAATGATATCTTTTTTGGATAATAAAATTTCAATTATTCAAAAGTTTATTCGCTTGTTCTCTACTTTTCGCCTCTTTTCGCTACTTTCTAACATGGTATCAGAGCACACGGTCATTTCCTCCTGATTCTTTGCGCTCTATGTTGCTCGCGGCTTGTTTTCCGCGTTCTGCGACTTGATTCGCGACTTGCCTTCTCTTCTGACCGCGCGGCTTGTTTCTATCCGCGCGGCTTGTTTCTGTCCGCTGCCCTGTTCGCGCGGCTTGCTTCTTCCTGGTTCTCTTCTCCTACTGCTCTTTGTCGCAGCGACCTGTTTCCTTGTCGCAGCGACTTGCCTTCTCCTGCCGCTCCGACTTCCTAGTCGTTGCGGTCTGTCCCTGTCCGCGAGTGTTGTCCCTCTACTCGCGGTTCGCTGCTGTGATCTGCCTGACCGTGCGGGTTGTTCCTTTCTCACCCGCATCTTGGTCGCGGTCACCAGCTCTTCTCCTCTTTTCTGTTCGCTCGGCCTTTTCAGTCCGCGCGACCTCTTCCCCGCTGTGCCTTTGACCGCCTTCTAGCAGCTGTTGTGATCTGCCTGACCGTGCGGGTTGTACCTTTCTTACCCGCATCTTGGTCGCGGTCACCTGCTCTTCTCCTCTCTTCTGTTCGCTCGGCCTTTTTCAGTCTGTGCGACCTCTTCCCGCTGTGCCTTTGCCTCTTTCTAGCCGCCACTGTTCGCGCGGCTTCTTCTGTTTTCTAACCGCTACTGTTCGCGCGGCTTCTTCTGCTTGCCGGGTTCTATGACTACCTCCGTCTCACCACTACTCCTGCAGCTCCTTCTCCTCCTCCTCCTTCGGGCAACCTTGGCACCCTTTCCAAGCTTGTTGGCTCCAACTATCCCGATTGGAGCGTTTCTTTCACCTTTCTCCTTCGTTCTCAACGCAAGCGTCATCACCTCACCGATGATCCTCCTCCTCGCACCTCTCCTGAGTTTGATGACTGGGATGCGAGTGATGCTCTTGTTCGCACCTGGCTGGCCAACAGCCTTTCTGATGAGTGTCTTCCCGTCATTCGTCATGATGAGACGGTCAAGGCCGCCTGGCTTCACCTCGCTGCTCTCTATTCGAAGGGGGGCCAGACGTCCCGCATTTATACTCTCTATGCGGACCTCTTCGCCCGCCCTTCCATGTCACCGGCTGCGGCCTATCAGCAGGTTCAGGCTCTTGGTGCTGAAATCCTCCAGAATCGCCCCTTCTCCGCGGACTTGGCCGACCAGCACAAACACTTCCAGGAACTCCTGGTTGTTTGTTATCTTCTTCGTCTTCCCGACTCTTATGATATGATCCGCCAGCAGATCTTGGGTGAGGCAGAATCTCCTACTTTGGATGCCACCGCGGCTCGCATTGCCGTCGTTACTTCGCTCCTCCAGCGGCCTCTGTTGGCCTCCCCCCCCCTTCCCAGGACTCCTTTGCTCACCAAGCTCAGCGGGGGGCCCCAGTGGCCGTGGCTCCTCTGGCGGCCGGAGTTCCTCCCGGTTCCTCTGCTCTCACTGTGGTCGTACTGGTCATACTGTTGACCGCTGCTGGCAGAAACATCCTCATCTTCGCCCTTCCGGTGATGCTCCTTCGGCCTCCGCCTCTTCTAGGCCGTCTGCCTCTGTGGCCACGACGTCAGGTAGTGCCTACGTCGTTACCCAAGGTAAATGGCTGATTGACTCCGGTGCCACCAATCATATGACGGGCAACCCTCATTGCTTCTCCCGTCTTGAGACCCATGACCGCTTACCCCCAGTTTGTGTGGCGGATGGTTCCCCGTCCCCGGTTCATGGGACGGGCATGGTTCAACTCACTCCATCGCTTTGCTTGGAGGATACCCTCTATGTCCCGAAGTTCCCGTGCAATTTGTTATCAGTTACTACTTTATGCCGGCAACTTCAGTGCTCCGTTTTATTCACTCCCACTACTTGTTCTTTTCAGGACCCGAGGACCCAGCGGACGATTGCTACTGGGACTGAGAGCGGCGGCCTCTACTTCCTCGATGATGTTTCCGCTCTTTCTGCCTACTCCTCCTCCACCGATCTCCTTCAGTGCATCTTCGTCTTGGACATCCTCCTCCTCGGCTTATTCGTCAGCTTCTGCCCCACTTACCTCCTACCGGTTCTCCGCTCAACTGTGATGCATGTCAGCTTGGCAAACATCATCGCTCCTCCTTCCCTCTGAAGCAAGGTCGTGGCTCCTCTCGCATTTTTGATCTTATTCATTCTGATGTATGGGGTCCTGCTCCTACCCTTACAGTTGGTCGGGGCAGTTCCTATTTTGTTACTTTTATCGATGATTTTACTCGATGTACCTAGGTGTATCTATTAAAAGATCGCTCTGAACTATTTTCTGTTTGGCAATCTTTTTACTTTATGATTAAGACTCAATTTGCTATTTCCATTAAAGTCTTACGTTCTGATAATGCAAAGGAGTATCTAAATCATGAGTTCTCCATGTTCTTTCACAAACATGGCCTCCTTCATCAAACATCTTGTGTTTACACCTCCCAACAGAATGGGGTGGCGGAGCGTAAAAACCGTCACCTGCTTGATGTTGCGCGTACTCTCATGACGCAGATGCACGTCCCTCGCTCCTACTGGGGCTACGCCGTGCTCCTCTCTTGCTATCTCATTAATCGCCTTCCCTCCACGGTCCTCCACGGCCAGACTCCCTTCTCCCTTCTCTACCCCCACCAGGAACCTTTTCCTCTTCCTCTCCGTGTCTTTGGCTGTACGGCCTTTGTTCACGCTCCCTCCGCCACCCGCGATAAGCTTTCCCCCCGTTCCACCAAGTGTGTCTTTTTGGGGTACTCTACCACTCAAAAAGGCTATTGCTGCTTTGACCCCCTTCTCCGCAAGCAGTTTGTTTCCGCCGATGTGACCTTTTTCGAAAATGCTTCCTATTTCTCTCCTTCCTCTTCTCTTCCTTCTCTTCCTTCTGATATCTTCGTTCCTTCCACACCTCTCCACGTTTTCCCACCTTCGTCTCCTTCTCCACCCACTCCTTTCCCGTCCGTCTCCCCACCCACCCCTCCACCCTCCTCTCCGCTGCCGTCTCTCTCTAGTCCCGGGCCAGCCTTCTCCGCCACGGACGCTCCGGTCGCTGACACTCCCGTCGCCGAAGCTCCCGTTGACCTGGATGTTCCCATTGCCCTTCGCAAAGGGGTGCGGGCGTGTACTCAACACCCGCTCACGGCTGTTGTTTCTTATGATTAGCTTTCTCCTTCTCGCAGGTGTTTTGCCTTGGCTATCTCTGCTACTTCTACTCCCGTACCTACCAGGAGGCTCTCGCTCTCCCTCATTGGAAGTCTGTCATGGATGAGGAGATGGCTACTCTTACTGACCGGGGTACCTGGACCCTGGTTCCTCCTCCAGTGGGCACTGATGTGGTTGGCTGTCGCTGGGTATTCGTTGTGAAGTTTCGCCCCGACGGTACTGTGGATCGCTACAAAGCCCGGCTGGTGGCCAAGGGCTTTACTCAGACTTATGGCGTTGATTACTTTGATACCTTCTCTCCGGTTGCTCGCCTCAGCACCATCCGGGTTCTCTTTTCTGTGGCTGTTAACCGGGCTTGGGCTATTTCCCAGCTTGATGTGAAGAATGCCTTTCTCTATGGCGATCTTCAGGAGGACGTTTATATGGAGCAACCTCCTGGGTATGTTGCTCAGGGGGAGACACGTGTCTGTCATTTGAAGAAGGCCATTTATGGCCTAAAACAGAGCCCTCGGGCATGATTCGAAAAATTCAGTGGTATTGTGGCTACCATCGGCTTTCAAAGGAGTTCGGCCGATCACTCCTTATTCATTCGCAAAACGGCCTCGGGACTGGTGGTTTTGGCCGTATATGTGGATGATATTCTCCTTACTGACGATGACCGAGATGGGGTGGACTTGACGAAGAAGCACCTCCGTCAGCACTTGGTCACGAAGGATATGGCTCCCCAAAATACTTTTTGGGGATAGAAATCTCTCGGAAACTTGACTCCTTGGTTCTCTCTCAACGGAAGTATGCCCTTGATCTTCTTCGAGAAGCAGGCTTGACAGGTGCCAAACCAGCTCGTTTTCCCATGGTTGTTGGAGAAGACAAAACGTGGACGGATGATTCGCCTCTTCTATCTGATGTCATACGGTACAGACGTTTGGTAGGCAAACTCATCTATCTCACGGTGACTAGACCCGACATCGCTTACGCTATAGGCAAGGTCAGTCAGTTTATGCAAGCTCCCAGGGAGTGTCATCTTCAGTCCGCCCTGAAGATTTTAGAGTATATCAAAGCAGCACCGGGCAGAGGGTTACTCTTTCAGAAGAATGGCCATCTGAGGGTTGAGGCCTACTCAGATTCAAGTTATGCTGATGACAAAGGCGATCGTAAATCCACGTCAGGTTTTTGTACCTTTGTTGGAGGTAATCTCGTGAGTTGGAAGAGCAAGAAACAGTCTGTTGTTTCCAGATCCAGTGCCGAAGCAGAATACCGGAGTATGGCGTCAACCACGTGTGAGTTAAAGTGGTTGCGCGCTCTCATGCTTGACCTGGGCGAGGTATATGACTGTCCTCTCCCTATGTTCTGTGACAACAAAGCCGCTATACACATATCCAGAAATCCGGTCTTCCATGAGAGAACGAAGCATATAGAGGTTGACTGTCACTTCATTCGGGAAGAGATTTTGAAGAAACAGATTTGTACTCCTTTTGTCACCTCTGACAAGGAGTTGGCAGATATCTTCACCAAGCCGGTTTCTACTTCCTTCTTCCGCATCTGTGACAAGCTGGGCATGATTGATATCTATGCTCCAGCTTGAGGGGAGTGTTGAAGTATTAGACCGGGCGGCTTAGCGGTCTGATCCAGCGGTTTGTTGACCGAGCGGCTTAGCGGTCTGATCCAGCGGTTTGCAGACCGGGCGGTCTATCGGTCTACCTCTGCGGCCTGTTCCATCCTGCTGAAGTTGCCGAGCGGTTATCATGTCTATCTAACCGCGCGGCCTATGTGGTCTCCATTATTCTAGCCGCTCAGTATTGTAAATGTTTAGTCCCACATTGTTTGTATACTCTCTTTCTCTTCCCCTCCATTCTATATAAGGGAGGTCATACCTTTGTAAATGATATCTTTTTTGGATAATAAAATTTCAATTATTCAAAAGTTTATTCGCTTGTTCTCTACTTTTCGCCTCTTTTCGCTACTTTCTAACATCGGGGTATACCCTCCAAATGGCATTCACGGTGGGGTAGCGCGAGGGGTTCTTCAAGATGAGACTGACTCGAAAGACCCCCCTCCCCTTTCCATCGAGGAGCTGATGGAAAGGGCGGCAGAGGAGATAGCCACTGAGGCGGCCAACCCGACGTTTGTCAAGAAGTTGGCAAGGTTTATAAAGGCAAAGTCGAAGGAGCAAGGTGGCTCGAGGCCTCTGGAGAGGAGAAGGAGAGAGGAGCAGAGAGCTCAGGGGCTCCAGGGACCTCAAGAAGGTTCGGAGCCAGGATGCAGGCAACAGAGAGGACCCGTTCAGGGTCCAGGAAGAGGTCTCATCCAAGGTCGGGGGGATCCTCAGGGAGGCCAAGGGAGGTTCAACTTCCAAAGGCAAGCCCCTAGGCAGCTCCTACCCCCACCACAGCAAGCGATGGAGATTGGTCGAAGCGAGAGGAGGAAACGCTAGGGAATGAGAAGAGTCAGAGTAGAGTTGCCAGACTGTGACTTCCACCAGTTGGAAGATCACGCCACGGCTACTTGCCCCGAGTTCCTGGAGCTGAGAAGGACAAGGGCTCTGACACCACAGCCTCATCAGCCTCAACAAGCGCAAGATCCGGTGCGGATTGAAGAAGTCCAACCTGGAGAGGCAGAGGAGAAATGTGAGGACAGGGTTGATGTGGGTACCCAGGGAGGGATCTGATAATTCACGAGGGAAGAGGGAGGTAGGAAAGAAGTGAATCATCTCCTTGTAATGAATTTCGCTTGCAGTTGTATCAACTATGATTAATGGCAGGAACCACCGAAAAATGTTTGTGATCCATGAAAGATCTCACCACGAGATGGATTCCGCTGTCAGGCTCTCACTAGCTGGCAGGGCAGGTTGATCTCTCGGAGGGTGGGTAGGTCTCACCTCGAGATGGATTCCGCTGCCAGGCTCTCACTAGCTGGCAGGGCAGGTTGATCTCTCGGAGGGTGGGGTAGGTCTCATCTCGAGATGGACTCCGCTGCCATGCTCTCACTAGCTGACAGGGCAGGTTGATCTCTCGGAGGGTGGGATAGGTCTCACCTTGAGATGGATTCCGCTGTCAGGCTCTCACTAGCTGGCATGATAGGTTGATCTCTCGGACGGTGGGGTAGGTCTCACCTCGAGATGGATTCTGCTGTCAGGCTCTCACTAGCTGGCAGGGCGGGTTGATCTCTCGAAGGGTGAGGTAGGTGTCACCTCGAGATGGATTCCACTGTCAGGCTCTCACTAGCTGGCAGGGTAGGTTGATCTCTCGGAGGGGGAGTAGGTCTCACCTCGAGATGGATTCCGCTTCCAGGCTCTCACTAGCTGGCAGGGCAGGTTGATCTCTCGGAGGGGAGTAGGTCTCACCTCGAGATGGATTCCGCTGTCAGGCTCTTACTAGCTGGCAGGGCAGGTTGATCTCTCGGACAGTAGGGTAGGTCTCACCTCGAGATGGATTCCGCTGTCAGGCTCTCACTAGCTGGCAGGGCAGGTTGATCTCTCGTATGGTAGGATAGGTCTCACCTCGAGATGGATTCCGCATCCAGGCTCTCACTAGCTGGTAGGGCAGGTTGATCTCTCAGAGGGTAGGGTAGGACTCACCTCGAGATGGATTCCGCTGTCAGGCACTCACTAGCTAGCCGGCAGGTTGATCTCTCGGAGGGTGGGGAAGGTCTCACCTCGAGATGGATTCTGCTGTTAGGCTCTCACTAGCTGGCAGGGCAGGTTGATCTCTCGGAGGGTGGGGTAGGTCTCACCTCGAGATGGATTCCATTACCAGGCTCTCACTAGCTGGCAGGACAGGTTGATCTCTCGGAGGGTGGGGTAGGTCTCACCTCGAGATGGATTCCGCTGCCAGGTGTTAGAAACCAGGCCGGGGGGTCCCACATATTTTGGGTAAAGGCCCCGGTCCTGGCCGACTGCAGTCGAACGACACAGCATCTCCAACCAAATCTCCCGGGGGTCCCACATATTTTGGGTAAATGCCCGGGTAGGTTGTTGAGGCCTGGTCTCGACCCCAGGACCTCCTTTATAAGAGGCGCCTTAGCCAACCTCTCATACCCAACTGCACTGCAATCTTTTGTTAGAAACCAGGCCGGGGGGTCCCACATATTTTGGGTAAAGGCCCCGGTCCTGGCCGACTGCAGTCGAACGGCACAGCATCTCCAACCAAATCTCCTGCAGTTGGGTATGAGAGGTTGGCTAAGGCGCCTCTTATAAAGGAGGTCCTGGGGTCGAGACCAGGCCTCAACAACCTACCCGGGCATTTACCCAAAATGTGTGGGACCCCCGGGAGATTTGGTTGGAGATGCTGTGCCGTTCGACTGCAGTCGGCCAGGACCGGGGCCTTTACCCAAAATATGTGGGACCCCCCGGCCTGGTTTCTAACACCAGGCTCTCACTAGCTGGCAGAGGAGGTTGATCTCTCGGAGGGTGGGGTAGGTCTCACCTCGAGATGAATTCCGCTGCCAGGCTCTCACTAGCTGGCATGGCAGGTTGATCTCTCGGAGGGTGGGGTAGGTCTCACCTCGAGATGGATTCCGCTGCTAGGCTCTCACTAGCTGGCAGGGTAGGTTGATCTCTCGGAGGGGGAGTAGGTCTCACCTCGAGATGGATTCCGCTCCCAGGATCTCACTAGCTGGCAGGGCAGGTTGATCTCTCAGAGGGGGAGTAGGTCTCACCTCGAGATGGATTTCGTTGTCAGGCTCTCTGTAGCTGGCAGGGCAGGTTGATCTCTCGGAGGGGGAGTAGGTCTCACATCGAGATGGATTCTGCTGTCAGGCTCTGACTAGCTGGCAAGGCAGGTTGATCTCTCGAAGGGGGAGTAGGTCTCACCTCGAGATGGATTCCGCTGTCAGGATCTCACTAGCTGGCAGGGCAGGTTGATCTCTCGGAGGGGGTAGGTCTCACCTCGAGACGGTCCCGCTGTCCAAGCTCTCACTAGCTGGGCAGGGCCGGTGGTACCTCTCGTGGATGCCCAGTTCTCTTTGCTCCGAGACGGTCCCGCTGTCCAGGCTCTCACTAGCTGGGCAGAGCCGGTGGTACCTCTCGTGGATGCCCAGTTCTCTTTTACTCTGAGATGGTCCCGCTGTCTAGGCTCTTACTAGCTGGGCAGGGCCGGTGGTACCTCCCGTGGATGCCCAGTTCTCTTTGCTTCGAGATGGTCCCGCTGTCCAGGCTCTCACTAGCTGGGCAGGGCCGATGGTACCTCTCATGGATGCCCAGTTCTCTTTTGCTCTGAGACGGTCCCGCTTCCCAGGCTCTCACTAGCTGGGCAGGGCCGGTGGTACCACTAGTAGATGCCTAGTTCTCTTTGCTTCGAGACGGTCCCGCTGTCCAGGCTCTCACTAGCTCGGTAGGGCCGGAGGTACCTCTCGTAGATTCCCAGTTCTCTTTGCTCTGAGACGATCCCGCTATCCAGGCTCTCACTAGCTGGGCAGGGCCGGTGGTACCTCTCGTGGATGCCCAGTTCTCTTTGCTCTGAGATGGTCCTGCTGCCCAGGCTCTCACTAGCTGGGCAGGGCTGGTGGTACCTCTCGTGGATGCCCAGTTCTATTTGCTCCGAGATGGTCCCGTTGCCCAGGCTCTCACTAGCTGGGCAGGGCCGGTGGTACCTCTCGTGGATGTCCAGTTTCCTTTTGCTCCGAGATGGTCCCGCTGCCCAGGCTCTCACTAGCCGGGCAGGGCCGGTGGTACCTATCGTGGATGCACAATTCTCTTTGCTCCGAGAGGGTCCCGCTGCCCAGGCTCTCACTAGCTGGGCAGGGCCGGTGGTACCTCTCGTGGATGCCCAGTTCTCTTTGCTCCGAGACGGTCCCGCTGTCCAGGCTCTCACTAGCTGGGCAGGGCTGGTGGTACCTCTCGTGGAGGCCAAGTCCTTTTTACTCTGAGACGGTCCCGCTCTCCAGGCTCTCACTAGCTGGGCAGGGCCGGTGGTACCTCTCGTGGATGCCCAGTTCTATTTGCTCCGAGACGGTCCCGTTGTCTAGGCTCTCACTAGCTGGGCAGGGCCGGTGGTACCTCTTGTGGAGGCCAAGTCCTTTTTGCTCCGAGATGATCCTGTTGGAGTTACCATTGTGATCTGGAAGTGATCAAACATGTAATCTCACTGCCAACGAGATATGAGCCTGCAGGGTCGCACATAAGAGATGTGGAGAAGTTGAATGATTGACTGTGTTGGTAAAGGTTACCAATCACCGACCTGAATGGGGTTGTGGGCAAAGTGTTGCCTTAAAGAATCATCGGGTTGGGCAAATGTTGCCTTGAAGGACTGGTAAGAATAGTCGGCCGAGGGTCGACGAGAATCGACGAGAATCGTAGAGAATAGTTCTCTGATTCTCGCCGATCGACGAGAATCGTCGAGAATAGTTCTCTGATTCTCGCCGATCGACGAGAATCGTCGAGAATTAGTTCTCTGATTCTCGCTGATCGGCGTGTATCGTCGACCCACGATCGGCGTGAATTGTTGACCCACGTTCGGCGTGAATCGTCGAGAATAGTTCTCTGATTCTCGCCGATCCGGGTGATTCTCGCCGATTGTGATTCTCGCCGATTCTGATTCTCGCCGATCCTGACCGACTCTCGCCGATTGATACTCGCCGATTCTGAACCCTATTTCTGGTGGTCTGCGGATAGCGATATTCCTAGGTTTATTTATACCTTTAGTATAAATAGGATACTTAGGGTTTTTCGGGAGAGATATCTCCTTGGCTGATAGGAACCCGACAGAAGAGTTCCGTTCTTCGTTCCGCTGATCCCGAATCCCGCCGCCGACGGAAGGGTTCCGCCGCTGCCGTATTCACTCCATCGACCTCCTCCTCTCCGGCGATCGTCGCTGGTGATGCTCTTCCTGGCGCGGACCTAGCAGTCCGTGGAATAGCAAGGTGCGGTCATCGTTCTTCCCGATCTTCCATGCGATGGAAAGCTCGGCGTTCTCCCGCTCGTGTGGATTTCTGCAGAGACGTGGATATTATTCCACGTAGAACTCGCCACTAGCAAGAAGACAAAGTTTGGAGCATCTCCGTTGAGTTGTGACTCAACGTCACCGAGGTAATTTTTGCCTTGTTATATGATAACTTCTTGATTCAACTATTATGGCCTGATCCCATTTCTTTTGGGTTTTCTTGTTGTTTTATTCTTCCGCTGCGTGCACAAGTGTTGTGCCATCCTCATAGAGAAACCCAACAGTGGTATCAGAGGCAGGTTTTGGCCATGATTGTTGAATTGGAAGTTTTATTATTCCAGTGCGTGTAAACCTAGGGATTTAGAAGTGTTCTAAATGTCTAGATTTAGTCTTGGTATCCTGCCAAGAGCGTCTGGAATTTCGTGGGAATTTCTAAGTGTTAGAAATTGTTGTCTCCTTAGCAGTAACCATCCCTCGAGTATGTTTTGGATTTTGAATCCAGCATAGAGAGATGAGTCTGTCTACTGCTTTAAGTTGAGTTGTCTTTGCCTTTGTCCAATGCATGTAAATCTGAGGATTTGGAATTTCCGGATGTTCAGATTTAGCCCTTCCTTCTATCAATTGTTGATGATGTTAGGATGTGCACATAAGGGATGCATGTGGTTTAGAATTGTTTTTCTTTGGATGTGCACATTGATCAAATGTTGATCATGGTTAATTGTTAACCTATAATTAAAATCCCTTCATCTAATATTAAGTGTTCGGATGCCTTCTGATGGATGACACTCTTTCTGCCTCGATCGATGAAGTGTGGGCTTGCCAAAGCAAGGTGCATTAATCTATCTTGGTAAGGGTGCGAGCGGATAATTGTGATATCCCACTGTCGACATCGGGTCATACTTAACTAGGTGACCTCAAAGGTTGAGTGCCTAGAGGCATAGGGTTGGCATGCACCATATGATGGATGCGAATAAGGAGTTATTCACCAAGCATACAAGAATTGCATGAGGATGCAATTGGCAAGCGTTGCCTACCTAAATAACCGCATCGTGAGAGGAACGCCAAAGCGGACTCATAGTGTTGGTGAAATACGGATCTTGTCCACTAAGAGAGTAGCTCGCATGAACTCTCCGAATTGTTAGTGAGGGCTATCATTTCGAATAAAATAGTGGGAGTATTTTAATTGAAGTCCAAATTAAAATAAATTGTATTTGAAATTTTGGTACTGATTTTATTCTGCATAAATTCTTGTAGAATTCCATGGCAAGTGTTTCACACTCCACGTTGTCTCTGAGAGCCATCCTTGAGAAGGATAAGCTCAGTGGGACAAATTACATGAACTGGTATAGGAACCTGAGAATTGTTCTCAGGCAAGAGCGAAAGCTCTATGTCTTGGAAGAAGAAGCCCCCGAGGTGCCGACCGGGAACTCTTCTCGTGCAGAGAAGGATACTTATAAGAAGTATACTGACGATGCTTTAGATGTCGAATGCCTTATGCTTGCCACTATGAACTCTGAGCTTCAGAAGCAACATGAGAACATGGGGTGCAAGGAGATTGACGAGCATCTCAAGGAAATGTTTCAAGGGCAGGCTCGTTAAGAGAGGTTCGACATCACAAAAGCGTTGTTTCAGTGCAAGATGGGAGTTCGAGACTCAGTAGGGACTCACGTACTCAAGATGATTGGGTATATAGAGAACCTTGAAAGGCTGGGTTTTCCTCTTGGTCAAGAGTTGGCCACGGATCTGATCCTGCAATCGTTGCCGGACAGTTATGAGCAGTTCGTCTTGAACTACAACATGAATGAAATAGACAAGACACTGCCCGAACTCCTAGGCATGTTGAGAACTGCCGAAATCAACATGAAGAAGGCCAAGCCTGCCAGCCCCATACTGATGGTGCATAAGGGCAAGGGCAAGGCCAAGGGTTCCAAGAAGACGAAGGTGGGACCTAAGTCATATCTTGAGCCCAAGTCTTCTGCACTGATGAAAAAGAAAAGCACGGTGAAGGAAGGGAAATGCCACCACTGTGGCAAGGCTGGTCATTGGAGGAGGAACTGTCCTTCGTACATTGAAGGTCTGCAGAAATTGAGGGGAGGTATGACTTCCGCTTCAAATGTCTACGTTATAGAGATAAACCTTTCTGCTCCTTCATCTTGGGTATTGGATACCGGATGTGGTTCTCACATTTGTACAAATGTGCAGGAACTGGAAAGGAGAAGATTGCTGAGTAAAGGGGAGGTGGACCTCCGCGTCGGCAATGGAGCAAGAGTTGCTACTGTAGCCGTAGGGGTTTACCGTCTTTCTTTGCCCAGTGGGCTTGTAATAGAACTAGATAACTGTTATTTTGTTCCGGCCATAACTAGAAACATTATATCTATTTCATGTTTGGACATGATTGGATTTTCTTTTATAATTAAGAAC
Organism: Platanthera guangdongensis; assembly: GCA_039583875.1. Classification (NCBI taxonomy): domain Eukaryota; kingdom Viridiplantae; phylum Streptophyta; class Magnoliopsida; order Asparagales; family Orchidaceae; genus Platanthera; species Platanthera guangdongensis. The sequence continues at coordinate 234,714,034 of CM077153.1, forward strand.
AGCTGTTGTTCTATATTTAAGAATGATGTTTGTTATGCTGTAGCCCAATTGTTTAATGGTCTTTATGTTTTGAACTTGAACCATCTGATCTGTAATGTAGAAAATAATAAAAGACTAAGAACAAATGACTCGAACCCTACGTATCTCTGGCATTGTCGTTTGGGCCATATCAACGAGAAGCGCATATCCAAGCTCCATAGAGATGGACTCTTGGACTCATTTGATTATGAATCATTTGAGCGATGCGAATCTTGTTTGTTAGGCAAGATGACTAAAGCTCCTTTCACTGGTTATACTGAGAGGGCTGAGGATCTCTTGGGTGTTGTACATAGTGATGTATGCGGACCCATGAGTTCCATAGCTAGAGGTGGGTATTTCTACTTTGTTACATTTACTGATGATTTCAGTAGATACGGATATGTGTATCTTATGAAGTGCAAATCCGAGACCTTTGAAAAGTTCAAAGAGTTCAAGAATGAAGTAGAAAACCAGTTGGGTACAAGGGTTAAAGCACTCCGATCTAATCGAGGTGGCGAATACCTGAGTCATGAGTTCTGTGATCATCTGAAAGAGTGTGGTATTGTATCACAGCTCACTCCACCTAGAACACCACAACATAATGGTGTGTCTGAGAGGAGAAATCGTACTCTGTTAGACATGGTACGTTCGATGATGAGTCATGCAGACTTGCCTGTTTCCTTTTGGGTTTTGCTTTAGAGACTGCTGCAATGACATTGAATCGCGCTCCAACGAAAACGGTTCTGAAGACACTATATGAGATATGGACTGGGAAGCGTCCTAGTATGTCGTTCATTAAAATTTGGGGCTGTGAGGCATACGTGAGACGTCAAATGCCTGAAAAGCTGGAACCCAAATCGGATAAATGTTTTCTGGTGGGATATCCTAAGGAAACGAAAGGGTATTACTTTTACCTACCATCTGAGGGCAAAGTGTTTGTCGCAAGGACTGGTGTCTTCTTGGAGAAAGAGTTCTTATCAAGAAAGACTGAAAAGGTAGAGCTTGAAGAAGTTCAAGAACCACGTGTAGTGAATGAACCAGAATTGGATTCTGAGACAGGACTACAAGATGTTGTAGCTAGAGAACCTGCTCAGGGAACACAAGTCCTACGTAGATCTGGTAGACCGAGGTTTGAGCCTGAGAGATATGGATTTCTCGTGTCTCAAATAGGTAATGTGTTGCTTATGGATCATGATGATGAACCAGCAACCTACCAAGAGGCTATGAATGGACCAGACTCCGACAAATGGCTTGAGGCTATGAAATTCGAAATAGACTCCATGTATGCAAACCAAGTTTGGAACTTGGTGGAACCACCTGAAGGGGTACGACCCATAGGGTGCAAGTGGGTCTTCAAGAAGAAGATCGGCATGGATGGGAATGTACAGACATTCAAAGGGCGACTGGTGGCTAAGGGTTTCAAGCAAATTCATGGTATTGACTATGATGAGACCTTTTCCCCTATTGTCATGGTAAAGTCCATAAGGATATTGCTTGCTATTGCTGCGTATTATGACTACGAGATCTGGCAGATGGATGTCAAAACGGCTTTCCTTAATGGAAACCTCCTTGAGGAAGTGTACATGACACAACCCGAGGGTTTTGTATCCCCAGATGAAGCCACTAAAATATGCAAGCTGAATAAGTCCATTTATGAACTGAAACAGGCCTCTCGAAGTTGGAATCTTCGTTTTGATGAGAAAATCAAAGAGTTTGGTTTTATCAAGAATGAAGATGAGCCTTGTGTTTACAAGCGAATCAGTGGGAGCATTGTTGTCTTCCTGATATTGTATGTAGATGACATACTGTTGATTGGGAATGACATTCCTACCCTGAAAGTTGTTAAGAACAACCTAGGGAACTGCTTTTCAATGAAGGATTTGGGTGAAGCGACTTATATACTTGGTATTAAGATCTATAGAGATAGATCGAAGAAGTTGCTGGGTTTGACCCAGAGTACGTACATCGAAAAGGTGTTGAAACGGTTCAACATGCTTGAGTCCAAGAAAGGATTTTTGCCCATGTCTCATGGTGTGAATCTCTCTAAGGACCAGTGTCCAAAATCTTGTGAAGATAAGGACCGCATGAAGTTGATTCCATATGCTTCGGCAATTGGATCAATCATGTACGCGATGTTATGTACTCGACCCGATGTCTCCTTTGCTTTGAGCATGACTAGCAGGTATCAGTCAGACCCCGGTGAGTGTCACTGGATTGCAGTCAAGAATATCCTGAAGTACTTGAGAAGGACTAAAGATGTGTTCTTGGTGTATGGTGGAGAGGAAGAGCTCGTTGTAAGTGGTTACACAGATGCTAGCTTCCAAACTGATAGAGACGACTCCAAGTCTCAGTCAGGTTTTGTGTTTTGCCTGAATGGAGGAGCTGTGAGCTGGAAGAGTTCCAAGCAAGAGACAGTTGCTGATTCTATAACAGAGGCCGAGTATATCACAGCAGCTAATGCGGCGAAGGAGGCTGTATGGATTAGGAAATTCATCGGCGAGCTTGATGTAGTTCCTAGCATTATTGGTCTCGTAGTTCTCTACTGTGATAATAATGGTGCAATTGCACAATCTAAGGAACCTAGATCTCATCAGCGCTCCAAGCACATACTTCGGCGGTTTCATCTTATTCGTGAGATTGTCGAACGAGGAGATGTAAACATTTGCAGAGTGCCGACTGAGGAGAATATTGCGGATCCACTGACAAAGCCTCTCGCGCAGAGAAAGCATAATGGTCATACTAGATCGATGGGTATACGATACCTAAATGATCAACTCTAGTGAGAATCTTGTGGATTGCATGTAAACCTGTATTTTGTTGGCTATTTGTTCATATGATGAACATTGTACCTAATTTTTCTCTTACAATTAATGGCAAGTTCTTTTATTATGTCTTTTTCTATATGATAGTTAAATGTTAACATAATAGATACCCTTAGAATGCTCGCTTCCATGGGACATCAAGTACGTGACTTGAATGTGAGAGCCCATGATTTATTTGAAGCTTCATTCTTAAAGGTCCCTGGTCGAGTATCATCATAGAAGCTAAGGGTGATGATGGTACATGAAGGCTAGCACGTGCGTTGACTGATGACCGGTTCTCACAGGTCATGATATTGTGATATCAAGTCATCACGTGGGTACTTGTTAGTGAACAAGTTGTACTGGACAGACCCAACCTGAGACTACTCTGTGGATTGTCATCCAATCGTGTCACGAGTAGGTCTCAATTGACAATGGTGTTGTGATCCTTTAACCTGAAGTCACAGCATTCATCAAGTGAGGAAGAGCGTGCTTTGATGCCATCTAAAGTCTTCCTTGAGAAAGGTTGATGATAAGGGTGGTTGTTGGGCATGTTACGAATCATTTGGGTGTTTGTGTGTGAGCAGATATGGGATTTGTCCTCCTGTATGACAGGAGTTGCATCCATGGGCCCCTTGATGGAACTGGACTGAGAAATGCATGGCCATGCTTGGTTGAGTCAATATGTGATATTGGACTCACCATTCTCTGGAAGTCCGTCCTGGATCAAGAAACTTGGATTGAGCTATTACGAGGGTGACACGGTCCATGCCTCTAGTTCTTTCCGGATGTAAGGGACAAAGACAACGCTGATACATTGGTCATAAAGGCTTATGAGTTATAAACTCTTATTGCTTGGGGAGCAATGATGCATTGCTAGATGCCGCTCATTGTTTGTGAGTTTTTGCTTTGATACTTTCGAGATCAAGTGGGAGTCTGTTGGAGTTACCATTGTGATCTGGAAGTGATCAAACATGTAATCTCACTGCCAACGCGATATGAGCCTGCAGGGTCGCACATAAGAGATGTGGAGAAGTTGAATGATTGACTGTGTTAGTAAAGGTTACCAATCACCGACCTGAATGGGGTTGTGGGCAAAGTGTTGCCTTAAAGAATCATCGGGTTGGGCAAATGTTGCCTTGAAGGACTGGTAAGAATAGTCGGTCGAGGGTCGACGAGAATCGACGAGAATCGTAGAGAATAGTTCTCTGATTCTCGCCGATCGACGAGAATCGTCGAGAATAGTTCTCTGATTCTCGCCGATCGACGAGAATCGTCGAGAATTAGTTCTCTGATTCTCGCTGATCGGCGTGTATCGTCGACCCACGATCGGCGTGAATTGTCGACCCACGTTCGGCGTGAATCGTCGAGAATAGTTCTCTGATTCTCGCCGATCCGGGTGATTCTCGCCGATTGTGATTCTCGCCGATTGTGATTCTCGCCGATCCTGACCGACTCTCGCCGATTGATACTCGCCGATTCTGAACCCTATTTCTGGGTGGTCTGCGGATAGCGATATTCCTAGGTTTATTTATACCTTTGGTATAAATAGGATACTTAGGGTTTTTCGGGAGAGATATCTCCTTGGCTGATAGGAACCCGACGGAAGAGTTCCGTTCTTCGTTCCGCCGATCCCGAATCCCGCCGCCGACGGAAGGGTTCCGCCACCGTCGTGTTCGCTCCATCGACCTCCTCCTCTCCGGCGATCGTCGCTGGTGATGCTCTTCCTAGCGCGGACCTAGCAGTCCGTGGAATAGCAAGGTGCGGTCATCGTTCTTCCCGATCTTCCGTGCGACGGAAAGCTCGGCGTTCTCCCGCTCGTGTGGATTTCTGCAGAGACGTGGATATTATTCCACGTAGAACTCGCCACTAGCAAGAAGACAAAGTTTGGAGCATCTCCGTTGAGTTGTGACTCAACGCCACCGAGGTAATTTTTGCCTTGTTATATGATAACTTCTTGATTCAACTATTATGGCCCGATCCCATTTCTTTTGGGTTTTCTTGTTGTTTTATTCTTCCGCTGCGTGCACAAGCGTTGTGCCATCCTCATAGAGAAACCCAACAGGTCCCGCTGTCCAGGCTCTCACTAGCTGGGCAGGGCCGGTGGTACCTCTCGTGGATGCCCAGTTCTCTTTTCTCCGAGATGGTCCCGCTGTCCAGGCTCTCGCTAGCTGGGCAGGGCCGGGGGTACCTCTCGTGGAGGCCAAGTCCTTTTTGCTCCGAGACGGTCCCTCTGTCCAGGCTCTCACTAGCTGGATAGGGCTGGTGGTGCCTCTCATGGAGGCCAAGTGTTTTTTACCCCGAGGCCATCTCGTCACCCAGGCTCCCATTAGCTGGCATGACAGGTTGACCCCTCGGGGAGACCAAGTGTTTTTTACCCCGAGGGCGTCTCGTCCCCCAAACTCCCATTAGCTGGCATGACAGGTTGACCCCTCGGGGAGGCCAAGTGTTTTTTACCCCAAGGCTGTCTCGTCATCCAGGCTCCCATTAGCTGGCATGACAGGTTGACTCCTCTGGGAGAGGCCAAGTATTTTTCGCTCTAAGAAGGCCACTCAGCGAATACGTTGGGTTGGATGTTTCTTTCTGAGCGTGGAACTCGCTCGAAAAGAGCGGGGATTGTGTACAACCTCGTATTCGCGAAGTAGGGTCCCCTCGGCAGGCGCAAGACCAGCTTTGTATTTTTAAGCTTTTGGAGTGGTTTGACACTCTCGGTGGCCAATTTAGGCCTAGCCCTTGGAATATACTAATAGGGGGAGGACAAATCCGCCTCCCCCACCCCTATCTTTTAGGGGGGCGGGTGCGACAAGTTGGCCGGAACCTGCCCCTGCTTGCTAAGTTCGAAGTAGGGGCAGCGAGACGACCGGCGGACTGGTCTCGCCCGGGCGGCCTGCTCGGCAGGTGAGACGACCGACAGCCTGGTCTCTCTCGGGCGGCCTGCCCGGCGGGCGAGACGACCGGCGGCCTGGTCTCGCCCGTGCGGCCTGCCCGCGGGCGAGACGGCCGGCGACCCTGTCTCGCCCGGGCGGCCTGCCCGCGGGGAGACGGTCGGCGGCCTGGTCTCGCCTGGGCGGCCTGCCCGCGGGCGAGACGGCCGGCGGCCTGGTCTCGCGCGGGCGGCCTTGGGCGGCCTGCCCGCGGGCGAGACGGCCGGGCCTGGCTCGCTGGGCGGCCTGCCCGCGGGCGAGACGGCCGGCGGCCTGGTCTCGCTTGGGCGGCCTGCCCGCGGGCGAGACGGCCGGCGGCCTGGTCTCGCCCCCAGCTTTGGGTTTCCTCGCGGGGTTTACCGTTTGCCTCAGGTGTCCGGTGGGGTAGGGGGCGTGTTTTTACCGTTATACCCCCAGGGGTGGAATTACCTCTTTACCCCCCCCCCCCCCCGATATGGATGTTTTCTATTGGCCGAAGACTTATTTGGCTAGTGGTATTGCTGACATTTTGGTCCATGGAATTGGGAAAACTATAAATAGATCCTTGAGGGTGCCTTGGAGAGCATTGTATTTCAACCACAAAAACCCCTTTGCTTTCTTCCTCCAAGGTACCTAGCTCAGTATTGGCTAGGGAGGGAAGACTTCAAGAGTCTTCCGAGTGTGAGGTGGGACCTCCGCGCTAGAGCCAAAGGTCTGTTCCTAGCTTCTCGATCTTTTGGCCTGCGACGTTCTCCTGAGTGTAGTAAGTGTGAGGTCACCCCTCTTTTGGGACCCCGAACTCCACAGAGGTCAATTTTTTGCTTCAACCCTTCAGACCGCCCGGGCGAGAGCAGGCAACCGGCCGGTCTCGCCCGCGGGCAGGCCTCCTGGGCGTGCTTTTACCGTTATACCCCCAGGGGTGGAATTACCTCTTTGCCCCCCGATGTGGATGTTTTCTATTGGCCCAAGGCCTATTTGGCGTAGGAGTATTACTGACATTTTGTTCCATGTGATTGGGAAAACTGTAAATAGACCCTTGAGGGTGCCTTGAAGAGCATTGCATTTCAGCCACAAAAACCTCTTTGCTTTCTTCCTGCAAGACACCTAACTCAGCATTGGCTAGGGAGCGGAAGATTTCAAGGGTCTTCCGGGTGTGAGGTGTAACCTCCGCGCTACAGTCGAGGGTCTGTTTCTAGCTTCTCGATCTTTTGGCCTGCGACGTTCTCCTGAGTGTAGTAAGTGTGAGGTCACCACTCTTTTGGGACCTCGAACTCCACAAAGGTCAATTTTTGGCTTCAACAAGTACAGTGGAGCCCAGCATAGAGGTGACCAATATGTAGGACATCAGTTTGGAGGTGGCCAACATGGAGGAAAGCAATATGGAGGAAGTCACTATGTAGGAGACCCGCATGAAGGACCACAATTTGGAGGGCCTCAATTTGGAGGGCCTCAGTTTGGAGGGTCTCATTTTGGAGGGCCTCATTTTGGAGGAAGTCAGTACGGCGGAAGGCTATATGGAGGAGACCTATATGACAGAAGTCAGTATGGAGGAAGCGACTATGGAGTTCCCGGGTATGGAGGAGAACAATACGGGAGAAGCGCACGCGGAAGTCATAGCGAACCCGATGATAACATTCTACAATTTTAGCATTATTTTCAAATGTAATATTTTTTTGAACTATATAATGTTTATTTTATTTTAGTTATGTAATTAAATTTTAAATAAAAAAGCTTAAAAATTAATATAATATAATATAATAATATAATACAAAAAATAAAAATTTTAATTTAAATTATCGGGTTCGAATGGACGGTGTTCGACGACCTAGATTGTCGAACGGGCGGAGTTCGACGACCAGCTCGACGAACGTCGAACAGGTGTTCGTCGAACAGATTCGACGAACGTTGAACAGGAGAGGAGGATGACAGCATTTTTAATTTATTTTTTAAAATTATTTATATAATATAAAAATTGTATGTTCTTAAAATATGAAGAACATGTAGTCGATTCTTTATCTTGTTGCTATTTGAAGAATACAGTATAAAGAATCTTTAAATATAAATCCCAATAAGTTGCTCTTGCCCGAAGCTATGGCTCTGTTTGGGACAGCTCTGGCGGCTGGAGAAGCTCTTTTCCAGCATCCAGAGCAGGTATTGGATCTGTTTGGGACAGCTTCCCAATAAAATCACTTTTTAAAAAAAACAGCTCTGGGAGCTATTTTTCGGAAGCAGCCCCCCCCCCCCCGGAGTTTCAGCAAAATACACATGTTATCAGTTATTTTTAAATATTTATATATTTTTGTTTTTTAAAAAATAGCTTTCAAAAGCTGTTTCTCCAAACAGGTAAAAAAAAATTACTTTTCAAATCGCACTTCTGCACATAAAATCCAAATACTCAGCAGCTTTTCAAAATTGCTCCGCAGAAATCTATTTCAAAACAACTCTATCCGGACAGCAGTTTTTCAATCCGTCAGAGCTGTCCCAAACAGACCCTATATTAATTGCCGAGGGGGAGGAACTAGGAAGGGGGCGCAAATAATCATTACGAAGTCATCTCGAACTGATCCGATTGAAATAATCACGATATATTATTACTATTATTATTATTATCCCAACGCGTGTGTCACCAAACGTCGCATAGACAGGCAGGTTCCAGAACTATGCGACTAACTGTCAGGACAGAAATCATAACCTTGTCTGTATAATATTATTTATATGCGAACCATCCTTGCATCGGGTGGATCAAATCACCTCGTGTGTATATAACTATAAATGTAGTATTTGATAATACCTACGTGGCTCCGTCTCGGTATGGATGTACGATCAAACATACGGATTTTTTTTGAGCAATGTTAACTGTTAAGTGCAAATTTACTTTAGCTAGGTGCAAATCACGGTTAAGTGTAAAATTAAAAAATTTAAGTGCAAATCAAAATGTTAGGTGCAGACCAATTATAAAAGCAAAAAAAATTCATTCGTGCATAAGTTCATATAAATTAATACAAATTCCATGATATTTAATACAAAACATGAGCCCCTTTTGACAAAAATTGATACTAAAATTTGAGTTCCAACATCATTGTGTTTTCAAACAATCAACATACATGAAAATTAAAAATTTATATTAGTATAGATAACTCCGAAGCATAAAATAAAATATGTTAAATATACGCACCACAGCATTCAAGACCCATTGTGTTAGATTTGATTCCAGTCGTAGTATAGAGACAAAAAACTAAAATTAACAATACAAAATATTTGGTGAAACTCGATATGCCAGTGGAATGTAAAATTTAACAATTTTTTGGGAAACGCAACAAAGTGGTACCTTTAGAACTAATTTATGACTTAGTAACCTCCTCATTTGCAATAAAATTGTCTCATTGTGCCGCACTTTCTTCCCGATATCTTCTCCAAATTGATATTAGTGGAGGTAATTTAAAACCTTCACGCACTTGCAGTTGTACGAAATGATTCTCATTTATAAATCCAATGTAAATTATCTTGTGAGGCAATGATGATGGTGAATGCAATGGTAACAGTGTGAAAGACTGATATGCAGATAAGTGAACAAAAATAATATTGTAACAAGAAGCAACCACCAATCCATTATCAGACATTGACATTCACTTGTCCAATGGAGCTGGAGTTACAACACAATCCAGTGAGCTAAGTAACTCTGCTCTTCTATCTATTCCAAATATGTCATCATACAAGGTTTCTTTGTGATGCACTTCGAAAGATAGCTCAATACGTACCTTTTGTCAATCTTGACTCATGTCTATAGTGTACAACCCGTATTCGTTGAGGACCACAAGCCGGTCACAAAAGTCAGACAGGAGTCAAAGGCAGCATACAAGGTCGCGGAAGGCCTGTGCGAGTATAGGCGAGCTCCCCTCGCATACTAGCCAGGTAGGCGACTAGGTGAGCTACTCACCCAGCCCGTGTGAGTTCCTCTAGAAGTTGCCTAGTCGTCAGGGGGTGGGGTATAAATATGACCCCCCCCCCCCCCCCCCTCCTTGGATTTGCCTATAAATAATACCCCAGGGGTACGAGGTGAGGCACCTTGAAAATCCTCGACAGGATACTCGCGCACTTCTTTTTGAGATACTAGCTGAGTCTCTGGATTCCTTTTCCTTGGAGAGCAACTCACGATCTTACGACTTTGTCAGCTAGCTTCCCTCGTACCCAGTTCGCCATCTTTGATTGTGAAGGGGTTGCTCCTTTCGAGCATCCGGGTACCTGGAAGGACCTTCCTACCGCAATATCTTGGGGTCCTGTTTGACTTGATTCTTCATCCTAGTCACCCTAGCTGTCTGATCTAGCTTCTGAGCCGGTAACCTTAGGCGGCAGTGGTCCAAATTCTGAGGTTATGATTTTTCCTGACTTCAACATATAACATTACTAATGTTGAGATTATATTAGCCAGCAAGACACGTCTGTTTGGGCTTTCCCCACCCACAGTGGGTGTTGACCCCTGGGCCCCCTTGTGTGGCGGAATCCCCGCGGTCCTGTGGTTGGGGTTAGTCTCACATCGCCTGCAGCAGGCGATCCTTTGTGTTCATGTACCCCCGTCCCCCTTACTATTACCTCGGGGTTTTGGTAAGATGTGTGGTGACGGGTGACTTCAACATGGTATCAGAGCGAGGTGTCTTGCTGCGGGGGTGTGTTGAATATATTAGCCAGCAGGACACGTGTGTGTGGGACGTATGTTTGAGCTTTCCCCACGCGTTCCATCTGGGTGTTGACCCCGGTGGGCCCCCTGTGTGGCGGAAGGCATCCCACATTCCAGGCGATTACGCACAACAACTAACAACTCTGTACCCACAGTAGCAAACCATCTGTAATATACTCGGAGACATATGAAGGCTTTTTACGCACATTCCGTACAATCTGCTCTCTTTTGGTACCTTACATGTCGATCGGACTTTTGTCATTCTGGTTGATACTTGCTCGGCCATCAATACATGCTCAAATAAGGATGGCTCACGCTTTGTTGTTTTTGTGTCATCTCTAAACTTATTATAGCTACCCCTCGGTCGACCCTTCAATGTCTTTGGTACCAAAGGCTCTAATGTTTGAGTTGCCGAGGGTTCCATTAATTCACGTAATTTTTCTTTATTTCTTGTTTCTGTAATGTTGTTGTACTCTTGTACCTTTTTAAGATTCCTTCCATTTCAATATCAATTTCATTGTCCGATTCATCTTCAACCTTAACACTCTCATTATTTACGATCTCTTGCAAAACTAACTGCTTCCAATGATTGTGAACCATCCATAGTGGGAAAGAGTTAGATTACTGCATATAAGGAAGTAAATCATGTGCACATGGTAAACCCAATGCATTTCTATTTTTATGTGTGCACTCAGCAACATCCGTACAACTAGATTTAGCCAAAAGTTCTTCCTTTTTTATCAACTCTAAAGCGGTAAAAGAAATCCGCCCAACAAGTTCAAAATACAAGGCACTACCAAACTCCCTATTCAACTGAATTATGCTTTGGCCAAATGCACGTTTAATCTTCCTGTGCTGTAGAGTAATCATATGATTAAATTTTTCCAAATACTTGTAAGGTTGCCGGTGGACACTTCAAGAAATTGTTTTAAATGACTGTGTCCACTTTCTACACGATTAGTAGCTGAATTATCCAAATACAAGAACATATCCACCAATGCAGAAACAAAGTATTCCTTATACGGTTTAATCCAAGTAGTAAGTACATAAGAGCATGCCTCCGGATATTTTGCATTGTACTCTTCTAACATAGTGTCAAGACGATGTTCAAATTCTTTATATGTGTGCGCATCCACAATATTTTGTCATACAAGCAAAAAATTTTCTCATTCTTTACCACTTTTGAAAAAATTTTTGCATTTGGCCAAAATATTTCTACTAATGTGAACTTTGCATAGAATGTTTTTTGCTTTTGGAAATAAGACTGCAACAACATTTATAAGTGCAATTTCTCTATCAGTCATTATTACTTGGGGCAACGGATGTTCGTTAAAGACAGATCTGAAACAATCAAGAGCCCATACATAACTAGACTGTGTTTCATTTGAGATGAACGCAAAAGCCGAATAAAAAGTTTGGTTGGTTGAGGTTACACCCACAATGCACAACAAGGGCATTCGAAACTTGTTTTTCTTATAGGTACAATCAGTGATGAATACTGTAGGAAACATTCTGGTAAGTTGTATGGATATGGGGTGTGCAAAGAACAAACATTTCAAATTACCACTATCTTTTGCAACTTTATTAAAACTAATTAGCCAGAGTCCGTAATACATTTATACAAAAACTGCATTTGTGTACCTCCTTGTAACTCTTTCAATTGCATTTTCACTCTCTCATTGTATATTGTGCGCAATACAGTTTTGTTGGAATGATCTCTTTGTTTCAATGTTGTGAGTATTTTTCGTGACTTAACGCCGGCTAAGTACATTTCAAGCACAACTGTTTGCTCATTCGAATCTAACCTTCCGACATATGAGTGAGCTTATAAGTGCACCATCTCATGATTGTGAACGCCGCATATAACTTCAAGGCTTCACTCATTTAAATTTAAACCTTTTTGCCCTTTAAGTGAGAACTTGCAACCACACCTTTTCGAGCTTGATTTTCTAAAATTTTTCCTAACCCATCCTTTATTACGTTGATTCTCCCGATAATATCCAGCTCTGTCGCAACCAAGTATAACTCTGGGTTTGAGTCTGCTTGTAAGTTTGTCTGCACTTTGTATGGTGATGACAAAACCCAAACTCGTAGCAATACTGCGTGCCCAATCCACCAAATCATATTTGCTAGAAAAGATATTTGATGTAACAAAATGCTTGCCAACATCAATTTTAAATTTGGGCTTTGCCTCTTCATAAGATAATGAAAAAAAATACCGAGCCTCATCAACAATATCTAAATAGTGCTCAAGTATTCAAAAATAAGGTTGATGAAGAGACGATACCTCCATCTACCGGTGGTTGAGGAGAGTGTGCATCGACGGACAATTCCCAATCATATGATTTGTTCTCCATTAAGCTACAAAGATATGATGTAAAGAGCCACTGTTAATCATAAATCATATCGAGTTACATGTCAAAGAAAACCATGACATAAACTTTAATTCACAAATTACATGAATTAGGGGCAATGAAATCAGATTTTTGATTTTGTCTGGGATAACATGTGAACCTTTTCTACCAATGTGGATTGTTTTAGGGGATCTTCGGCCTCAAATGCAAATATCTATTCTTTAGTTTATGATCTCTCTTTCCAGTAATCTTTGCAATGCCTACCTTAGAAATACCTTAATTCCCATTTGAGGGTTTTCTGCAACCACGCTGGATATCTTATGAAGATGGGCTTTTCAAAAGTGATATTCCAATAATTATGTAGTATACACTAATATTGTCAAAAACCTGCTGATGAAGCCAAATTTTGTGTGTGATGACACAATTTAGCATTGTCACGAAGCATCTGTGCATGTGCACTTCGCTGCAAGGACTATTACTCTGTGCTTCAATGGCAGGGCACACTTCCCTTGTACGCAATCACGCAATGAATCAAAAGACCATGAGAGAAGAACGATTTCTAGTTTAATGAACTATACCAAAAGAAGAACGATTTCTAGTTTAACAACAACTCTATGAATCAATACCATGGAATGCATTATTTTGTGATTGCAATGAGCTATTTCCTTCCAGTTAATCAAAAGGCCATGGGTGAAGAACGATCCCTAAAAATTCCCTTCTCTTCTCCCCATCCTAAATGAGCAAAATCATAAATCGAAGAGCAAAAGATGCCATGGGAGAAGAACTATTCCAGAAAAAGTGAGGTTAAACCGAATCCAGGAAAAAAACAGGACTCACAGGACTGCGGTAGAGTTTGGGAACGACGACACTGCACCAGCACCGACCGGCGTTCGAGAGGTGGAGATCGGCGAAAGGCGAATCGGGGTCGCGGGGAGGAGAGCGGCTCGCAAGCAGTGTTTGAGAGGTGGAGATCGGCGAACAGGAGCGAGCAAGCGCGAGGAAGAAGCACAGTACCTGGTAGCTAGGGCACGGGTGAACAGTCTGCACTGAAATTTCTTGAGAGAGGAGATTGAATGCTTTTGGTTTTTTTGAAGGGTCTGCACATAGCCATATACGGTTTGCACATAACACTGCTCATTTTTTTGTACGTCTAACATACGTGCGATATTAAACAATGTTGTCTCTGGCCCACCTCTTTTTTTTGCCTCTTCCGCTCAAAAAATAATAATAATTCTCTACATTTGCAGACTCACTAGTCGTATTCAAAAAGTCCGATCGGGCCGGGCCTGATCGAGCTCGGGCTTTTGTCAAACCGGGCTCGGCCCGAGCTCAATTTGAGCCGGGACGGCCGGGTCCCTCCAAAAGAGGGGCCCGATTAGGCCCTTCAGGCCGGCCCAGGCCCGGGCCCGATTAGGCACCCGCCTAATCGCAGGAGGGATTAATCCCGCCTATGATTAGGGGGATTAATCCTGCCTAATCAGGCGGGATTAATCCCGCATGATCCCGCCTGATCAGGCTGGATTATCTCGCCTGATCATGAGGGATTAATCCCAGGCTGAATTAATCCTGCCTGATCAGACGGGATTAATCCCGCCTGGATCCTGGCGGGATTAAAATCCCGCCTGGTTCTGGCTTAGCATGGTGTCAGGCTCAAGCTAGCTCGGCGCCCGGGCTTTGCTCGTCCCGGCCCGGGCCGGGCAACCGGCCAAAATGGAGGCCCGGTAAGGGCCCCAACCCCGGTCCTGGCCTGGGCCGGGCTTTATCGGGTTTTTGCCGGGCCGGGCCGGGCCCGGGCTTTTTGCCCACGACTCACGCTCATCTTGCAGTTCTGACGAAATTTTTCCTGCTCTGAAATTTCGAATATTTCACCGACAGTAAGCCGGTACCCTACCCTCTTCTGGTCGACGTCATGTTTCCTCTTCCTCCATCTTTGACGATTTCTTCAAGTATCGCTCGTTGCCTGCTGCTTTTTGCGGGAGAAAATCATGGATTCATGCGCTAAAACTTTTGAACAATTGCCGCAAAAACATACCTTATCTTTGATTTTTATGTAGATAATATGGTCAATGAGTTGATTTCTTTAGGAATCGGTGTAGCAAACACTATGGCTCCGTTTGGGGGACGTATTTTCACTGGTCAAGTGACTACGACCACATGAACCAGATTTTAATTAAGCTCTGGTTCATGCCGTCGTAGCCGCTTGACTGGTGAAAATAGCTCCAGTTCATGCGGTCGTAGCCGTTTGACAACAAGCCTCCCCCCCCCCCCCCCCCCCCCCCCCCCTAAAGGAGCCTATATTGAGCTTTTTTTTGAGATAGCAATCACCCTCCTCCATCTCTCATTACTACTCCCTTCACTTGCTCATTATTTTCACTCTCACTGGTAAAACGAGCAGACTATTATTCTCTTGTACAGAATTGAACGAGATAAATATAGGTGATTGTTATTAGCACTGTAGTTTTGATTATTCGTGCCGCATTTTCTCCTAATTTTTGTGTTTTTTAAAAATACGTCTTGTAAATGCATTTTTAGAAAAAGTGTTCAATACAAAAGTTGTAGATCTTGACGAGATCTACAGCTTTTGTGTTGAACACTTTTCCTAAAAATGAATGTACAAAATGTACTTTGGAAATACGCCCATGTTTCGCGGCTTTTAGAAATACGTCTTGTACATGCATTTTTAAGAAAAGCGTTCAACACAAAAGTTGTCAAACTCGTCGAGATCGACAACTTTCGTGTTGAACACTTTTTCAAAAAATGCATGTACAAGATGTATTTCCAAAAGATACGAAAAATTAGGAGAAAGTAAGGTGCGACTAGCAAAACTGTCATGCTAATAATAATCACCTAAATATATTTACTCATGGATTTCAAGAAGAATTCTTGGCCTTTCAAGTTCTGCACTTTCTATATTGGCAAAGTAGTTGAAGCACTTTTTATTACTTGTGGAATACATGAGAAATGCTTTATTGTGGGTGGGGTCTCGGGATGCCCAGAAAACTTGTGCACCGCGGGTTCCCATGTTTTCATTGATTGTGGACCGCTTGTGTGTCTTAAGAGAATTTTTCCAGTCCAGAACCTGTTTTCAAAATTTCTATTCAGGATCAATGGGAAGCCTGAAATTGCACACGGGTTCACGCATTTCTGATGTTTGACATGCATTTTTGTGTGGGCCCTGGCAATATTTATAACATTTTCACAAAATTCCACACATGGATTTTCCATGAACCGGATCTCTTGAAGATGAGCTAAGAAACACACTCAATGTCAGGAGCGGGTGACGCTGCAACTGCCGCTAGGTCGGCATTGTCATTGTCCGCCCCTTCATCCCAGTTCATCCTTCCGTACATCTTCGCCCTTACGGCTAGGACGGAATAGACAACATTCATAAGAGAAATTTTTGTATACGTTTCCGGACATAGGGGTGGAAAGAGAAATCCGACCAAACCAACTGAGCCGATTTTGAAACCAACCGAACCAAAATCACTGGGAAGTTAGGACTCGCCAAAAAAATCAATATATAATATATGCAATATAAGTAAACCTAATGAACCGGTAAACCGACGCTGAATAGCCAAAATTCGATAAAAAATCAAACCGACTTTGAACCGAATCGCCCGTGTACAACACGGAAAAGGGTCCCCCGGCAGGCGCGAGGCTTGCTACATATTTATAAGCTTTTTAAAGGATTTTGCACTCTTGGAGACAAATTTATGGTTAATCTGCATAATATACTAGTAGGGGGAGGAAAAATTTGTCTAGTTGCTAGTTTTTGGTGTACTCCTCTCAGGGGGCGGGTGCGGCGCGAGTCCGACACCCGCCCCTGTCTCCTCTCAAGGGGGGCGGGTGCGGCGCTAGCCCGACAGCCGCCCCGTCCTCCTCTCAGGGGGGCGGGTGCGGCGCCAGCCCGGCACCCGCCCCGGCCTCCTCTCAGGGGGCGGGTGCGGCGCGAGACCGACACCCGCCCCGGCCTCCTCTCAGGTGGGCGGGTGCGGCGCGAGCCCGACACCCGCCCCGGCCTCCTCTCAGGTGGGCGGGTGCGGCGCGAGCCCTACACCCGCCCCAGCCTCCTCTCAGGGGGGCGGGTGCGGTGCGAGCCCGACACCCGCCCCAGCCTCCTCTCAGGGGGGCGGGTGCGGCGCGAGCCGGCCTTCTCCCCAACCTTCTCCCCTAGGGAGTCGCCCGGCGACACCGTGGGGTTCTCGCCCAGCTTAGTGCTCGCCCGGCTTGAGCATCTCACCCGACTAGAGGGTTCTCACCGGTCTTGAGGGTTCTCGCCTGGCTGGAGGGTTCTCGCCCGGCTGGAGGGTTCTCACCCGGTTGGAGGGTTCTCGCCCGTCTGGGGCAGCTCGCCCGGATGGAGCAGCTCGCCCGGCTTGAGCAGCTCACCTGGCTTCAGGGTCTGCTATCTTGCCTCTGGTGGGCTGCGAATAGCTGTTCAGAACAACGGAGTTTGGCTGTTGGCAGACCAGTCCCGGGGTATTTCAGTAATTTCAGAGCAGCGGGATTGCGCTATTGGCAGACCATGCCCCCAAAAACCTATAAATAGACTCATGGGGTGCCTTGGAGAAGATCAATTTTTCACCACTCCTCATCTTCTTCCTTCATCCTCCATGTACAACCTCGGACTCGCGAGAGGCCCTCAAGACGCGAATATAAGAAAGATAGGCGAGAGGTGCTGATAGGCAAGTGGTACCAGATGGTCCACTCGCAGGAGGCGAGGCGGGTGGTCTCTGCAATGGGCGAGACGCTAAATTTTGGGATGCGAGTAGGCCTTTATAGGCGAGAGGGCCCCGTGGCGGAGGATGCCTGGGAGACGGCCAGGAGGGCTCATCTCGCCGATGGGTGTTCCCCTACTCGCCATATAGAGAGAGGGACATTTTGACAGATCTATATCCGTGAGGGATTTTACTCTACCCCGGGTAATTTTACCCTTTTGCCCCTGATGGTCTGCATATAACTCCTCATAACAACGGAGTTTGGCTGTTGGCAGACCCAACCAATGGTACTCTGGTAATTTCAGGTCATCTCGGTATGGATATTGGCAGTTCAAACTCAGAAAAATATAAATAGGCTCATAAGGGTTCTTCAGAAGCACTCACGTTTTTCCGGGGACTTGAGAAGATTTTCTGTGCTTTCTGAGGAGCTCCAAGCCCAGCTTTTGGCTTTGGAGGGGAAGCTCTCAGAGATCTTTCAGGTAAGCGGTGGGACCTCCCTGCTGAGGCTTTGGGCCAGTTTCTAGTCCTTCACGACCAGTCGGAGGTCAGAGCTTGGGACGAGTAGGTGTTGGTTACGCCCAAATTTTTCGAACTTTTGTCGAAGTCAGATTTTGGCTTCAACAGTTCTGATGCGGTGAGCGTGGAAGGTAGCCGATACAAGAAAAGCTTGAGTTTAGTCCTATGGCAGGAGGTGAAGGTGAAGGATCTGGTTCATGAGGTTCCCCCTCCCGGGGAGAGGAGGCGACGAGGAAGATGCTGGAGTACTTCAGGCGAGAGGTCCTGCAGACCATCAGCTTGGCCTTCTCGGCAAGAAGCGTGTAACGCCCGAAACTCAAAGGAGCAAAAGGGGGACGTTTTGGGCCAGTTTAGGTTCTGGCAGCAGGCACACGGCCTGGGACACGGGCGCGTCCCAGGGCGTGTCAAGCCGTGTCGACACTTAGCCGCGAAGTCGTCGAGTTTTACTCGACGATTCGTCGAGAGGGGGGGCACACGGCCTGCGACACGGGCGTGTCGACCCGTGTCGACACTTAGCCGTGAGTCGTCGAGTTATACTCGACGATTCGTCGAGAATGGGCACACGGCCTGCGACACGGGCGTGTCGCAGGGCGTGTTGACCCGTGTCGACGATCGTCCCGGGGAGTCGTCGAGATTCACTCGACGATTGTCGAGACAAGGCACACGGCCTAGGACACGTGCATGTCCAAGGCCGTGTCATCAAGTCGTCGATCTTCCCTCGACGAAATGTCCCGTGTACACGGCCTGGGGTCCAGGCGTGTCAATGTGACACGGGCAAGGACACGGGCGTGTCCTAGAACTGTGCAATGCTCGGGTTGAAAATGGGGAAAAATCATGGGGTACACGGCCGGCTACACGGCCGTGTCAGGTGGAACACGGGCGTGTCAGATCGAACACGGGCGTGTTCGATACCCGTGTGAGGTTCCAGGTGATTCGATTTTGACGGCGAATGCGGCACACGGCCCTGGACACGGGCGTGTGCCAGGCCGTGTTCGGTGCAGATTGGGCATTTCAGCCCCGAATCAAAGCCGTTCGTTTTCTTAGGTTGAGATCCAACGGCTGGGGGTTGTTCCTGAGAGGATATACCCGTGAGTTGACTTAGAAATCCATCACTTTCATACCTTATCATCTCTCCAAGTCCTTGGAGAAAGAGGAGAGCCATTGGAGGAAGAAGAACTAGATCCCGCCATTGGAGGAGCTTCGGAGCTCCGAATCGCGAGCCGACTCCGGATCCACGGAGGCAACGCAAGTGCGGTGATTTCCATCCGATTACTTTTCGATGGCGCCAAAGAGGAACGCAAGGGTAACGATCCTCATCTTGAGCATGAGTCGCTCTCTTTCTTAGCATAGGAAGCCCGCTCTCGCGAGTTTGCGGAGAGTTGGAGGCGTTCCTTCGGGTAGATATGTGATGTCCCCGTTGTTTAGCGTCCGTATGCGAGAACGGACATAGGCATGATGTGTGAAGCCTACCGGACATGTTAGTCTGGATCGGTGATGTTGCATTGCATAAGGCCGGAGAAGACTCCGTGCTATTGATTGTTTTTCGGGTTTTCTACGCGGTAGATTGCAGCAGGGAGCCTTGGGGACTAACCCGAAGGTGCACCCGGAAAACTGGGCGGATACGAGATCTTGCCAACTTGGTGGCTTGAGAGCCAACTTGAACATAACAGGGTTATGTGACTTGTGATGGAAATGGGACTCGGTGGAAGTTTGACCCGCGCATATGGCTTAAATTGCCGTTGCGATGTGAGCACGGGTTAGATGGAACCGTACCCGTTCTATGTCGTTCGGTTAAAGAGACCTAAAGACACGTGGCACTTACCGTTGGCATAGAGTAGGGTCTTCGGCGGTCAATGGCTTAAATTGTCGTGACCCAGGCCAGGAAGACAAATTGCTCATAGGTTTGGCCGTCCAAGTGGCGGTGGTGAGTCCGGAATGTCTATGGCTTTAATTGACGTGACATCGAACCGGTTCACCGAGAATGTGCCCTGAGATCACGGGGCGTGTGGCCGTGCGAGCCAACGTCTGTGATGAAATGGCTATATGTGCTTATTGCTCGCTTATGCTAATGAAATGCAGGGAAGGAGCATCGCCGCCCCGAGTCAGGGGCGGGATCGTTATAATTTGGTCAGCATTGCTGACCGTTGCCTTGTTTTGCCACCGTGCGGTGGTTTGTTGCTTGCAGGTGCAGCTGGACCAAGCGGTCAATAGCGGGCTAAAGCCCTTTTTGCGAAGCCGGCCCTCGAAGGCCCAAATGGAAATGTTTATTGCTTTATTCATGTATGACCGGCCTACGTGCCGAGGTTTGTAAAACATGTAACAGTCAAGTGAAACTTTTTGTAAGGCCTTAAGCCTTGTTTTGAGTATTTTGTAATAACATTCCTACTTTCGTATTAGTGGACATTCGTGCTTGTTGCTGGGTTCTTGTTTATAACCTTTATAAACTGCTTCCGCTAGAATGCTCTGTGTAGGACGTTGAGATTGGTTGGATGGTTTCCATAAGTAACTACCCGGTCTGTCTGTGGTATATGGCGTCGGGCCCCGGCCGGACCTACTGCTATATGCTATGCGACGGATAGGGGGTGTTACAATTTGTATCAGACTACTGGTTTTGGTTGGGCTTAAACTGAATTCGTGGGCGAATTCTTTTTAAGGGGTGGTGAGCACATTGTGTGCGTCATCGTAATAACAGTAAAAAGAACCCATGAATGTCCACTTAGGAATGAAAATACTCGTGTTTGAGGAACCTGCGTGTTCCTATAATTGCTGTTTGCAATTTATGTGGTCGCTTAACGGTGTTTTGTACCACTATAGGTGACCAGAAGTGGTGTTGGGCCGTCAGAACGCCGAGTTTCTGAGGCTAGTAGTGCACCGGATGTTGCTCCTGCAACACCTCTGTCGGCTGAAAATATTCGATTGGTGGCTGAAGCGGTGTTGGCCGTGATTAATGCGCAGCCTGGAAGGCAAACGCAGCAGCCCGCTCCCGT
The DNA here is from genome assembly GCA_039583875.1 of Platanthera guangdongensis. Taxonomy (NCBI): domain Eukaryota; kingdom Viridiplantae; phylum Streptophyta; class Magnoliopsida; order Asparagales; family Orchidaceae; genus Platanthera; species Platanthera guangdongensis. The sequence goes on from CM077153.1 coordinate 234,735,006, forward strand.
GATGGAGCAAGAACCTCTGCAAGAGGCTGAGCCGAGGAGGGTGGAGCAAGTGGTTGTAGAACCGGTAGTGCCAAGGAGGGCAACTGAGAGGCAGCTAAAGCATGTAATGAGCTTTAACCCTCCGTTATTCTCGGGGTTGGGAAACCCCATCTCAGGCTGAAGACTGGCTCTCCAGGGTGAAGAGAGTCATGACAGCAACGGAGACGGAGGAGTGGCAAATGACCACCATCGCTACGTTCCTTTTGGACGGTGAAGCGAGGATGTGGTGGGAAGGATTGGAGCTGCACCATTTGAGAGGTAGACAACTGATAGACGTTCCGATGGAAGAGTTCTCGGGATTGTTCTTAGCAAGATACCTCCCTTCGACGTAGAAGATAGCGTTGGAAAATGAGTTCCTGAAGTTAGTACAGGGTGAGAGGAGCGTGGATGAATATCTCCACGAGTTTACTCGTCTGAGTCGTTATGCTAGCGCCACCATCATGGATGAGGAGCGCAAGACTAATCGTTTCTATGAAGGCTTGAGAGATGAGTTGAGATTGTTACTCTCGGGGCCGATGACGCAGGGTTTCTTAACCTTGGTCAATACTGCCCGGTCCTTGGAGAAGGACATGAAAAACGTACAAGCAAAGAAAAGCTTGGGTGAGAAGAAATCTGAGTTTAAAGTGCCGAGTACTTCAAAGTCCGGCTATCGGAGGGCTTTCAAGAAGCATAGGACTTCGGGTCCAGCTCCTTCTGGTGCTTCTGGGGCGACTACGAGTCGGACCCCGGGCGCGTGTTTTACATGTGGCAAGACGGGGCATTTTGCCCGTGATTGTTGGAGCGGACGTCCTAAGTCCGAGAGGAAGCCGGGAGCTACTTATGAAGAGAAGGGAAAGGCGGTGGAGTCGACCGCATCCCATTATGCTCCGGCCCAACCAAGGGTCTACAATCTTGGCCAACAGGAGGCCATTAAACAAGCTGATGTGGTGACAGGTACGGTTTAATTATAGCAAGTCAATTTATTTAAATACTTGTTACGCACATGTTACCTTGCCACTGCTTGTTTAGGTTTTGTATTGATTTGTGAAAATTCGGCACGAGCACTCTTCGATACGGGAGCCTCACACTCCTTCTTGTCCGAAGGATTTATATCACGCATCGGAGTCCCTTCTTCGATGGCGAAGGATAAGTTGGATGTGTTGTTGCCCAATGGGTGTTCGATGCGAGCGGATAGGATCTGCGATGTTAAGATTCGTATTGGGGAGCAGGAGTTTGACCTGCGGGCATCCTTACTTCCGTTGGTGGAGTTCGACGTCATATTTGGCATGGACTGGCTCTCGGAGCAGCAAGCCCATATAGATTGCGGTAGCAAGGAAGTTAAGCTGGGAGCGAGTCGTGAGACGACGTTTACGGGCTTAAAGGGGTCGAGCAAGACGTTGATGTCTGCACTTCAGGTGGTGAAGGCGGTTCGTGCTGGAGCAGAACTGTTCTTTACACTAGTGGAGGTTGCAAAGCCGAAGCCCGCGTTGGATTGTATTTCAGTGGTATCGGAATACCCTGATGTGTTCCCCGCAGATCTTCCTGGAGCCCCGCCTCAGCTGGAGATAGATTTTACGATCGAGCTAGTGCTAGGTGCAAAGCCTGTGTCACGATCTCCGTATCGGCTAGCGCCTAAGGAAATGACGGAGCTGAAAGTTCAACTGCAAGAGTTGTTGGAGCAAGGGTATGTGCGCCCGAGTTCTTCGTCTTGGAGCGCACCGGTCCTCTTTGTTAAGAAGAAGGACGGAAGCTTGAGGTTATGTATTGATTATCGGGAGCTAAACAAGCTGACTGAGAAGAACAAGTACCCGATCCCCCGGATTGATGATCTCTTTGATCAGTTAGTCGGGTCGACGGTGTACTCGAAGTTGGATCTCAAGGCTGGGTACTATCAGCTGCGAATAAGGGAGAGTGATATCCCGAAGACAGCGTTTAGTACGAGATACGGGCATTATGAGTTTACGGTCATGCCGTTTGGGCTGACTAATGCGCCGTCAGTGTTCATGGACTTGATGAACAGGACGTTCAGGGAGTACTTGGACCATTTCGTGATCGTCTTCATCGACGATATTTTGGTGTACTCGCAAAGTGAGGAAGATCACTTCAAGCATCTTCATTTGGTGTTGGAGACACTCAGGAGAAATCAGTTGAATGCCAAGTTCTCGAAGTGCGAGTTCTGGCTATCCTCAGTGGCATTCCTCGGGCATATAGTAAGTGGAGAGGGTATTGCTGTGGATCCGGCGAAGATTGTTGCGATACGGGAGTGGCCTGAGCTTGCTACTGTAGTGGAAGTCCAGAGTTTTCTGGGGCTTGCCGGCAATTATAGGCGCTTCGTAGAGAACTTCTCGCGGATAGCGTCACCTCTCACTACTTTGACGAGGAAGGAGCATAAGTTCGTTTGGACGCCGGAGTGCGCTCGAGCTTTTGAGGAATTGAAGTGTCGGTTGACCACGGCGCCTGTGCTGAGTTCGCCATGTGGAACCGAAGGCTATGAGATATATAGCGATGCTTCAGGCAGCGGTTTGGGTTGCGTGCTACTGCAGCACGGAAGCGTGATAGCTTATGGCTCGAGACAACTAAAAGTGCACGAGAGGAATTATACGGTCCATGACTTGGAGTTAGCGGCCGTGATTTTTGCCTTGAAGCTGTGGAGACACTATTTGTACGGTGTGAAGATTGATATCTACACCGATCACAAGAGCCTAAAGTATCTAATTGATCAGAAGGATCTGAATATGCGGCAGCGTAGGTGGATGGAGTTCCTGGGGGACTATACATTCAAGATCCACTACGTGCCTGGCAAAGGGAATGCGGTTGCGGACGCGTTGAGTCGCCGAGCCCCAGCTCAAGCCAATTGGCTATCGGTGCATGATGAGCGGTTGGTGCGGGAGTTGGAGGCGTTGGAGATTGTTTGTGTGGACAGACAAGCAAGTGCTGAAGCAGTTCTGAATTGGACTGAAGTCCAATATGACCTGGCTGATCGGATTCGGCAGGCTTTGGATATGGATGCTCATATGAAGCAGTTCATGATAGAGGCTCTGGATGGGTCAAATTCCCAATTCGTCGTGGAGGACGGATTGCTTTGGAAAGACGGTCGTCTGTGCGTCCCAAGTGTGGGCAATTTACGGGTGGAGTTGTTGTACGAGGCACACCATACCAAGTACTCGATTCACCCGGGGAGCACGAAGATGTACCGCGACGTAAAGAAACTGTTTTGGTGGCCGGGTTTGAAGAAGGATGTGGCGCTATACGTAGCGAAGTGCCAAACCTGCGCCTTGGTAAAGGCGGAGTGCCAAAAGCCGGGAGGATTTCTTAAGTCCTTGCCTATTCCGGAGTGGAAATTCGACGACATCTCTATGGACTTTGTGCACGGTTTGCCAAGGTCGCAAAAGGGGAACGACGCCATTTGGGTGGTTGTTGATCGATTGACGAAGGTGTCGCATTTTATTCCGCATAGGAAGGATGATCCGGTGGAGAAGCTGGCAAAGCTTTATGTGGATAACATAGTACGGCTTCATGGTGTGCCCCGCAGCATCGTGAGTGACCGAGATGGGCGGTTCACGTCCAATGATTGGAGGCTGGTGCAGCAAATGTTGGGAACAAAGCTGAAGTTTAGCACAGCCTTCCATCCGCAAACGGATGGGCAGACCGAGAGGGTCAATAGAACCATGGAAGACATGCTTCACATGTGTGTCTTGGATTTTGGAAAGCAATGGGAAGACCACCTTTATTTGGTGGAGTTCGCATACAATAACAACTACCAAGCGAGTATTCAGATGGCGCCTTTCGAGGCCCTATATGGTAGAAAATGTCGCACGCCGTTGTCTTGGTTAGAAACGGGTGAGTCAAAGTTGTATAAGCGATCGGAAGTAGAGGATGCTACTTCTTTGGTGAGAACCATTCGGGAGAGGTTGCTTATCGCTCAGGACCGGCAAGCAAAGTACTATAATGCCAAGCACAGGAACGTGGAGTTCGCTGTGGGCGATTATGTATACTTAAAGATCAAGCCGGTCAAGGGTGTCTCGCGGGTGCGACGATTGAAAAAGCTAAGCCCGAGGTACCTTGGACCGTTTGAGGTTCTGGAGCGCGTTGGTGAAGCGGCCTATCGGTTGAAGCTCTCAGTGGAGCTTAGTGGTTTACACGATGTATTCCACATTTCGGTGCTTCGGAAGGCGGTGCAAGAGCCTACGCAAGTGATCGCGGTTGATCAAGTGCCGGTGGATAGTGGGCTAACGACAAAGGTCAAGCCCGTGCGGATCGAAGACTCGGAGGTCAAGCGGCTACGCAATAAAGAGATCAGAATGGTCAAGGTCCGGTGGGACAATTGCGGTCGTGAGGAGCTCTCTTGGGAGCGAGAGCAGACTATGCTTGACGAATATCCGGAGTTGTTCCGCTCAGGTACAAATTTTGGTTTTGTACATATCTTTCCTTTATGTAATTTCGTGGGCGAAATTCTTTTAAGAGGGGGAGAGTTGTAACGCCCCGAAACTCAAAGGAGCAAAAGGGGGACGTTTTGGGCTAGTTTAGGTTCTGGCAGCAGGCACACGGCCTGGGACACGGGCGTGTCCCAGGGCGTGTCAAGCCGTTCGACACTTAGCCGCGAAGTCGTCGAGTTTTACTCGACGATTCGTCGAGAGGGGGGCACACGGCCTGCGACACGGGCGTGTCGCAGGGCGTGTCGACCCGTGTCGACACTTAGCCGTGAGTCGTCGAGTTATACTCGACGATTCGTCGAGAATGGGCACACGGCCTGCGACACGGGCGTGTCGCAGGGCGTGTTGACCCGTGTCGACGATCGTCCCGGGGAGTCGTCGAGATTCACTCGACGATTGTCGAGACAAGGCACACGGCCTAGGACACGGGCGTGTCCAAGGCCGTGTCATCAAGTCGTCGATCTTCCCTCGACGAAATGTCCCGTGTACACGGCCTGGGGTCCAGGCGTGTCAATGTGACACGGGCAAGGACACGGGCGTGTCCTAGAACCCGTGCAGTGCTCGGGTTGAAAATGGGGAAAAATCATGGGGTACACGGCCGGCTACACGGTCGTGTCAGGTGGAACACGGGCGTGTCAGATCGAACACGGGCATGTTCGATACCCGTGTGAGGTTCCAGGTGATTCAATTTTGACGGCGAATGCGGCACACGGCCCTGGACACGGGCGTGTGCCAGGCCGTGTTCGGTCCAGATTGGGCATTTCAGCCCCGAATCAAAGCCGTTCGTTTTCTTAGGTTGAGATCCAACGGCTGGGGGTTGTTCCTGAGAGGATATACCCGCGAGTTGACTTAGAAATCCATCACTTTCATACCTTATCATCTCTCCAAGTCCTTGGAGAAAGAGGAGAGCCATTGGAGGAAGAAGAACTAGATCCGCCATTGGAGGAGCTTCGGAGCTCCGAATCGCGAGCCGACTCCGGATCCATGGAGGCAACGCAAGTGCGGTGATTTCCATCCGATTACTTTTCGATGGCGCCAAAGAGGAACGCAAGGGTAACGATCCTCATCTTGAGCATGAGTCGCTCTCTTTCTTAGCATAGGAAGCCCGCTCTCGCGAGTTTGCGGAGAGTTGGAGGCGTTCCTTCGGGTAGATATGTGAAGTCCCCGTTGTTTAGCGTCCGTATGCGAGAACGGACATAGGCATGATGTGTGAAGCCTACCCGGACATGTTAGTCTGGATCAGTGATGTTGCATTGCATAAGGCCGGAGAAGACTCCGTGCTATTGATTGTTTTTCGGGTTTTCTACGCTGTAGATTGCAGCAGGGAGCCTTGGGGACTAACCCGAAGGTGCACCCGGAAAACTGGGCGGATACGAGATCTTGCCAACTTGGTGGCTTGAGAGCCAACTTGAACATAACGGGGTTATGTGACTTGTGATGGAAATGGGACTCGGTGGAAGTTTGACCCGCGCATATGGCTTAAATTGCCGTTGCGATGTGAGCACGGGTTAGATGAAACCGTACCCGTTCTATGTCGTTCGGTTAAAGAGACCTAAAGGCACGTGGCACTTACCGTTGGCATAGAGTAGGGTCTTCGGCGGTCAATGGCTTAAATTGTCGTGACCCAGGCCAGGAAGACAAATTGCTCATAGGTTTGGCCGTCCAAGTGGCGGTGGTGAGTCCGGAATGTCTATGGCTTTAATTGACGTGACATCGACCGGTTCACCGAGAATGTGCCCTGAGAGCACGGGGCGTGTGGCCGTGCGAGCCAACGTCTGTGATGAAATGGCTATATGTTCTTATTGCTCGCTTATGCTAATGAAATGCAGGGAAGGAGCATCGCCGCCCCGAGTCAGGGGCGGGATCGTTATAATTTGGTCAGCATTGCTGACCGTTGCCTTGTTTTGCCACCGTGCGGTGGTTTGTTGCTTGCAGGTGCAGCTGGACCAAGCGGTCAATAGCGGGCTAAAGCCCTTTTTGCGAAGCCGGCCCTCGAAGGCCCAAATGGAAATGTTTATTGCTTTATTCATGTATGACCGGCCTGCGTACCGAGGTTTGTAAAACATGTAACAGTCAAGTGAAACTTTTTGTAAGGCCTTAAGGCTTGTTTTGAGTATTTTGTAATAACATTCCTACTTTCGTATTAGTGGACATTCGTGCTTATTGCTGGGTTCTTGTTTACAACCTTTATAAACTGCTTCCGCTAGAATGCTCTGTGTAGGACGTTGAGATTGGTTGGATGGTTTCCATAAGTAACCACCCGGTCTGTCTGTGGTATATGGCGTCGGGCCCCGGCCGGACCTACTGCTATATGCTATGCGACGGATAGGGGGTGTTACAAAGCGAGTAGGCAACGCTTCAGGTCCTGATAGAGGAGGTCCCGCTCTTGGGCGAGAATGCCCCTGGACAGCCCCCGGGGAAGGAGGTACCGGCGGAGGCTGGAGAGAGGGACGTGGCGGCGAGAGAGCTCTTCCCGGGCCAGCGTCCCAGGACGGAGATTCCGGGAGAAGTTGGCGAGAGGGAGGCGGCTGTGCGAGAGCTCTTCCCTGGGCATGGTCTCGCGGATCAGGCCAGCCAGCCGAGGCCGCGAGACATGCCCTCTCGGTATGCAGGTGGCGAGAGCCCATTCAGTGAGCTCATCATCTCGTCTCCAGTGCCGGAGGGGTTCCAGGAGCCCGACATGTCCTACTACTCGGGGAAGGATGACCCTGTACATCACGTGCAGTGGTTTGAAGATGTTGTTTCAATAAGGCAGATGACGGATGCCTTCAAGTGTCGGATGTTTGCCATCACATTGAAGGAGAAGGACGGGACTGGTTCCACCAGTTGCCAGCAAGGTCGATCTACAGTTTTGAGGAT
>CM077153.1:234747315-234811745 GCA_039583875.1 Platanthera guangdongensis
CCGACTTCCAGGTACTCTGGCCCAACGTCCACGTCACTGCTCCAGCCAGTCTCGTCCACGTCACCGATCCAAGGCCACCGCAGGAAAAAGATATAACTGCCGGTAGGGCTGATATCGAGTCGAGTTCGAGTGATTTTGGCTCGGCTCGAAATCGAAATTTTCGACTCGAACTCGGCTCGAAATCGAAATTGATTTCGAGTTGAGTCGGCTCGACTCGAAATGACTCGATTCCGAGTCAGCTCGAAATCAAATCGAGTCGGCTCGAAATCGAATCGGGTTGGCTCGAAATCAGATCAAATCAGCTCGAAATTGAGCAATTTTTCGTTTTATTCATTGTTTGCTCAAAATTAAATTTGGCAACCTATAAATTTAGCAAATTAAACATTTAAAGCTTTCATTCTTTTTATTTAGGTTTAAATTTTGTTATTTTTAATCTTAAAATAAGAATATATTAATAAATACATAATTTTTTTAATTAATTCGAGTTGATTCGAATCATATTTCGAGCGATTCAGGGCTGACTCGAAATTGACTCGAAATCAGATTCGAGTCAAATTGAATCGACTCAAATTGAGTCGAATCAATTTTAACCGATTCCGATTCGACTCAATTTTCGAATGATTTTCGAGCGACTTTCGAGTTTCGAATAATATGCTCAGCCCTAACTACCGGAATTAATTTCATTCGGCCAGTTACTGTAGCATGAACAGTAACGGCCGAATGAAATTAATTCGGGCGTTACGTTTAGCGAAGATTATAAGTATTCAGATTTTTGGCATTAAGGGGCATTCAGATTTGGGCATTCCTTCACTAGCCTTGAACCAGATTTCTCGGTTGAAGAAATTCATCCCGAGATTGCGAATAAAAAGTTATCGTTTTTTGTCTTTATGTTGTATTGTTATTTTATAATATTGAACGTCTCTTTTCTTTCAACTTAAAATTTGAAAAACTTGTAATCCTTTTTGTTACTAGCAATAAAATTTCATTCATCTTTTACTTAAAATAATTTTCCTACTTTTATTTTGTCTCGCGCCACCTTCGTTCGTTTTTATTTATTTATTTATTGAGATCGCATTTTATAAGAATGATTCCCCCCATCTCTATGAGTAATTAATTCTCTATAATGCTCGATCGAGATGACCCGAGGATGAGATAATACTTTTATGAATTTAGAATTGTTTTTCTCTAATTGTTGAACGCTTAAGATTTACCGATGATCAGTTCATTGAGGCTATATATTTTATATAGTTTTCAAAATAGTTTTCGCTCTTTAGTTGGCCGAAAGGCTCGTAAGGCGAATCGATCACTCATCGGTAAAAAGAGTAGAACGCAACCCTCGAGAGAGGATAACGTAACTCTTCCGGATTGGAGTAAAATCCAATAGTGAGGTTCACCACCTAAAGCAAGTCTTAGGCGATGCGATTTGAGAACGAAAGTTCGGTCGATACACCTAAGCTTATTTGAACCTAATCCTGGAAAGAGGGGTGTTCATGCTTCAGGAACCTCCACGGTCAAAGCCTCTTCAACAAGAGAATTGCATTTTCATTCCGTTATTTTCAATTTCCGAGATGATTCAAAGATCGGGCACTAATTTTAATCCATTAATTTAATTCTGTTAAGCTTTTCTAGTTCTTACTTTTCGCAACCCCAACTCCAATTTCTATTGATAAAATAATAACGATTTTCAAAGTAGAATTACTCGACCACCCCGAGTCTAATACGACCTTGACTTTTACAAACCTATACTACTCTCGATACGGTGCACTTGACGTTGTCGTTTGCGGATATAGTTTCGCTCGATCAAATTTTTGGCGCCGTTGCCGAGGAATATTGGTCGATAATTTGAAAAAGAAATAGTTATTAATTTTATCGCTCTCTCTCTTTCCACCCTCAATTCTCTTCTTCATCTTTCATTCAAATTTTATTCAGTTTAGTAACGGTTGCTTTTTTTAAAATGTTATCCCAATTGACGGCTACTCTTGACGAACTTCAAAATAAATTAAATATATTGGAAGCTGCAAGAAAGCAAAATATTATTTGTTGTTTTTGTGGTGAAAATCACTATATTGAGGAATGTTTTTATTCACATTATTATATTCAAAATAATATGTCCAATGACTATGAATATAATAATTATTCTCAAAATCTATATAATAAAATTTTTGTCGTAATGATTATTATATGCAAACTCCTATTTCTCAAAATTTTAAAAGTGAAAATAATTTTTATAATAATTATGAAAATAATTTTTCTTATGAAAATAATTTTTATAATTGTTATGAAAATAATTTTTGTATTTCCTTTGAGAAAAATTTTAATTATGAAAATGTTCCATGTTCTCCAAATTTTCAAAACTTTAATTATGAAAATAGTTTTCAAAATTCTTACGGAGATAATAATTCTTTTGAAAATAATTTTTCTATTTTCCATGAAAATATTTTTCTAATGATATTCATAACTTTAATGAATTTTCTTCATTCACTGATGTTAACTATTCATGGTGGCGTGATCACCCGGACAGTCTTCGGTGCGATGAAGAAAATTCATTTATTCAAGATTTACATTCCTCCACCTTTGCGTCACAAAAATTTTATTCTTCTACCGCTAGAAATTCGCCTGATTTTTTTGCTCCAAATTTAGATAGCTATTCACATGAGCAAGAAGTCTTTTCGAACAAAGAATCCATAAGTATGGAGGCGCCTGACGAAATTAAAGAGGAACATGTTTCCACTCCATCTTCGTGTGATTCCACTCAATTTATTCATGAATTTCATTACACATCAACCACTATTTTTGAAAATTTAATTCATGAAAGTTTTGCCCCATGAATTAATTCCCATTAGTGTTCCGTTTAATTTTTCGGGTAGCAACTTAATTTTAGGAAGTAAACAACCAGAACTTAATCTTTCTCTTTCACAAGAGACTACTTGTGAAATTGTTTTTGACACGTTTATTTTTTATTCTTCTTATTCTAATGATTCTCATGCAGTAGATGAGCCATTGCAATTAAACAACTTCGATGATCCATTTGCCGCTCATCTCCAAATTTCCAAATTACCTCAGGTATGTATAGGTAATTTGGAATTACATTTTCAGGTTAACGGACAACAAAATAAGAATCGAGGATATAACGGAGGAGTCACTAGGCAACAAATTTTGGCATGTACCCCGCAGCGAGAATTAAGAGAGTTGTCTGTACACTTTAAATTTAAATATCCATTTAGCTAACCTTTAACCGTCTAGCTCAAAGACGGTAAAAACAAAGCGCTCTTGGGAGGCACCCATTGCTTATCTCTCTCTTTATGATATTTTTAAATAAATTCAAAAAAAAAAGAATTAATATCATCTGTTTTATCATATTTCTTTTTTTCCCTTGCATACTTAGTTTTAAACATTGAGGACAATGTTTGATTTTAAGTATGGAGGTGAGTCATTTAATGTCAAAGATTTAAAAAAAAATTAAAAAAAATGTTTTGCTTAATAAACTCATGCTTAGCTTTTTTTTTATTTCCAAAAATCTAGTTTGATTTTATTCATAAACATTTTTACAATTTTTAATTTGCTAATCTTCTATTTTATCATAGTTTGTTAGATTTAATTTTTGTGTGATTTAACTTTAAGGAATAGTTTATGATTTTAATTTATTTGGAGTAATTGTTTTAGTATTTTTTTTCTCTTTAATTTTAATTAATTTCAATTTTGTGGTTATTTGTTTAACAACATTAGATTTTAATTATTCTGACTCTATGTTCTAGACGCTTAGGAAATCTCAGCTTACTATAGTTGCTCTCTAAATTTTAACTTAAATCTAAAATTTATTTAGCCTTTTCTTTTTTTTTTCTTGTTAGATCATATGTCATGGGGTTAAGAGGATAAAATTCATTATCCCTTGGTAAACATATGCATTTTTCTTTTTATTGTTAGATCATATGTCATGTGAATAAACATATGTTAGTTCTTTATTCTCGGGTAAACATATGCAACCCCAAAATAAAATTTTTATGAAGAGAGAAAAAATGTTTATATGTCGTGGAAAATGATATGATAATAGTCTATCATTCTCTGGTATTACATATACTATATAAAAAGGATAATGAGGTGAGAGGATAAAATTCATCACCTTCATTCAAAGACCTCTTCGTATCTTTCGATTTCCCAAACCCGCCAGCCAATGAAATTGCCTTAGATTTAAATTAGAATTTTGTGAGAGCATAAATAGTAGTTTGAATTTTTCTTTTAAGCCTCTTTTAAAGAGTTGATTTAATTCTAATCTAATTATGTTTGCAAAATTACCCGATCTTGCTAGCTTGTTATTTTACTTGAGAAATTTTAGCTAAATCTCTTACTCCTTTTCAATTAATACTCATAATTTAGGACTTAATTTGAAAATCCATAAATTTTATTTTTAACTTTCTTTTGATTGAATAAATTTTAGTTTAATTAAAATTTTTATTAATGTGTTATGAATACTCTCATTCTTATGCTCTGCAATAGCAAAAGTTTAAGTATGAAGGTGTTTGATGACTAGTAATTTAGTCATCATTTTAGCCAAAATTGTTATTTGATATTTAAATAAATTATTGTATTTATTCGTTGTTTTTAAGAATTTTTCATAAAATTAATATTTTATGTTCTAAACATATTTTTTTTGTTTTTTGTAGGAATACGACATGCTTGGGGGAAATTTACGTGCAATGTCCCGCTGCCACATCCAAGGGATGACATGCAAGTCCAACTTTTTGACATAAGGCTCGTCCGGATATATTCAACACCATCCGCCACCCGACATATAAGAATATATATATATAAACAACAACCATGCGGAGCTCCTCCTCCTAGCAGCAGCTCGAATGAAGCCCGAGCAACCTCCGGCCACCATCCAAGGCAGCCAAAAACTTTCTCACACCTCAGACCAAGCTCGCCATCGCCATCGCCGTGCCCGCCTTCACCGTCGTCGCGCCCGCCATCGCCATCGTCATCGTCGTGCCCGCCTTCACCGTCGTCGCGCCCGCCATCGCCATCGTCATCGTCGTGCCCGCCTTCACCATCGTCGCGCCCGCCATCGCCATCGTCATCGTCGAGCCCGCCTTCACCGTCGTCGCGCCCGCCATCACCGTCACCAACCGCAGTCGCTACAACTTCTCCTCCATACAGCAAGCTTGGCCACCACAATGGAATTCCGGCCACTTCAACCCCCCTCCAAGCTCTCGGCCACCTCAGCTCCTCTTGGTTGCAGCTCCTCCGGCAACCACCGCCAGAGCCTCCCCCTTCATACAGCAGCTCTGCCAGCTCCAAGCTCCCTCCTCCGGCCAACACCTCCAGCTGCCCGTATTGTATCCATGCAAACCACCCATGCAGGCCACCACCACCACCGTTGCATGAATCAACCGGTGGACACCACCTGCATGCTGCCCGACTTCCAGGTACTCCGGCCCAACGTCCACGTCACTGCTCCAGCCAGTCTCGTCCACGTCACCGATCCAAGGCCACCGCAGGAAAAAGATATAACGGCCCGAATTAATTTCATTCGGCCAGTTACTGTAGCATGAACAGTAACAGCCGAATGAAATTAATTAGGGCGTTACGTTTAGCGAAGATTATAAGTATTCAGATTTTTGGCATTAAGGGACATTCAGATTTGGGCATTCCTTCACTAGCCTTGAACAAGATTTCTCGGTTGGAGAAATTCATCCCGAGATTGCGAATAAAAAGTTATCGTTTTCTGTCTTTATGTTGTATTGTTATTTTATAATATTGAACGTCTCTTTTCTTTCAACTTAAAATTTGAAAAACTTGTAATCCTTTTTGTCTACTAGCAATAAAATTTCATTACTCTTTTACTTAAAATAATTTTCCTACTTTTATTTTGTCTCGCGCCACCTTCGTTCGTTTTTATCTATTTATTTATTGAGATCGCATTTTATAAGAATGGTTCCCCCCATCTCTATGACTAACTAATTATCTATAGTGCTCGATCGAGATGACCCGAGGATGAGATAATACTTTTATGAATTTAGAATTGTTTTTCTCTATTTGTTGAACGCTTAAGATTTACCGTTGATCAGTTCATTGAGGCTATATATTTTATATAGTTTTAAAAATAGTTTTCGCTCTTTAGTTGGCTGAAAGGCTCGTAAGGCGAATGGATCACTCATCGGTAAAAAGAGTAGAACGCAACCCGCGAGAGAGGACGACGTAACTCTTCCAGATTGGAGTAAAATCCAATAGCGAGGTTCACCACCTAAAGCAAGTCTTAGGCGATGCGATTTGAGAACGAAAGTTCGGTCGATACACCTAAGCTTAGTTGAACCTAATCCTCGAAAGAGGGGTGTTCATGCTTCAGGAACCTCCACGGTCAAAGCCTCTTCAACAAGAGAATTGCATTTTCATTCCGTTATTTTCAATTTCCGAGGTGATTCAAAGATCGGACACTAGTTTTAATCCATTAATTTAATTCTGTTAAGCTTTTCTAGTTCTTACTTTTTGCAACCCCAACTCCAATTTCTATTGATAAAATAATAACGATTTTCAAAGTAGAATTACTCGACCATCCCGAGTCTAATACGACCTTGGTTTTTACAAACCTATACTACTCTCGATACGGTGTACTTGCCGTTGTCGTTTGTGGATATAGTTTCGCGCGATCAATCTCGGAGTGGGAGCAGAGGCAGTGAGCTCTGTTCTGGTTAGGGAAGAGGGTAGGAAGCAGTTACCAATCTACTATATTAGCAAGATCCTAAAGAAGGAGGAGCTTCTCTACCCTATCTTGGAAAAGTTGGCGTACGTCTTGATCATTTCGGCCAGGAAGCTCCAGCCATATTTCCAAGCGCATTCAATCAGGGTGGTGACAGACCATCCCCTCAGTAAGATTTTTGAAGGAGTGGAGCACTCAGGTAGACTGGCCAAGTGGTCTATCGAGTTGAGTGAGTTCGATATCTCGTTCGTACCGAGGCTCTGCATCAAGGCACAAGTAGTGGCCGACTTCATGGCAGACTACGTTGTGGAGGTCGGGGACGAGGAGTCGCGGCCGCAGGAGGAATGGAAGATGACAGTTGATGGAGCCTCGGGAAAGCACTCCCTCGAAGTGGGGGTGGTATTGACAAGTCCTCAAGGGGTCACCATAGAGCAGGCGGTGGTCTTGCACTTTCCTGCAACTAACAACCAGGCGGAGTATGAGGCTGTGATAGCCGACCTTCGTTTGGCAAGGGAGCCTGAGATCTAGGATGTGGAGGCTTTCACAGAGTCATTGGTGGTGGCATCGCAGATTCGAGGAGAATTTGAAGCTCGGGAACCCACCCTTGTGAAGTACTTGTCCAAGGTGAGGGCGATCATCGGGAGATTCCGGATATTCTCCATCCAACACGTTCCCAGAGGAGAGAGTACAACTACCGATCGGCTAGCTAAGTTTGGGCCTCGGGGAGGGGGAACCTTGACTGATCTATTCCATCCAACGATCGAGGAAGGGGAGATCATGGATGTAGATTGGCGACCCACATGGGTGGATCCCTTCGCGACCTTCTTCATCACGGGCAACCTTCCTGAGGGGAACAAGGAGGCAAAGAATGTTCGGCATAAGGCGGCCCACTATCTCATGCATGAAGGGAGCTTGCATCGGAAGATGCTTTCGGGCCTTCTGGCGCGATGTGTGACGGAAGAGGAGACGCGACGAATTTTGGAGGAGGTGCACTCTGGGGAATGTGGAAGCCATTCCAGAGGTAGGACGTTGGAGGCAAGGGTGGTCAGGCGGGGGTACTTCTGGCACACCCTAAGGAAGGATGCCGCGGAGTTTGCGAGAAGGTTCCAAAAATGCTAGCTCTACGCCCCCCTCCAGCTCTTGGCAGCTCAAAGGCTCCGAAGCATCATGGAACCGTGGCCGTTCGCTTATCTGGGGATGGATTTAGTTGGACCTTTCCCTTCGGCTAGTGGGCAAAGGAGGTTCCTCCTGGTTATGATCGACTACTTCTCTAAGTGGCTGGAGGTTAAGGCGCTGGCCAAAGTAACCTCCCAAGTCATCTGGAACTTCGTTTGGGGGGAGATCATCTGCATGCACGGGCTGCCTCTGGCCATTGTCACGGACAATGATCCTCAATTTGCACGTGAGGAGTTTATAAGTTTCTGCACTCAGCTGGGCATCGACCTCAGGTTTGCCTCCGTCCACCACCCCAGGAGCAACGATCAGGTGGAGGCGGCTAACAAAATTATCGTGAACCTGCTCAAGAAGAAGGTGGAGAACTTGAGGGGGAGCTGGGTGGAACAGCTCCCCTCAGTTTTGTTGGCCTTGCGGACAACCCCGAACACGGCCACCGATGAGACACCCTTCAAACTTTCCCATGGGTGTGAGGCGATCCTGCCTGTGGAATTTGAGGTCCGATTCCCACGAGTTGTGGCCGTAGGTAATGGAGACGAGGCTTGGAGGCTGGAAAATGAAGGAGGCTTATGCCTCTCACTGGACATGGTAGAAGAGCTACACGACGTAGCAGCTATCAGTCAGGAAGAGGTCAAACGACGGATGGCAAGATACTTCGACATGCATATCAGGATCAAACAATTTGCGGAAGGAGATCTGGTGTTAAAGAAAGCTGATGCTGCGGGAAGGTCCGCCCTGAAAGAATTGGTTTCAAGATAACCTAAACACCTAGAGGGGGGTGGGGGGTGAATAGGTACAATTCCTTTTTACTCTAAGGCAGGATATTAATTCAGTTAATCACATAGAATCAAACAGATCTACTGCTAACACATCACAGAAATCACACAATCACACACAATCACAGATGACACACAGTTTTATAGTGGTTCCCCAAATGATGGGTACATCCACTTTCCCCCTTCGCCTATCTAGCAGTGTGCTAGATTTGGCCTAACTTCTTCCTTCCTTCTCAGATCAACAGATCTTACAGCTCAGAACCAGTCAAGGTTCCTACAACTCAGAGTGAGTCTACACTCCTATAACTCAGACAATTAAGCCCTACCTCAGCCTTCACCAAGGCCTACAACTCAGAGAATCAAATCTCCTACCTCAGGCACACAGCCCTACCTCTGCCTTCCCAAGGCCTACAACTCAGAGATGTAATCTCCTACCTCAGGCACTCAGGCCCTACCTCAGCCTTTATAAATTAGGCTTACAACTCAGATCACTAATGATCTTATAGAAAAATGATATAAAATAAGTTTTATCTTTCACCCAAGTTAAGAGAGAATGGGTAGAAAGGTTTCTTGATCAGTTCTTGAAGAATCTGATTACACAGAAATCAACTTGTCTTTGGCTTTCTTCAAAGCTTCTTGAATTTGAACACAATAAGGTTGAATTTCTTGAAGATGATCTTCAATCAGCTTCCTTCTTAAAATTCAGAAATTAATCTGAATTCTTCTCTGCAGATTAGTTCAGGATCTGCTCTTAAGAGACTAGTTGATGGTAGTCTGTTTCTTCACTTGAATTGTTGGAGCTCTCTTTCTCTACAAATTCTTCTGAAGATACTTTGAAATTCTTCACTTAGATCCACTTGAAATCTTTGACTGGTTTTCCTTGTATATGTTGGATCTTCTGTTGTAATTGTGATTTCGTGTACTTCGTTTTTTCGTTCTTACTTCTTCTTTTTTCTATGGATAGAATCTGTCTTTATATAGACTTCATCCAAGGTTACCAGCTGATCCGGTTGCTAACTAACTTTTGACACATCTGACAGTTGCAGTAGACTTGTTGGTCATGGCAGCTGTCAAGTCTTCCAGTCACTTCTTGAAACTTTGTCTCTGTCAGCAAAATGTCGAGTCTGAACTACACATGTGTCGACACAAGTAGACTAAGTGTCAACACAATCTTTGGTGGTGTTAACACAGCTCTCATGGTGTCGACACTGCTACTTGACATAAAATCTGTAAGAATGTGTCGACACAAGTCCTATGTGTCGACACAGTCACTTCTTATCTTGACACAATTAACTTTGAAGAATTCTGATATGTGTGTCGACACAAGTCCTGTGTGTCGACACAGATGATGTCGACTGAATTTCTATGTGTCGACACAAGTCCTGTTTGTCGACACAGTTGATATTAACTGAGCTTTCTGTGTGTCCACACAAGGCCTGTGTGTCAACACAGTTGATGTTGACTTAACTTTCTGTGTGTCGACTGAACTTTCTAAGTGTCGACACTGCTTCTCCAAATGTCAACACAATTGACTTCAGGTGTCGACACAGCTTTTCTCAAGTGTCGACACAAGTCTTCACAAGTGTCGACACAGCTTCTTCTGTTGTCGACTCATGGACTTAGAAACTTTTCCTGCATATTTTTAACCTGCACATATAAACTCAAAATAACATAAAATACACCTTGATGAATATCATTGAGCTAAGTTAGGCTTCTCCAAATCTGGTACACATTTTCCAATGTACCCAACAATCTCCCCTGTTTGGAGAAGTCATAACCCTTAGTCAATGATATACACCATTTATAATAAACACACATTATGATGTATATAAATATTACATGACAGTGTAACATATAAACAGAACATGTATAATATGTCATTACAGAATAATGCAAACACATTGAGCATGAATCATTATTTTGTTTAAACTATCAAAAGTTTTTCAACAATCAGTTTACATAGATTTTTATAACAACTAAAGATTACATTGTTGTAAAATCTAGTTAATCTATTCTAAGGCTGATCTGGCTCCTTGATGACTATGCCTTTTCCTGGTTTGACTTGAGCCTGCACAGTAGGTTCAACATCATCAGTAGGTTTTTTCCCTTTCAGATCTTTCCTTTTCTGTTCTTCAGTCATTATCCTTTGCCTTTCAAAATAATGAAAAGGCTTTGGGAAGTACTTGATAGGCTCCAGAGCATTTGCAGGTAACTTGCCAGCTTTTGCTTTCCTTCTGTATTGCAAAATGGCTTCCTGCCTGGCTTCATACTTGTTTCATTCTTGCTTAGTGTACCATTTACCCCTTTCATGGGTCTTGTCCTTCACAGCTTTCCAGGCAGTCAAGATAATATTCCTGGAAGTAGGACTCCATTGTTCAAAATCAGGCTTCAACTCTGCCTGTTCTCTAAACCTTTTCTTTGAGAGCTGAGCTTCTTGCTCTTTATTCAAAGCTGCCACTGACTCTACTTTCTCAATGATAACATTTTTAGTACCCTCTGGAGGGCTGTACATCTGATCAACCAGGTGTTGAATTTCCTCAAAGTTAGAAGGGGGATATATGATTTGAGCTACTTCCTGCTGACCCCCTTCAATGCCTGCAGCTTGAATTCCTGACTCAGCAGTGTTGTCATCATCATATAGGGGTGGATATCCCAGAGTTTCTCTAACAGCATTTGTTATCCATTTGGCATGCTCTGAGCTAGCATTGACTATCGACCTCTCCCCCTTTATGGCTTCTCTTTCAATATGATCCCTGAGATCATTCTTGTTAAACCTGATTTGAGTATCCAGATAATTTGTTCTTTCTGTATAATAGGCTTTAAACTTTAGAAACTGAGCAGATATAATCTTCTGAGAGGCTTGAAGTGCAGATTGGAAAGTGGCTAAATCCTCTTGAAGTTTCTTATCAAACTCAGATTTCTCTTTAGCCCTTGCCTTAATCAGGGCAGTTTCAGTATTCTTTAATTCTGTAACATTCACATTATGTGATTCTGTAAGATTATCATTCATCCTTAGGTGATTTTCTAGGACATAACCTTGCTTAACAACTATATCATCAACTTTAGTCTTTATTCCTTCTTGTTGTTTTGCTAGGAAAACCACCACATTACCTCCTTTGTGAAAGCAGTCTGTTATCTCCTTTTTATTCTGGTTTACCTCAAATCTAATTGATTTTATATCTTGAGCCAAGGAGAATTGCAAATCTTTATGTGTCTTATCCATATATTTCTCCATGACTATTCTTTGTTCATCTAATTTTACTTACAAAGATACCAATAAGGAGCTATAATCTTGTGCAGGAATTGATTGTGGAGCAGTTTGCAATACCCTTTTATAGCTTTGGCTTCTTCTTTTGAAAACCATCAGCTTTCTCTTCTTTGCTTGAATTTCTGCTTCATCTTCAGAAGCTGAAGTACTTGCTATATCAACTCTTCCCTGAGGACTAGGAGGCAGTTCCTTTTCAGTACTAGGTTGCTCCCCCTCAATTCCAGCTTGCTCTCCCTCAGTCCTGACTTGCTCCCCCTCAGTTCTGACTTGCTCCCCCTCAGTTCTTGGTATCTCTATATCAGGGAACAACTCTTCAAGGGTAAACTCTTGTTAAGTTTGGACTAGAGGCACTCTTAACTCTGGAGCATCAGGAGCTGTAGATGTATCCTTCATGATAACATCCTATGCTTGATTGTTGAGCTGAGTGGTCTGGTCAACATCAATCAAGGGCACAGTTAGTGTTTAATACTCATCATTGAAAATTGTTTGATTAACTTCTTGGATTACTTCAAAAATAGTTTGATTAGCCATTTCACTTTCTAAGTGTGTTGGCTCTTCCTCAAGATGAGGCTCTCCCTACATCTGATCATCTTGTATAATGTCTTGAGCAGGTGATTTCTCAGTATTCTCTGGCCTCTCTTCATCACCCATGTCTTTTATCAACACTCTCTCCCATCTAGAGATTATCCATAGATCCATTATCCTCATGTGATTGATCTTGGATCCAACAGCCTGTTGCATCACTTCTGGAATTGCTTCAGCCAAGTATAAGCTTAATATTCTTCCCAGATTAGGTTTCTTGATGCTTTCTCTAATCTTTTCATATATGACTGCAGACCAATTGGTGTTGATTTTGTAGATGATCCTGGTTATGAGGCTGAACATGTAGGCTGAGACCCTATCATGTCCACCTGGTTTGCATAAGATGACTTTGCCAACTACTTCAGAAAGGAATTTTCCTTGAACATTCATTCCTTTTCTATTCATGGATGATCCAATTTTCATGGTGGAATCTAATCCACACCACTGGAGTGTTTCCCTGGTCTTGGAAGATGTAACTTCTTCGTCTTCTTGAGTTTTGGGCAGATGAAGAGTTTTTCGTAAGCTCTTCATGGTGAGTTTGACTTTATTACCCTGGACTGAAGACCTAATTTTTAGTCCAGTTGAATCCTGAGTTGCAGCTCCATAGAACTCAATGATTTCCTTCTTTCATATATTTGTAGGTTCTGATGTCAAATACTCCAAGCCATTTTCAGCAATTAGAGCTTTCACAGCTTTAATCACTGGTTCAACATCGTCAAAGGCATTCCGTACCAGTTCATATCCCTCGTTCACATTTTCGTCAAGTTTCGGCGCCATTAGAGATGGTGAGAAATCTTGAATGGAGATGAGAGAGTTTGTCGACACAAGAATCTAGTTTCAAAAATCTGGAGAGCGTGTCGATAGGGTTTGTTCTTGACCTATTTATATGTGTTGAAACATTGAAGGTCAAAAGACGTGACAAAAGTTACTTAGTGTGTCGACACTATTGAGATGGTGTCGACACAGACTGCTAATAACTCGACAGAAGTGTTGACTACTATGTGTCGACACCAATTGATGATGTGTCGACACAGACATATATATTAGTTCAACCGAAATTTTGTGTCGACTCTAATTCTAAGTGTCGACATAACTTCTGGATGTGTCGACACTACTTCTCTGAAGTGTTGACACCAATTTTCTAGATGTGTCGACATAACTTCTTTGAAGTGTCGACACCAATTTTCTAGATGTCACGACATAACTTCTCTGTGTCGACATAGACCTCTTTTTGTCGACACAAAATTACATAGACAAATTTGTCAATCTAATCTATGTTCAGCATACCTAATTCAATTTTAAAATTATTGAATTTAGTTTCATCCAATGGCTTAGTGAACATATCAGCAATTTGAAAACTTGTATTGACAAATTCTAAACATATATCCTCTTTTTTCTACATGATCCCTAAGAAAATGATATCTTATTTCTATATGCTTTGTTCTACTATGAGAAACAAGATTATTAGCAATAAAAATAGCACTTGTAGAATCACAGAATAAAGGGGTTCTACTTACCTGAATACCATAATCTTTAAGCTGATGCTGTATCCACAACAGCTGTGCCAAGCAACTCCCTGCAGCCACATACTCAGACTCAGTTGTGGAGATTGCCACACTAGTCTGCTTCTTATAGCTCCATAACACCAATCTTCCTCCTAGAAATTGACAGGTGTCTATTGTGCTTTTCCTATCTTCTTTGCATCCTGCAAAGTCTGCATCCGAATATCCAGTCAGTAGAAAATCTCTATTCTTAGGGTACCAAAGGCCTAGATTAGGTGTGCCCTTAAGATATCTCAAAATCCTCTAAACATCAATATAATGAGATTCTTTTGGGCAGGATTAGTACCTAGCACAGACACATGTAGCATACATGATGTCAGGTCTACTAGCAGTCAGATAAAGGAGAGAGCCAACTATCCCTCTATACAAAGATTCATCTACAGGTTTTCCTGCATCATCTTTGCTTAAGGAGGACATACTTGTCCCCATTGGAGTTCTCATGGTAGTGGATGACTCCATACCATACTTCTTAATTAAGTATTGGGTGAACTTAGACTGGGATATGGACAGGCCATCATCAGTCTGTCTTACTTGGAGTCCCAAGAAGAACTTAAGTTCTCCCATGCTGCTCATCTCAAACTTCCCTTGCATAAGTTTATCAAACTTCCTACAAAGATTGTTTTCAGTAGAATCAAATATTATGTCATCAACATATATCTGTACTAGAATTATCTTCCCTTTGGATTCCCTAAAAAATAGAGTTTTGTCTATTTTCCCCCTTGAGAATTTATTCTCAATGAGAAAAGTAGACAAGGTTTCATACCAAGCCCTTGGGGCTTGTTTCAAACCATATAGGGCTTTCCTAAGCCTATACACATAATTAGGATAGAGTGGATCAATAAAACCTGATGGCTGGTCTATATAGACTTCCTTCTTTAAGTCTCCATTCGGGAATGCTGACTTAACATCCATTTGGAACACTTTGAAACCTTGATAAGCTGCATAGGCTAGGAATAGCCTGATTGCTTCCAACCTTGCCACAGGGGCAAATGTTTGATCAAAGTCTATGCCCTCTTCCTGCCTGTATCATTTGGCAACTAGCCTTGCCTTGTTCTTAATTATGATCCCACTCTCATCTAGCTTGTTCCTGAAAATTCACTTAGTCCCTATGACATTGTTGTCTTTTGATTTAGGAACTAACTCCTAGACCTTGCATCTCCTGAATTGATTCAACTCCTCCTGCATAACATCAATCCAGTGTGGGTCTTGTATAGCTTCTTCAAATCTTTTATATTCCTATTGAGACAAGAAGCTTGAGCATAGTACAGTGTTCAATCTCCTGCTTCTAGTTTGAACCCCTTATCTAGGATTACCAATAATCTAGTGTACAGGATGATCCTTTAAATGTCTAACTGCTGGAGGAAGTCTGTCTACAGTTTGACTTTCTCCATTTGCTTCATTCTGCTGTACTTTATGGTCTTCATCAGCATCTTGTGAGTCTTGTACTCCCCCTGGACTACAACCATCATTTTCCTCTTCCTGCCTTGCAGTTTGATCTTCTTTGATAATCAGCATGTCCATCTTCTCTTTTATACCTGTAGAGCTACAAGAACTACTTGACAACTCACTGTTAATAAGTCTTGATTCATCAAATATAACATGAACATACTCTTCTACAACTTGAGTAGTCAAGTTATATACTCTATATGCCTCACTATTGTTACTGTACCCAATAAATATCCCATCCTGGGATTTGACAGCAAACTTTGTTAGGTAAGACTTGCCATTGTTAAGCACATAGCACTTGCAACCAAAGATCCTGAAATAGGATAAGTTTGGCTTTCTGCCTTTCATTACCTCATAGGGTGTCTTTTTGTGGCTCTTAGTGATGGAAGCTCTATTGAGCACATGACATGCAGTGTTTATTACCTCAGCCCAGAAATATTCTGGGAGAGAAGTGTCACTCAATAGAGTTCTACCAGCCTCAATGAGAGTCCTATTCTATCTTTCAGCAATTCCATTTTGCTGAGGAGTTCTAGGTGAGGAGAATTCCTGATGAATCCCAAAATCTTCACACAACTTTGTCATACTTTCAGATTGAAATTCAGTTCCATGGTCACTTTTGATTTTGACCACTGAATTTTTCAGTTCATTCTGAATTTGCTTAATAAAGTTGCAGAAAACAGTTGGGGTTTTAGATTTCTGCCTCAGAAAGAAAACCCATGAAAATATAGAATAGCCATCTACAACCACAAATGTTTAGACTTTCCTACCTAGGCTCTGAACTGGCATTGGACCAAATAAATCCATATGCAAGAGGTATAAACACCTCACCGAGTCTTTGGTTTCAAGGCGATGAAAGGAGAATCTGGTCTGCTTGCCTCTTTGACAAGCTGAGCATATTCCATCCTTAATGCACTTAACTGGAGGACCATTCCTCACTAACTCATTATTAAAGAGTTGACCAATAGTCTTGTAGTTTAGATGAGCTAGCCTCTTGTGCCATTTGACACAATGAGAGGCTTTCTCATCAGCTACCAGACAAATAGGAGAATCTTTATTCTCACTCACAAAGTTTAGGCAATACACATTTCCTTTCCTATAGCCAGTCAACATGATCTTCTGATCACCTGACCTTTTAATATGACAACCATTCTTAATGAATGAAAATGTCATATCCAAGATCACTCAGTTGACTTATGCTTATCAAGTTATGTTTCAAACCCTTCACATAAGCCACTTGAGTGATTATAATTGAGTTGTTAGAAATGTTACCAAACCCTTTGATGACTCCTTTTTCAGAACCACCAAAGATTACTTTAGGTACCATTCAATATAGGTGAGTAGTCCTTCAGCAATCCTCTTGTTCCAGTTATATGTTTAGAACATCCACTGTCCAAAGTACCATAAAGGGGCATGACCACTTGGACTTATCTGCAACAAATAATTACTTAACCTTAGAACCCAAATTATTATTGGGTCCTTGGTTCAGGTTAGACTGAAATTTAGCATAATTTGCAGCAGCCCTTCTTCCAGGTAAGCTGGCATTCATCCTGACACTAGTGTTGTGCTAACAGTCAATGACAAAGTGTCCCACCTTGCCACAACACCAACACTCATATTTTTTATACCTCTTTTTAATTACAGTTTTAACAGCTTTGCTGTCAGCTGTTTCTTAAAGCTGTAGGTACAATGTTTCTTTGCTTGAGTGATGGATACCACTTGTCATTCAGAATGTCAGGCTTACCATGACCATGTATGATATCATGATCATTACAATTGGTAGGCTGTTGCACTTTTTTCAGAGCAATAGGGGGATTGAAGACAAGTGGCTTAACTTGGGGCTTTATTTTTCCTTTTGGAGTTAGCTGCCCTAGTATTTCCCTTAAAACCCAATCCTGCCTTACCCTTTTGAGACACAAAGTCATCAATTAAGGGTATGACAGACTTTGACTTAGAGAAACTAGCCACTAGATCCTTTTCCTTCTGAAGTCCTGACTTCCAGACTTTTGATTTGATCACTCTTGAATGTGATTGTTCCCATCTGAATAACAATTATGTTTTTCAGCTTGACAATCTCATTCATCTTCTGATCCAACAGCTTTTCTGAATCAGATGCAACCAACTTAAGAGCTGCAATTTCCTTAGCCTGAATTTTAGTCAGGCTTTTTGCATCTCTTAAATGCCTGCAACAAATCACCATATTCATCTATAAGTTGATGAATATCTCCTTCAGATTCAGATCCATCTACATCTCTTGATGCAGATGCATCTGATTCTGAGCCAGTGTAATAATCAGAGTCTTCCGATAAGCTTTTTACCATACTGGGACCAGGCTGATCCTGGCAGTGATCTTCATCAGTCAGGGCCATCAGCCCTTTGCACTGATGATCTCCAGTTCCATTTATTGAGTCCAGTAAGTGCAAGAACTCAGTCTCTTCTTCTGTTGCAAACAGACCAATATAAGCTTCAGCATCAGATTCAGAATCTGAAGATGATGGATCTGTCCAGATTTTCTCTTTCTTTGCTACAAAAGATTTCTCCTTCTTGTTCTTATACTGAGACTTCTTCTTATCTGCAGATTCCTTTATTTTGTCTGGACAATTAGCTACTACATGTCTAAGTCTATTACAGCAATAGCACACAATCTTTGTAGTTGTTGATTTGCTAGGTTTTGACCTACTCTTGTCCTTTCTAAATGACTTTCTTTTCTGATAATATTCATCCTTGGACTGAGAGGAGGACAGCTTAGTTCACCACTGCTTCTTCTTTAAAAATTTCTGAAACTGCCTTGTGAAGACAGCAAAGTTCTCATCAGAAGGATTGATGTCTGAGTTGTGACTATCAGAACTTTCAGAGATCACTTCTGCAGCTTTCTTAGAAGGAGATGGAGACATCCTCCTTGAAAGTGTGAGCTAAATCTGATATACTCTAGAGGGGGGGTGAATAGAGTATGGTGCTTAAAAACGTTTTACAGCAGTTGTTGTAATCTGAGTGAACAAGGAAGCAAATGTTAAATCTAAACATAACAGCTATCTAATCACAAACTACAAAAGAAACTAATCACAGATCACAAACCAATCACAGCCAGAAACAAAAATAAAGAAAAGCAACCAGAAGACATAAGGAGCTATAGTGGTTCTCCTAAACTTGGGTACATCCACTCTTCTACCACCCTAGGTAGGAATCCACTGCAGGATGAGTTGATCAGGTGTCCTGGGCACCAATGAGCTTTTGATAAGGTGCTCAAAAACCAAATCAGATTTTTTGATCAGGTGTCTTGCCACCAATGAGCTTTTGATAAGGTGCTCAAAAACCAAGCACAAACTTTTGAAGGGAGTTTGAGAAACCCTTTACAGAGATGGGGATGAGAGAGTGATGGAAGTCTTCTCTTTCTCAAAGCAGCTGAGAAGACTATGTGGATTTGATGTTGTCAAAGCTCCCCCTGAGATCTGTAGTTGATCAGGAAATGAAGCTTTGTTGTAGGGTGATAGGCCTTCAGAAATTTAATCTCCAGCAATTGATGATTTCAACAGTAGCTGAAATGTTAGGTGTCTGGAGTCTTGAATAATGATGGCCTTGAACACTTGAATCAACAGAGATCTGAAGATTTCAGTTGGTTGATCTCCTTGGTTGTGTGTTCTTGTATGAATTCTTTTAGACAGAGAATGTCTACAGCTCTCTTTCTTTTTCTCTTGAGAGATTGTTGTTGAGAAAGATGTTGTTCAGAGAATATTTTCTTCTTCCTCTTGTTCTACTTATCTGTGTTGTATGAGAGAGATATTTAAAAATCTTGTGTTTTATTCCTTTTTGTTCTGAATAGAAATGATCCTTAGTCAAGAATAGTCGTTAGCCTGTCATTAATTGACTCCTTAATTGCAATTGTCTTCTGGGGGAAAGTCCAAAGAAACATTCCTTGATAATCCCTTGAAACTTGGTCCAGAATAAGTGAAAACGGCTACAAGATCTTCTGAATTAATTGCTGACAATAACTCCTTAATTGTTCTGAATATGAATCTTGAAAAACGTTTAACTCTTCAGAAAAACGTCGAACTGAGCTCTACTATCGTCGAACTTAGCTCAGCGATTTGGACTTAGACAGCAACAGAGATCGTCGATCTGAGCTCAACTATCGTCGAACTGAGCTCAGAGATAGAGAATCAATACTGGAGTCAAGATCGTCGAACTGAGCTCGAAGATCGTCGAATGGAGTTCGACGATTTGTTGAAGTTGAGCTCAGCGATCGTCGAATGGAGTTCGACGATCCATCGAAGTTGAGCTAGACGATCGTCGATTGGAGTTCGACGATTCGTCGTACTGAGCTCGACGAAATGACTTAGTCTCCAAACTGAAAAACCTTGGTCTTGAGGGCAGCTTCCAAACCTAACTACTAACCCTTAGACTCAATTCTAATTGACCTTTAGATCTATACAATGAGGTCAAAAACAGGTTTCCTAGAGACACAGTGATCCTGACACAAATTAGTAATAGGGTGTTCCAACAATCTCCCCCTATTTGGGTTAGGATTACAATTCACAGAACTTGGAAAAATTAAAAGCAACAATATACAAAGCAACAATACAAAAATGCAATAAACAGGACATAGCAGAAGAACAGATATATTATCTCAGACAGAAATCAGAATGATTGTCACCTTACAGGATTATTCTTTCTCCTTGCTTTTTATAAGCTTAATTTCTCTATTAGGATTAAGAGCTTTTTTCTTTGACCTTCTGTCATCAGCTATACCTAAGGAAGTTTGTTGTTTAGGCCTTGGTACCACAGCTTCAGGATGCAACTCCATGTATCTCTCAGAATCAAAGAATTTGCTGGAGGCATATCTTTCAAGTTCCTTTTTCCTTTGTTCAGACAGTGTAGTAATGCTAGAGGTGTCTCTGCCTTGCTCTCTGGCTTTCTTGATCTGTTCCAGGGCAGCTAATTTTTTCATCCTGGCAGTCCATGCAGTAGGGTTATTTTCTGGATCTTCAAAGGGCACTGGAGGCTCATATCTGTTGGAAGGATTATCTGGAGGAGCTCTGGATGAGACTACTTCTTTCAACTTGTAGGGAAAAGGACCTGAAGTTGTATCTGATGAAGCTTGTCCTTCCCTGGAGTATGGATGTTGCCTTGAATAGCCTTTGGAGTAGACTTGGAATTCCCTTTGACTTCCTCTATAACTTCCTCTTCTTGATTGAGAACCTCTGGACTGGCTTCCCCTATATTGAGATCTTGCATGAGGCTGATAGGGGGTTTGGCTTTTAGCAGAAGGATGAGCAGCTGAGCTTCCACCTGCACCTACATCAGGAGGAGGTGGTGGAGGAGGATGAGGATGATGAAACTGAGAATATCCCTTTTCATATTTCCTCTTTTTCTTCATAGCTTTAAGTTGATTCTTGGAATACTGCATCCAATGTTCAGTAATGGGGCAGTCATGAAGAATGTAGTAGGGAATGTCATTGGTATATTTGACTTTGGCTGGAGGCACCCTTTTCATAGCTTTGCTCCTTGCCTTTCTTTTCCTGGCTATGGTCGCAGAAGAATCATCAGAATCAGTCCTAAATTCATCACTTTCAGTGCTTTGCTCATCATATAAAGCATCAATCTTTTTCAGATATTCTTTCTGAAGTTGGGTTGGAGCAGATGAGACAGCAGTTGTAACAGCAGCAGACACAGTAGATATAGTACTGGCAGATGTTGTAGCAGCAGTAGTAGTAACAACAGACACAGAACTTTCTGGAGCAATACTTGCAGAAGATATAACAGCAGTAATGACAGCAGTAACTGGAGCAGCAACAGATTCAGAGAAAATACTTTCAGATACAAGACCCTCAGTATCAGTAATAACAGCAGGAATAACAGTAGGCTCAAAATCATATGCCTCTGTCTGCATATCCTCAGGAACTGGAACATCAGCAGCATCATCACTGACAGCAGCAGCAACATAAACAACAACAATATTTTCAGTAGGAGTAGCAGTAGCATCACTGGAACCAGAAGGCTCAGCAGTATATATGGAGGATATATAGGAGCTAACTAAGCTGGAATCACAGCTGGAGAAGGGCATAATGGCCTTGGAGAGAGCTTCAGAGGGTTGGACTGTAATTTTCTTTGGAAGACAGCTGAAGTAGACTGAATCAAAAACTGATAATAAGGACTTGAGGTCCAGTAAGAAGACAACAACTTGAGGAGGTGTTGAAACTGGAGCTTTAGTAACAACAGCTGCAGCAACAAGAACTGAAGAAATGGCAGCAGGCAATCTCACATCTTCATGAGGCATCTACCCCTGCCTGGATTCAGAGAGAGCTGGATCAAGGTACCCAAATGAAGGGATTGCCTGAGGAAAGAGGGAGGATAGCCTGGCAGAGAGGTTTGCAACTAACTGAAGTAGTGGAGCCAAGGAGTTCTCCAGTAGAAGTGAGAGCCTGGGGGCTATCAGTTCATACAGTTGGTCAGCTAGGGCTGAAATTTCTACTTGATCAATAGGGACTGGAGCAGAGGTAGAGAGGGATGGTGGAGCAACTGGTGATGTTGTAGGAGAGCTGGTGGATGGTAGAAGTGAAGGTTGAGGTGTGGGGATTGTGGAAATGGAAGACAGTGGGATGGAGATAGAGGGTGTCAAGAAGGGTTGATCAATAATGTCTTGTAGAAGCTGTTGGTAAGATGTTGATGATGAGGGTAGCTCAGGAGGGGATGAAGGTGAGTCATCCATGAAGGAATCATCTAGAAGATTGAAGGATGGAATGATGGTTGATGTGTCAATGTCTGGTTGAGGGTATTGGTGTAATGGATGGAAAATTTCTTCTGTTATTGGAAGAGTTGGAATTGGAGATGGAATTGATGTTGGAGATGGGCTGGAAATAATGATGGTGGATGAGATTGGAATGGTGGAGGGTACTGGTGGAGATGGAATAGGAGGAGGAGGAGAAGCAGCAGGCAAGTCATCTGTAGGGGCAGAGACTTGAGGGGAAGAGACTGTTATAGTCCTTGTGCCTGAAGTTGTGCTTGCAGAGGGCCTGCTGGGCTTTGCTATCTGCCTGTCCCATGTGCCAAACAGGGCACAGGACAATCTCTTTGAGGCATTGATATGCATCCCAGAAGAGACTAGCAGGGCAGGGCATCTGTTGAGAAGAAAGAGCCCTAGAATCCTTCCATAATTAACAAAATTCTTATTTATTTTCTTCTTGATCAGGTCAAAGAAGACCTCTCCCCAGTTCAACTATTTCTTATCCACAATGGCTCCCATCAAGCATAGCTGATACCTAGAGATAGTATCATGTGCTGAATGCTTGGCCAACAGAACCTTTCCACTACATCAGCCAAAAATCTATATTCCACAGCTAAGTTCTTTTTCAGCAATTTGCTATGGTTAGCATCAGAGTGACCCATTCTTGCAAGTAAATTAGAAAATTCCTCTCCAGATAACTCAGCAGAATCTCTTCCAGAACTTAACTCAAAAACCTCTATCAGAATGGCAGGAGTCAAAGGTACCTGGGTTCCAGAAATTGAACCAACCACTGTGTTTTGGTCCTGGTTGTGGGCAGTATAGACCCACTCCTTAATCTCATCAGCAGCCAACTTGATTCTTGTCGACATGATGGTAACAAGCTTCTGCTCCTTGAACAGTTCCAGAATGTCTTGAAAAACCTGATTAGTGGTGCTGAAGGACTCCATGTTTATATCAAATCCAGCATCGAATTTCATTGCGGCTAGAATGGCAACAGAGACGGCCATGGTTACCTGCAAAAATCAACAAACAAAACGACCAAGTGTAGAGGTGTTTGGAGGGAAAGAGAGATTTTTGCAGAGAGATTGAAAGCTCAAAAGGAGAACGGCGGCCGAAAAATGGATTTTATATTAGGGTTCGACGCAGAAAAGGAAAGATCGTTGAACTCAGTTCGACGATCAGGGCTTCTAAAGGAATCTGAAAGGTCTTCAATATCGTCAATCTCCGTTCAACGATATTGGAGAGCGTCGAGCTCCATTTGACGATAGTTCAGAGAACAACATCGTCGAGCGCCGTTCGACGATCGTTGACCTGGAGATATAGTTGAACACTATCTGAGAAGCGCTGAACTCAGGTCGACGATTTCGGAAAGCGTCGATCTCCGTTCGACGATCTGGGGGAAAATCGTCGAGCGCAGTTTAGAGACCAGAAATACACTCTATACACTTAGAAAAATCAAGATGTTTGCCTAGTCTTGGTCAATTTTTAAAGTTTTAAGATCTTGGATATTATTTTAGACTTCCTCCATCTAACATTCCTAACTGATTTAGGAAGGTGTGTTTCTTTTCATCCAAGGGTTTGGTGAAAATATCTCCCCTTTGTAAATCAGTTGGGATATATTGAAGTTCAATTTTATTCTTCGCAACATTATCCCTTAAGAAGTGATGCCTAATTTCTATGTGTTTTGTCCTACTATGGAGGACTGGATTTTGAGCTATAGAAATAGCACTGGTGTTATCACAAAATATTTTAGACTTCTCTAAGTTGTAGCCATAGTCTAGGAGTTGGTTTTGAATCCACAATATTTGTGAACAACAACTACCTGCAGCCATATATTCAGCTTCAGCAGTTGAAGTTGACACAGAAGTTTGTTTCTTACAAAACCAGGAGAGAAGTCTGTCACCAAGAAACTAACAAGTTCCACTGGTGCTTTTCCTGTCAATTCTGCATCCAGCATAATCAGCATCAGAAAATCCAGTTAATTCAAATGCTGAATCTTTTGGATACCAGAGACCTAGATTTGGACAACTTTTAACATACCTTAGAATCCTTTTTACTAATGTTAGGTGTGACTCTCTAGGGATCACTTGGAATCTAGCACATATGCATGTAGCAAACATTATATTAGGTCCACTAGCTGTAAGGTACAGTAAAGTGTCAATCATTGCTCTATATGTTGTCTGATCAACAGGTTTCCCATGTTCATCAGCACCCAGTACAGCATTAGTAGGCATAGGTGTTTTCATACAAGATGCCTCAAACATACCAAATTTCTTGACCAATTCATTTGCATACTTGGTTTGAGAAATAAAGATGCCTTCAGCATGTTGTTTGACTTGCAGTCCTAGAAAGAAGGATAGCTCACCCATGCTACTCATTTCAAATTTAGAATGCATTATGTTGGAAAACCTTCTGCACAAATTTGAATCAGTAAAGCCAAAAATAATATCATCTACATAAATTTGTACTAGTAGGGTATGAGACTTATGGGTTCTAATGAAAAGAGTTTGGTCTACTCTACCCCTTATAAATTCATTTTCCAGAAGGAAGCATGCTAGGGTCTCATACCATGCTCTAGGAGCTTGCTTGAGACTATATAATGCTTTGTTCAGCTTAAAAACATAATCAGGATGAGTTGGAGAGATAAAACCTGGAGGTTGTCTGACATATACTTCTTCTTTGATGTCTCCATTGAGAAATGCACTTTTTACATCCATCTGATATACCTTGAAGCCTTTGTGTGCTGCATAAGCTAAGAAGATCCTGATGGCTTCCAATCTTGCAACTGGTGCAAAAGTCTGGTCATAGTCTATGCCTTCTTCTTATGAGTATCCTTGAGCAACTAGCCTTGCCTTATTCCTTACAATTACTCCTTGATCATCCAACTTGTTTCTGAACACCCATTTTGTTCCAACAATGGAGTGATCCTTAGGCTTTGGCACTAGTTCCCAAACTTTGTTCCTTTCAAATTGATGCAACTCTTCTTGCATTGCAATGATCCAGTGTGGATCTTGCTCTGCATCTTGAATGGATTGAGGTTCAATTTGAGATAGGAAGCAAGTGTGCAACAGGTTTTGGTTGACCTGATTTCTGGTTTGCACACCAGCTGAGATGTCTCCAATTATTTGGGAAATTGGATGGTCTCTTGATGTTACTAAATCAACAGGGGGTGTTGATTGTTCACCAACCTGTGTTGTTGTTTCCTCTTGTAGTACAACAACTGGCTCTTCAAGTTGTTTCTCTTCAATTTGTTGAGTGCTTTATTCATCTTCACTGCTTTCCTCTTTTTGAGTAACCTGTAATCTGTTCAAATCTTCAGCAAGAGAATGTACCTACAAAGGTTCTATGGTAGAAGTGTTCTTCTCCTTGAAAGACATGTTAGATTCATCAAATGATATGTGAACATATTCCTCAATTTTAAGAGATGATTTATTATAAATCCTATAAGTCTTACTGATCATGGAGTATCCCAAAAACACTCCTTCATCAGCTTTAGCTTGAAATTTTGCTAAATATCTCTTGTCATTATTATAAATATAATAAATACAGCCAAAAATTCTAAAATAATCAACTTTAGGTTTCTTCCCTTTGAGTAATTCATAGGGAGTCTTGCCCTTTAGTTTATGTATTAAACTTCTGTTCAGCACATAGTTGGAGGTGTTCACTGCCTCTGCCCAAAAAGATAGAGGAAGGTGAGCATCTGACAACAATGTAGTGACAGATTAAATAAGGGTTCTATTTTTCCTTTCAGCAACCCCATTTTGTTGAGGAGTTCTAGGAGCTGAGAAAGTATGTCTGATCCCTTCACTCTGACAGAACTCTTACATAAGAAGAGAATCAAACTCTGTCACCTGATCACTTCTGATCAGGGCAATGTGAGTATTGAACTCAATCTGTATACATTTGAGAAACTCTGTCAAACACTTAAAGTTATCAGACTTCTTCCTCAGAAAGAACACCCATGTGAATCTAGAAAAGTCATCTACAACTACTAAAGTGTAAGATTTCCCTCCTAAGCTTTGTACTGTAATGGATCCAAAAAGATCCATGTGTAACAGATACAAAATCCTAGGTGAATCACTCTTATTAAGTGATTTGAAACTATTTTTAGTTTGATTGCCTAATTGACAAGCCCTGCAGAGTCCTTCCTTCTTGTAGGGGCCAGAAGGTAGTCCTCTAACAAGGTTGTCCTTGGATAGCCTAGCAATGGTTCTAAGGTTTAAATGTCCTAATCTTTTATGCCATAAAATATTAGGTCTACAAACAGAATTGAATAGGCAAATGTCTACATTTGTTGAAAGAAAATCTACTAAGTAGATGTTACCTTTCCTTTTACCTGTCAACACAGTTGTGTTGTCCTCTGACTTGATCTTGCATAAAGCTTTGCTGAAAGTCACCTGGTAGCCTTCAGCACATAGCTGACTGATGCTGATCAAATTGTGCTTCAGTCCTTCCATATAGGCTACCTTCTTGAATGTCACTGTCCCAATCTGGACTGCACCATATCCTTTAGTTTGTCCAAAGTTTGAATCACCAAATATGACTTTGGGTCCAAGCTTGTCTTTAAAGGATGTGAGGTTGTCCTTATTTCCTGTCATGTGCTTTGAGCACCCACTATCCAAATACCATTGTTGGTTTGATGTTGGATAGGTCTTCACCTGCACATAAAATAATTCACTTATTTTTGACTCAGTTTATCTCGGGCCTAGGTTGATAACCTTTAAACTCAGAAATAAAAGACATCCCAGGTTGACTCTTATAACCTTCAGGATGATATCTCCTTAGAAGTATTATCCATTCAGTATAAGGGTTAAAGCTTTGGGATGAAGGACCCCTAGGATTGGATTTTGATTTGCCCTTGAAGGAATTTCCTTAGCTCTGACCTCTGTTCGACGATCTTGGAGTTGCGTTCGACGATCTTGGGTCAGATCGCCGAGCTCCGTTCGACGGTCGACTGTGGCAGAGTTCAGGAATTAGAGATCGTCGACCTGAGTTCGACGATTTTGCCTGAGATCGTCGATCTGCGTTCGGCGATCGTCGAGCTCCGTTCGACGATTTCTGCTGGAACTTGGTTTTCATAGGCAGATCAGAATTTTTCCTAGGTACCTCTACAACTCCCTTCCCTTTATCAGAAATGAACTTGATTGGGGTTGTTAGAACTATAGGTTGGCTTGAAGAAGCACCCAAGCCCAGTGTACTATTGAATCTGGAGTTCACTGTACTTGTGATGTCCATCAGCTTGATACTTCTCCCATTAAGGGATTCTTCAAGATTCTTGGCCTCTGATAACTCACCTTTCAGTGAAGCTATCTGCTCCCTACAACACTCTAACTCCTTAGAGAGTTTGAGGTTTTCTGACTTTAAGATACTATGTTCAGATAAATGATTTCTGAGAGAGATAATTTCCTTCTCAGATTTTAGTAAGTCAAAACATAATACTTTAAACTCAGATTTAAAGTCCTTTGAATTGAAATCAAAAGAACTAATTACCTGGTCCTCTTCAAGTTGAGTCTCTGAGTCTGACTCTGACTCTTCTGCATCTGAATTATGTTGAGAGGCATTGATTGCCATCATGCAGAACTCCTTCTCTTCAGCATAATCTTCATCATCACTTGAGCTGGATGAAGCTTCTGATTCTTCTTCAGTTTCACTCCAGGATTCAGCAACAAACCCCTTCCTTGTGTGTTTGTTCTTGCTTGAGGAGGGTTTGTCATTGCCATTTTTCTTGAAGTCTTTGTCCTTTCGTCTTTCTTTCTTGTCCCTTTTGTCCTTGTTTTTGTTCTCTGGACAGTCAGGTACAATGTGCCCTAGTTTCCTACAACCAAAGCAAACAATTTCTTTATTATTTGACTTATCATACCTTGGCTTATCATGCTCTTTGTATGATCTCCTTCTGAAGTCCTTTCTGGCCATCTTGTAAAATCTTTTGGCCAATAGACTAAGCAGCTCATCATTGCCTGTGACTTTGTCTTCAGGCTGATCTTCAGTTGCTTTGAAAGCTATTGTCTTTTCTTTCCTTGTGGATGGTGAGGCAGCCTTCTGCTCTTCTTCTCTATTTTTGATGAGCAGCTCATAAGATTTGAGCTTGCCCAAGAGAGCTTCTATGGTGATCTCATTCAGACTTCTGGCATCCTTGATTGGCCAGATCCTTGAATCCCAAGTGCTTGGGAAGCACATTAGGATTTTGTCATTTAGTTCAGTCAGTGATATCTCCTTATCCAAAGTCTTGAGTTCACTAACTATCAGACTGAGTCTATTATACATATCTCCAACTGACTCAACTTCTCCCTTCTTGAAGTTCTCATATTGGGATATGAGGTGAGATCTCTTGTCCTTTCTTTCATCAGCTGATCCTGAGACTATTTCAGACAGCTTATCCCAGATTTCCTTTGCTGAATTACATTCAGCCACCTTTTGAAATATGTCATCAGACATAGTCTGGGCTAAGATGTTCATAGCCTTTGTATCTGCTACCTTCCACTTCTTGATATCAGCATCTGTTCCTGATAGGGGTGGAACAACATTTGTGCTTGTGTTCTCTGGAGGTCTTGGACAAACTGTCAAAACAGAATTAAAAATATCCTCGTCAATAGAATTCATGTATAATCTAATCCTTGCTTTCCAAAGTGCAAACTTGGTTAGATTGCACACTGGAGGTCTGGTGCTAGCATAATCTTTATTTTGGGCCATGATTTGTGAAGAAATAATCTAATAACACAATCTACAACAAGCAGATCTAACTAGGAATCTTTGGGTTCAGGTGTTAGCCTGTGCAACCACCAAGGTGTGGTATATTTAACCAAACTCGCTTTGATACCAATTGAAAGTGTGAGCTAGATCTGATATACTCTAGAGGGGGGGGGGGTGAATAGAGTATTGTGCTTAAAAACTTTTTCCAACAGTTGTTGTAATCTGAGTGAACAGGGAAGCAAATGTTAAATCTAAACACAGCAGCTATCTAATCACAAACTACAAAAGAAACTAATCACAGATCACAAACTAATCACAGCCAGAAACAAAAATAAAGAAAAGCAACCAGAAGACACAAGGAGCTATAGTGGTTCCCCTAAACTTGGGTACATCCACTCTTCTACCACCCTAGGTAGGAATCCACTGCAGGATGAGTTGATCAGGTGTCCTAGGCACCAATGAGCTTTTGATAAGGTGCTCAAAAACCAAATCAGATTTTTTGATCAGGTGTCTTGCCACCAATGAGCTTTTGATAAGGTGCTCAAAAACCAAGCACAAACTTTTGAAGGGAGTTTGAGAAACCCTTTACAAAGACGGGGATGAGAGAGTGATGGAAGTCTTCTCTTTCTCAAAGCAGCTGAGAAGACTATGTGGATTTGATGTTGTCAAAGCTCCCCCTGAGATCTTTAGTTGATCAGGAAATGAAGCTTTGTTGTAGGGTGATAGGCCTTCAGAAATTTAATCTCCAGCAATTGATGATTTCAGCAGCAGCTGAAATGTTAGGTGTCTGGAGTCTTGAATAATGATGGACTTGAACACTTGAATCAACAGAGATCTGAAGATTTCAGTTGGTTGATCTCCTTGGTTGTGTGTTCTTGTATGAATTCTTTTAGACAGAGAATGTCTACATCTCTCTTTCTTTTTCTCTTAAGAGATTGTTGTTGAGAAAGATGTTCAGAGAATATTTTCTTCTTCCTCTTGTTCTGCTTATCGGTGTTGTATGAGAGAGATATTCAAAAATCTTGTGTTTTATTCCTTTTTGTTCTGAATAGAAATGATCCTTTGTCAAGAATAGTCGTTAGCCTGTCATTAATTGACTCCTTAATTGCAATTGTCTTATGAGGGAAAGTCCAAAGAAGCATTCCTTGATAATCCCTTGAAACTTGGTCCAGAATAAGTGAAAACGGCTACAAGATCTTCTGAATTAATTGCTGACAATAACTCCTTAACTGTTCTGAATTTGAATCTTGAAAAACATTTAACTCTTCAGAAAAACGTCGAACTGAGCTCTACTATCGTCGAACTGAGCTCAACGAATTGGACTTAGACAGCAACATAGATCGTCGATCTGAGCTCAACTATCGTCGAACTGAGCTCAGAGATAGAGAATCAATACTGGAGTTAAGATCGTCGAACTGAGCTCGAAGATCGTCGAATGGAGTTCAACGATTTGTTGAAGTTGAGCTCAGCGATCGTCGAATGGAGTTCGACGATCCGTCGAAGTTGAGCTAGACGATCGTCGATTGGAGTTCGACTATTCGTCGTACTGAGCTCGACGAAATGACTTAGTCTCCAAACTGAAAAACCTTGGTCTTGAGGGCAGCTTCCAAACCTAACTACTAACCCTTAGACTCAATTCTAATTGACCTTTAGATCTATACAATGAGGTCAAAAACAGGTTTCCTAGAGACATAGTGATCCTGACCCAAATTAGTAATAGGGTGTTCCAACACTCCTGTCCTTTCTTGTGGCTTCTGCCTTAAAGGCCACTGACTTTTCTCTATGGTCAACTTTTATACTTTTATCTTCCTCCTTTCTGTCCATGAGTTGCATTTCATAAGAAAGCAATTTGCCAAATAGTGTTAGAGGAGAGATTTCTGCCAGTCTGGCCACTTTCCTGATGGCACGGATCTTGGTGTCCCAATCCTTAGTCAAAGATCTAAGGAATTTATCATTCAACTCATATGTACTAAAGACCCTTACATATGAAATTAGTTCATTCACAATTCTGAAGAACTTCTTATAACACTCAGTGATGCTGTCTGATTTACTTTGTCTGAAACTCTCATATTCCTGATTAAGCATTGACTTTCTATCTTGCCTAACTTCTTCTGATCCCTCCATATAGATTATCAATGTGTCCCAGATCTCCTTGGAGGTTTTACAGTGAATCAAATTTTGGAATGTTGAGTCATCTATGACACTCACTATAATATTCTAAGATCTCTTGTCCATAGTAGCCAAGATAATCTCTTCCTTAGTCATTTCTGAAAAGTCTTTTGGTGTCCTCTGATTAGCATCAAGAACTGAGACTTTCATTGGAATATAAGGCCCTTCCTTAATAGTTATATATATTCCTGGATCAGATACTTCCATAAATAATCCGACCCTTTATTTCCATATTCCAAAGATTTCCTTCCTGCATATGGGCAACTTCATGGAACCAAGTTCCTTATGATTTTCTCCTGAACCCATCTATTCAAATTTATTCTGCCTCACAAATCTTACTCAGACTATTAAGTCTATCTTTGAGTAACCTGGCTCTGATACCACTTGAAAGAATTGGTTTCAAGATAACCTAAACACCTAGAGGGGGGGTGAATAGGTACAATTCCTTTTTACTCTAATACAGAATATTAATTCAGTTAATCACATAGAATCAAACAGATCTACTACTTCCACATCACAGAAATCACACAATCACACACAATCACAGATAGCACACAGTTTTATAGTGGTTCCCCAAATGATGGGTACATCCACTTTCCCCCTTCGCCTATCTAGCAGTGTGCTAGATTCAGCCTAACTTCTTCATTCCTTCTCAGATCAACAGATCTTACAGCTCAGAACCCAGTCAAGGTTCCTACAGCTCAGAACGAGTCCACACTCCTATAACTCAGGCAATTAAGTCCTACCTCAGCCTTCACCCAGGCCTACAACTCAGAGAATCAAATCTCCTACCTCAGGCACACAACCCTACCTCAGCCTTCACAAGGCCTACAACTCAGAGATGTAATCTCTTACCCCAGGCACTCAGCCATACCTCAGCCTTTATAAATTAGGCTTGCAACTCAGATTACTAATGATCTTACAGAAAAATGATATAAAATAAGTTTTATCTTTCACCCAAGTTGAGAGGGAATGGATAGAAAGGTTTCTTGATTAGTTCTTGAAGAATCTGATTACACAGAAATCAACCTGTCTTTGGCTTTCTTCAAAGCTTCTTGAATCTGAACACAATAAGGTTGAATTTTTTGAAGTTGATCTTCAATCAGCTTCCTTCTTAAAATCCAGAAATTAATCTGAATTCTTCTTTACAGATTAGTTCAGGATCTGCTCTTAAGAGACTAGTTGATGATAGTCTGTTTATTCACTTGAATTGTTGAAGCTCTCTCTCTACAAATTCTTCTGAAGATACTTTGAAATTCTTCACTTAGATCCACTTGAAATCTCTGACTGGATTTCCTTGTATATGTTGGATCTTCTATTGTAATTGTGATTTCGTGTACTTCATTTTTTCGTTCTTACTTCTTCTTTTTTCTGTTGATAGAATTTGTCTTTATATACACTTCATCCAAGGTTACCGGCTGATCCGGTTGCTAACTAACTTCTGACAGATCTGACAGTTGCAGTAGACTCGTTGGTCATGGCAGTTGTCAAGTCTTCCAGTCACCTCTTGAAACTTTGTCTCTGTCAGCAAAATATCGAGTCTGAACTACACATGTGTCGACACAAGTAGACTAAGTGTCAACACAATCTTTGGTGGTGTCGACACAGCTCTCATGGTGTCGACACTACTACTTGACATAAAATTTGTAATAATGTGTCGACACAAGTCCTGTGTGTCGACATAGTCGCTTCTTGTCTTGGCACAATTAACTTTGAAGAATTCTGATGTGTGTGTCGACACAGTTGATGTCGACTGAACTTTCTGTGTGTCGACATAAGTCCTGTGTGTCGACACAGTTGATGTGGACTGAGCTTTTTGTGTGTCGACACAAGGCCTGTGTGTCGAAACAGTTGATGTCGACTGAACTTTCTGTGTGTCGACTGAACTTTCTGTGTGTCGACACTGCTTCTCCAAGTGTCGACACAATTGACGTCAGGTTTCGGCACAACTTTTCTCAAGTGTCAACACAAGTCTTCACAAGTGTCGACACAGCTTCTTCTGGTGTCGACTCATGGACTTATAAACTTTTCCTGCATATTCTTAACCTACACATATAAACTCAAAACAACATAAAATACACCTTGATGAATATCATTGAGCTAAGTTAGGCTTCTCCAAATCTGGTACACATTTTCCAACGTACCCAACACTCCCCCGTGGGCAAGCTCAACCCAAATTGGGAAGGGCCTTATATTGTTGAGAAGGTCCTGAGAATAGGAGGTTACCACCTCCAGGATGTGGAGGGTAGGACCATGATCCACACCTGGAGTGGCGATGACTTGAAGCGATTCTACCCATGAGAAGGGAGGGCAAAAGTTGTATACTCAAATCAAGTTCATTATAATAAATTTCTCAAATTACCTCTTGTCTTTATCTACTATGAAATTCTAACGGCAGGAAGATGGCTCCTTCTATACTACCACGAGTGCGGCTCGGCCCCAGGTAGACCTGCTGCGCAGGATATCATTAGCTGGCAGGTCCGTAGGCTCGCCTGTGGGGGAGAGGTCTGGTTCTTGGTCCTTGGTTCTGCACTACCCCGAGCGCGTCTCAGACATAGGTAGACCCGCTGCGCAGGCACTCATTAGCTGGAAGGTCCGAAGGCTCGCCTGTGGGGGAGAGGTCTAGTTTTTGGTCCTTGGTTTTGCACTACCCCGAGAGCGGCTCGGACCCAGGTAGACCCGCTGCGCAGGCTCTCATTAGCTGGCAGGTTTGAAGGCTCGCCTGTGGGGGAGAGGTCTGGTTCTTGATCCTTGGTTCTGCACTACCCCGAGCGCGACTCGATCCCAAGTAGACCCACTGCGCAGGCTCTCATTAGTTGGCAGGTCCGAAGGCTCACCTGTGGGGGAGAGGTATGGTTCTTGGTCCTTGGTTCTGCACTACCCCGAGTGCGGCTCGGCCCCAGGTAGACCCGCTGCGCAGGTTCTCATTAGTTGGCAGGTCCGAAGGCTCCCCTGTGGGGGAGAGGTCTGGTTCTTGGTCCTTGGTTCTGCACTACCCCGAGCGCAGCTCGACCACTGGTAGACCCGATGCGCAGGCTCTCATTAGCTGCCAGGTCCGAAGGCTTGCCTGTGGTGGAGAGGTCTGCTTCTTGGTCCTTGGTTCTGCACTATACCGAGCGCGGCTCGGCCCTAGGTAGACCCGCTACGCAGGCTCTCATTAGCTAGCAGGTTCAAAGGCTTGCCTGTGGGGGAGAGGTCTGGTTCTTGGTCCTTGGTTCTGCACTACCCCGAACGCGGCTCGGCCCCAGGTAGACCCGCTGCGCAGGCTCTCATTAGCTGGCAGGTCCGAAGGCTCGCCTATGGGGGAGAGGTCTGGTTCTTGGTCCTTGGTTCTGCACTACCCCGAGCGCGGCTCGGCCCCAAGTAGATCCGCTGTGCAGGCTCTCATTAGCTGCAGTTCTGAAGGCTCGCCGGTGGGGGAGAGGTCTAGTTCTTGGTCCTTGGTTGTGCACTACCCCGAGCACGGCTCGGCCACAGGTAGACCCGCTGCGCAGGCTTTCATTAGCTAGCAGGTTCGAAGGCTCGCCTGTGGGGGAGAGGTCTAGTTCTTGGTCCTTGGTTCTGCACTACCCCGAGCGCGGCTCAGCCCCAGGTAGACCCACTACGCAGGCTCTCATTAGCTGGCAGGTCCGAAGGCTCGCCTGTGGGGGAGAGGTCTGGTTCTTGGTCCTTGGTTTTGCACTACACCGAGCGCGGCTCGGCCCTAGGTAGACCCGCTGCGCAGGCTCTCACTAGATGGCAGGTCCAAAGGCTCTCCTGTGGGGGAAAGGTCTGGTTCTTGCTCCTTGGTTCTGCACTACCCCGAGCGCGGTTCGGCCCCAGGTAGACCCGCTGTGCAGACTCTCATTAGCTGGCAGGTCCGAAGGCTCGCCTGTGGGGGAGAGGTCTTGTTCTTTGTCCCTAGTTCTGCACTACCCTGAGCGCGGCTCGGCACCAGGTAGACCCGTCGCGCAGACTCTCATTAGCTGGCAGGTCCGAAGGCTCGCCTGTAGGGGAGAGGACTGGTTCTTGGTCCTAGGTTCTGTACTACACCGAGCGCGGCTCGGCCCCAGGTAGACCCGCTGCGCAGGCTCTCATCAGCTGGCAAGTCCGAAGGCTCGCCTGTGGGGGAGAGGTCTAGTTCTTGAAGTTGGGGTCCTAGGTTCTTGGGAATAGGTCTAGGCTCTGGGGAATTCTACACCACTTCGAGCCCAGCTCGGTCCCTGGTAGACCCGTTGCCCAGGCTCTTGTCAAGCTAGCAGGGCAGTGAACTCACTCGATGACAGAATGGTTGGGGAAATATTTTTGAACAACATCCTTGCTTAATTCTACGAAAAATAAACTAAGGCAAAGACTAGAGCAGTGCGAGTGGAGGCGCTCTCAGCTGACGGGCTCAGGTACGGTCTCTCCCTCGGCGAGTGGGCACTCACGCGAGACACAAGGCTCGCTCTAATAAGAGGTAAGAAGATTACATAACTAAAGGCCACTCACGTCGGGAGTACCCTAAGACGAGCCGAGAGGGTTATACCAGTTAAATCTCACGCGCAAAGGTAAAGGAAATGACGACTCGCGCCCTGGGCCAACTCTCCAGCAAGGCAGCGAGACAAGAC
Organism: Platanthera guangdongensis; assembly: GCA_039583875.1. Taxonomy (NCBI): domain Eukaryota; kingdom Viridiplantae; phylum Streptophyta; class Magnoliopsida; order Asparagales; family Orchidaceae; genus Platanthera; species Platanthera guangdongensis. The sequence continues at coordinate 234,782,983 of CM077153.1, forward strand.
GTAGCACCTTCTCACGTGCATGAGGGAATCAGAGGGTCGTCTCATAGTAAGCAGGAAAAAGCAAAATAGAGAGTAAGGGCGAGGCGGCGAGATGGATGGGTAGCACCGTCTCGCAGGCCAAAACAAACCAGTGGTTCATTTCGCGAAATAAAGAACAAAACAACAAAGAAAAACATGTACACTTAATCATCATTGTTACGTATCACAAAAATGGAGCTCAAAAAAGATTTAAGTTTTACAACATTAACAAAGAGAGGAGAGAGGGATTCTGGATCTTGGGAGTTGGCACGTCATTTCTCCTTGCCAGAAGAAGAATCCTCGCTCTCCTCGCCATAGAGCTGGGGGACCAGGTCGCAGACGGTCACCATTTCTGAGTCATCCTTCATGACCCCTAGGTCCTTCATCATCTTCAGGACCAGCTCTGCCGCCCTGATACCAGCATCTCGGCATTGCTCCTTAACCTTGTCAAAAGAATAATGCGGCGGAGGTGTCCGAAAGGGTTCGTGGCGAGACGTTGACGCGGCGTCGGCCTGAAGGCGAGTATTCTAGGCTTTCAAGTCCTTAACCTCCTCCTCCAGGGCCGCTACTCGTGAGTGCAGCAGCTGCGCGGTCTCGGCATCCTGCGAGACACCCGGTCATTAGTTAAAAGTTTTGAAGGAAAATCCAAGAGTAAGAATAGGGCTTTACCATGCCGCCTTGGGCTTTCGCGAGGAGGGTCTCGGCATCAGACAACCTTTTTGCGAGGTCTTCAGATTTCTCTCGCTCCGCCGCCAGGTCTGTCTCACTGTCCTTCCATTTTTTGTTGATATATATGAGGCGGCGCGAGGCGCGGTGCGTGAACTCCAATTCATGCATTTGGGCATGGGAGAATTTCAGGACGAGATCTCGCGTGGACTCGCTCTCGGGCGAGACGGCATCGAGACCGCCATAAAGTCCGTACCCCACGACAAAAGCGTGGCTGGTGGGCTCCTCTTGCTCCTTCCAAGGGGGAAGGAGGGTGGAGATGGATACGCGATTGGCGTCCCGCCCCCACAACAGAACAGGGTCGCCGACGGCATCTGAGACCACGGGGCCCAGGTTGATGTTCATATGGGAAGAGGGGGCGGGACGGCTGGAGGAAGCGCCTTTGCGAGAGGTGGTGGCAGCCTGTTGATTGGATGTGGCAGCAGGCTAATCGGGAAGAGTCGTCTCGCGGGTAGGCGAGATGGCCTGTTGGGGAGGCGAGCAGGGCGATTGAGACCCCTCCACAGAGATAGGGCTCAAGGACTCCGATATCTCCTTCTCCTTCGGGGTCGTCTTCTTTTTCCACTTAGAAACGACCACAACTTTTTTCATCTTCTTTGGAGGGCTGGAGCGAGAGTGGGCCGTGTTGCATGCAGGCCTCTTCAGAGGAGCAGGAGCCAGGGACTCTCTCGCCATCTCAGCTGCCGCGCTGGCGAGACCAAGGCCCTTGGAGGGGTGGATGTTGCTTTTGTAAGGAGGGTGGACTGGGACGACTCGCTCCCCTAAAAACAAACAAGGCGATGAGAAGACGAGACGGAGAAATAATCAGACAAAGCGAGACAAGAAAGCGAGAATACCTTCGCCAGGGAGCACTGGAGGCAGCGAGTCGAGGCCTCGCCGCAGGAAGTTATCTTCGAAGTTTTTGCCGACGAAGTAATCGAACAACAACTTATCCGTGTCGCCGACCTACGGGGTCACGTAGAAACTCTCGGGGGGAGACACAGGCACGAGTGGGACGCCCCCGAAGTCAGCACGGTCACCGCGGATGAAGACAAACCTCGTGAGCCAATAGTGATTTTTGTTGGGCGTCTCGCACACCTTGAGCCCTTGCCCAGTAAAGTACGAGACGCCGTCGGCATTGGCGTGATAAATGAAGAGCTTACGGAAGACCGTCAAGCTGAACTTAATGCACTCCCGGCGCATGTTGCAGGTGAAGACGATCAACACAAAGATGGCGTTCGTGTTAAACTGCGCCGGGACGACGCCGAAGTACTTGAATACCTGCTTTACCTCAGGCCATAGAGGCAACCTCAACCCCGCCTCAAAGTGCGAGACGGGGAAGGTGAGCTCTCCCGGATAATATGTGTTGATGCACTCGCCAACCTTGGGGTGCCGCGATTCGAGACCCTCCCCCAGGTACTCGCAGACAAAGCCGCAGTAATCTTCCTCAGAAAGCAGGCTGAGCGGGAAGTCATGGTCTGTGAACCGTTTCCCGCAGCGGCAGCGCCCCTCGCCTTCCTCATCTCTTTTCTTACCCATTTTTGGCGAGACGATTGTAGGCGAGACGGCAAAAGAAAGGAAGAGGTAGGAGAGAGGATTGGCGAGATGACCGAAAGAGAAAAGGGTGAGAAGGGTCGGTGAGACGAAAGAAACAAAGAGGCAAGATCTTGGGTGGGGCAAGAGTGTGGCGCGGATATCCTTCTGACCCAGGGCCAGGGGTATTTATAACGGATATGAGAAAATGATTGATGGGCGGGAAAATGTACAGAGGAAGGGGAAGAGTCGGTTGGAGGCTCTCTCTCTCTCTAATAAACCTCGATCGGCGAGACCCGTCGCAATCACAAGACAGAATAATTAAGGAAATTAAAAGAAATGAAGGGTTTAAACCAGCAATAAAAAATATATTTAAATATCGTCCCGCATTCAGCGTATACCAAGTTCTCTGACAATGCCAGACGGTAGCACAAAGCATTACTTAATTATTACAACATTCAGAGACAAAATAAAGAAGAAGGGGCGAGACGGGCGACCTTCAGTATGGGTGCCATTGCCAGCGGCCACCGCGAGCTCCCGCGCAGGGAGGCCTACTGCACGAGTGGAAGGCACGAACGGACTCAAGCCCACGGCGAGCGAGACGAAGCTGCATATCAACCTCACTGATTATGGCGTCAGGGTTGGTTCCATCGACATCTAACTTGGCATCAACTTCAGAAGATAGGCTAGCACACTCGTTCTCCAGCCATTTGATGCCCCTGTCCGCCGCCTGCTTATCCTGCACCAGCGAATGGATGATGCGCGCGTGCTTCTGGAATAACTCGGCCGTCTTACGCTTCATCTTGGTCGGGTTCGCAGGATCGCCCAGGTAGTCTTCAATCCCGTCAATAAGAGGGGGAGGCAAGACGACGAGTAGCCCAGGGTGCTCCTCAGCAGGCGAGTTGGTCTGGGCACCTGCGCAAGGAGTAGAAGCGCAGGGTGAGAGAGGCTCCAGCCGGAGGGTGTGAGTAGCGAGTGGGGCAGAGAAGCAAGAGGGAAGGTTTCTCACCAGGAGGACGGGAAGTCCCAGCGGCCTGGGAGGGATCGTCCCTCCTCTCGCAGGGAGGAGTAGTTGGAGGAGTGGAAGGTGGTTGCGAGTCGGAATCTTCGCGATGGGCGGAGGAGTCGTCTCGCGGGCTTTCCGGTCGTTGTGTAGCTGCGGGAGCTCCCTGAAGAAACAAATAATTAAGAAGCCTGATACAAATATTGAAGGAGTAATAAAGATAGAAGCGAGAGCTCACCTCTTTCTCTTTAGGAGATGCAGGAGGAGGAGTGGGGCAGGTCTCCCGGACTACGCGAGACGGATCCTCGGCAGAGGAGGGGCCACCTATTTTTACCCTCTTCAGGCGAGACAGAGAGGATGGTAAAGAGGGTAGGGGGAGAACTAGAGTTGAAGTAAAAGCGGCCACGTTGGCCTTGTTCTGCTGGCTCACCATTGCGAGACGCTCGCGAAAGCTCTGACTATGAGACATGATGAACAGTTTAATGCAAGGAAGGAGGAAGTGTGTAACGGGGCAGCCTCTATTCGAGATAGGAATCCCATATTTATAGGTTTCAGTGGGGGCCTCATAGAAAATTCTCTCATAAATGCATCCATAAATACGTTTTAATGATGAGCCTCAGTTGGATGTTCTTTCCGAGCTTAAAATAATCTCGAAAAGAGCGGAGATTGTGTACAACCTCAGACTCACGAGAGGCACTCAAGACGCGAATAGAAGGAAGATAGGCGAGAGGTGCTGATTGGCGAGTGGGACCAGATGGTCCACTCGCAGGAGGCGAGACGGGTGGTCTCTGCAATGGGCGAGACACCCCCTTTTGGGATGCAAGTAGGCCTTTATAGGCGAGAGGGCCCCATGGCAGAGGATACCTGCGAAACAGCCAGGAGGGCTTGTCTCACCGATGGGTGTTCCCCTACTCGCCATATAGAGAGAGGGACATTTTGACAGATCTATATCCATGAGGGATTTTAGTTTTCTACCCCGGGTAATTTTACCCTTTTGCCCTTGATGGTCTGCATATAACTCCTCAAAACAGCGGAGTTTGGCTGTTGGCAGACCCAACCAAGGGTACTCTGGTAATTTCAGGTCAGCTCGGCATGGATAATGGCAGTTCAAACTCATAAAACTATAAATAGGCCCATAGGGGTTCTTCAGAAGCACTCACGTTTTTTCGGGGACTTGAGAGGATTTTTCTCTGCTTTCTGAGGAGCTCCAAGCCCAGCTTTTGGCTTTGGAGGGGAAGCTCTCAGAGATCTTCCGGGTAAGCGGTGGGACCTCCATGCTGAGGCTTTGGGTCGGTTTCTAGTCCTTCACGACCAGTCGGAGGTCAGAGCTTGGGATGAGTAGCTGTTGGCTACACCCCTATTTTTTCGAACTTTTGTCGAAGTCAGATTTTGGCTTCAACACTCCAAGGCACCTAGCTCGGCAATGGCTAGGAATGGGAAGATCTTAAAGGTCTTCTGGGTGTGAGGTGGCACCTCCACGCTAGAGCCAAGGGAAATTCCCCAAATTCATGTCTCTTACCAAGGGATGGCTTGGGAGAAGTAGGTGTGAGCTGCACCCTAGGTCCGAACTCTAGGTGGAGCCGAATCTCGATTCCAACATTTTGGTGCGGTGAGCGTGGACCGCGGCTCATATAGAAGTTCTTAAGCAGGTTCCATGGAGGGAGATAATGAAGGTGGTGATGAACCCAACCATCTCCCCAACCCAACACCTTTTGTAGGGAGGGAAGAGTTCATGGCGTCCATCCAAGACATCATGGAGATGCTGCGAAGTATTGCCCCTCGGGGTGACTGCTCAACTCCCACCCCCAGGATCTAGTTCCCAGGGGTCTTGGTGAGACAACCTTTAGTGGTCTCGACAAACCAGCTTACAAGGCTCTGGGCGAGATGACCCCAGGAGGGGTAGAAGAAAGTGCACCAGGAAGATGGCCCGGGAAGGAAAGGATGAGAGAGGGGGTCGAGCGAGATCTTACCGGCCGGGAGTTATTCCCCAGCCCGGCGTGTGCAAACCACCCAGGCGAGCAGGTCGCGCGAGTGGAGTATGTGAGGCCACCATGTAGGGGGTCACCCTTCAGCGAGCTGATTGTCCCAGCTCTCGTTCCCGAGGGGTTCAGAGAACCTGACATGACTTACTATACCAGGAAGGATGACCCCGTCCAACACCTATAGTGGTTCGAAGATGCGGTCTCTATTAGGCCGATGACGGATGTATTCAAGTGTTGCCTCTTTGCGATCACGTTGACAGACGAGGCAAGGGATTGGTTCCATCAAATCCCATCGAGATCGATCTACGGGTTCGAAGACTTAAGCCGGAGCTTTCAGAGCGCTTCTCCACTTCTAAAAAGAGGAAGAAGAGTCTCAAGTCCATCTTCCTGATAAGTCAGAGGGCGGATGAGTCATTGGCCCAATATGTGGACATGTTCCAAGAAGAGATCCTGGACATCCAGGAGATGTTGGGGTATGCCCTCCAGACGGCGTTTACGGTGGCGTTGCGTGAAGGGTTCTTCAAGATGAGTCTGACTCGAAAGGCCCCCTATCCTTTGAAGAGCTGATGGAAAGGGAGGCAGAGGAGATAGCGACTGAGGCGGCCAAACCGACATTCGTCAAGAAGTTGGATAGGTTAACAGAGGCAGAGTCGAAGGATCAAGGTGGCTCGAGGCATCATGAGGGAAGAAGGAGAGAAGAGCAGAGAGCTCAGGGGTTCTAGGGACCTCAGGAAGGTCAGGAGCCAGGTTGGAGACAGCAGGGAGGGCTCATTCAGGGTCCAGGAAGAGGTCCCGTCCAGGGTGGGGGGAACTTCCATTGAGGCCAAGGGAGGTTCAACTTCCAGAGACAAGCCCCTAGGCAGCTCCTACCCCTACCGCAACAAGCCATGAAGATAGTAAGAAGGGGAAGAGGTAACGGGAGAAACCACCCAGCCATTTGAAGAAGAGAAGGAAAAGTGTTGTCGTACTGTGACTTCCACCAGGTAGAGGGTCATACTACAGCTACCTGCCCCGAATTCCTGGAAGTGAGAGAGGCGAGAGACCCAGCCTAGTAGCAGCCGCCGGTACAGATTGAAGAAGTTCTACCCAGAGTGATCCACAGTGGAGTGGGGATTGAGGCCACTCGGAAGGCAAGCCTCCATATCATATACCGTCGGAGCGTCGCTTTGACATCCCAGACCCCACCCCCAGAGGAGAGGATCAGCTTCTTAATGAAGAACATGCCGGATCATGAGGATCCATTCTATGATGCGCTGGTCATCCAGTCAGTCATCGAAGGCTACACCATCTCCCGAATCTTGGTTGACAATGGGAGCTCCGTCAATGTCATTTTCAAGAAGGCATTTGATGGGATGAAGGTGGAACCAAGGAGAGTGTTGCCCTCGGATAGACCCCTGTTCGGATTTTCAGGGGAAAGGAAGGAGGTAGAAGGTTGAGTCAGACTCCAGGAAAAGTTGGGGGGGGGGAGACCTCAAGGAACTGTCGGTTCGTCATTGTTGACGCTCCAAGCAGTTACAATGAAATCTTCGGAAGACCCCTCATCAGCGCCTTCTGTTATGTGTCATCGTCCTTCCACAAGTGCCTCAAGTTTAATACTAGAGGGATCTAAGTCAGGATCAGAGGAGACCCCAGGATGGCAAGGCAGTGCTACGTCACGGCCGTCAACACCATCTCCTGGCTAGCCAGGGTAGAGGATATGGAGAAAATTATGGAGAGCTTGGGAAGGATAGAGATATCAGAGGAGAAGGAGACGAGTGACGACCACCATGCCCAAGCAGCCTGAAGAAGCCTTACTTTGGTGAGGACTTTTTCCCTTTCATGTCGTTTTTGTAATGAGTCTACCCCTGACCGGAAGAGTCTGGAGGTCATGTATCTTGAATTTTTTTCCCCGTTTGAGGATGTTGAATTTGGTATAGTTCGAATGACGTGCCTAATCTCACCCCGAGAGGATCTCCTCACTCAGGCTCTCACTTGCTGGATGAGTCAAATGTGCCTCGGTGGCGAGAAGGTTCCAACTCCCACGAGGATCTCCTCAGCCAGGCTCTCACTAGCTGGATGATTCGAATGTGCCTCGGTGGCAAGAAGGAACCAACCTCGAGAGGATCTCCTCATCCAGGCTCCCACTAGCTGGATGGGTCGAATGTTCCTTAGTGGCGAGTATGTTCCAACCCCGAGAGGATCTCCTCATCCAGGCTCCTACTAGCTGGATGGATCGAATATGCCTCAGTAGTAAGCTCTTGTCCCAAGTGGATCTCCTCATCCAGGATCCCACTAGTTGGTTGGGATGAATGTGCCTTGGTAGTAACCTCTTGTCCCGAGAGGATCTCCTCATCCAAACTCCCACTAGTGGGATTGGTCGAATGTACCTCGGTGGCAAGAAGGAACCAACCCCCGAGAGGATCTCCTCATCCAGGCTCCCACTAGCTGGATGGGTCGAATGTGCCTCGGTGACGAGAAGGTTCCAACCCCAAGAGGATCTCCTAATTCAGGCTCCCACTAGCTGGATGGGTTGAATGTGCCTCAGTAGTAAGATCTTGTCCCGAGAGGATCTCCTCAGCCAGACTCTCACCAGCTAAATGAGTCGAATGTGCCTCGATGGCAAGAAGGTTCCAACCCCCGAGAGAATCTCCTCAGCCAGGCTCTCACTAGTTGAATGAGTAGAATGTGCCTCAGTGGCGAGAAGGAACCAACCCCCCAAGAGGATCTCCTCACTCAGGCTCCCACTAGTTCGATGGGTCGAATGTGTCTCGGCGGAGAGAAGGTTCCACCCCCGAGAGGATCTTCTCACACAGGCTCCCACTAGCTGGTTGGGTCGAATGTGCCTCGGCGGAGAGAAGGTTCCAACCCTGAGAGGATCTCCTCATTCAGGCTTCCACTAGCTGGATGGGTCGAATTTTCCATGGTAGTATGCTCTTGTCCCGAGAGGATCTCCTCATCCAGGCTCTTACTAGCTGTATGGGTCGAATGTTCCTCGATGGCGAGAAGGAACCAGCCCCCGAGAGGATCTCCTCATCTAGGCTCCCACTAGCTGGATGGGTCGAATGTGCCTCAGTGGCGAGAAGGTTCCAACCCCGAGAGGATCTGCTCATCTAGGCTCCCACTAGCTGGATGGGTCGAATGTACCTCGGTAGTAAGCTCTTGTCCCGAGAGGATCTCCTCATCCAGGCTTCCACTAGCTGGATGAGTCGAATGTGCCTCGGTGGCGAGAAGGAACCAACTCCCGAGAGGATCTCCTCATCCAGGCTCCCACTAGCTAGATGTGTCGAATGTGCCTTGGTAGTAAGCTCTTGTCCCGAGAGGATCTCCTCTTCCAGGCTCCCACTAGCTATATGGGTTGAATATGCCTCGGTGGCGAGAAGGAACCAACCCACGAGAGGATCTCCTCATCCAGGCTCCCACCAGCTGGATGGGTCAAATGTGCCTCAGTGGCGAGAAGGTTCCAACCCTGAGTGGATCTCCTCATCCAGGATCCCACTAGTTGGATGGGTCGAATGTGCCTCGGTAGTACGCTCTTATCCCGAGAGGATCTCCTCATCCAGGTTCCTACTAGCTGGATGGGTCGAATGTGCTTCGGTGGCGAGAAGGAACCAACCCACGAGAGGATCTCCTCATCCAGGCTCTCACTAGCTAGATGAGTCGAATGTGCCTCGGTGGCGAGAAGGTTCCAACCCCAAGAGGATCTCCTCATCCAGACTCCCACTAGCTGGATGGGTCGAATGTGCCTCGGTAGTAAGCTCTTGTCATGAGAGGATCTCCTCACCTAGGCTCTCACTAGCTGGATGGGTCAAATGTGCCTCGGTGGCGAGTAAGTTGCAAGTCCGAGAGGATCTCCTCATCCAGGCTCCCACTAGTTGGATGGGTCGATTGTGACTCGATGGCGAGTATGTTCCAACCCTGAGAGGATCTCCTCATCCACGCTCCCCCTAGCTGGATGGGTCGAATGTGCCTTGGTCGAGAGAAGGTGCAAACCCACGAGAGAATCTCCTCATCCAGACTCTCACTAGCTGGTTGTGTCGAATGTGCCTCGGTGGGGGGAAAGTTCGACCCCCGAGGGGATCTCATCACCCAGGCACCCATTAGCAGGCATGGCAGGTTGACCCGCGGGGAGGTTAAGTGAATTCTACCCAGAGGGGATCTCGCCACCCAAGCTCCCATTAGTTGACATGGCAGGTTGAACTCTCGAAGAGGCCGGGTATTTTTGGTCGTGAGAGAGCTACACTCAGCGAATACGTTGGGTTGGATGTTTCTATCTGAGCATGGAACTCGCTCGAAAAGAGCGAGTATTGTGTACAACCCCGTATTCGCGGAACGGGATCCCCCGGCAGGCGCGAGGCTTGCTACACATTTATAAGCTTTTTAGAGGTTTTTGCACTCTTGGAGGCAAATTTATAATTAATCTGCATAATATACTACTATGGGGAGGAAAAATTTGTCTAGCTTGCTTGTGCTTGGTGTACACCTCTCAAGGGGGCGGGTGCGGCGCGAGCCCGACACCCTCCCCAGCCTCCTCTCAAGGGGGGGGGGGGGGGGGTGCGGCGCTAGCCCGACACCCGCCCCGGCTTCCTCTCAGGGGGCGGTTGCGGTGCGAGCCTGACACCCGCCCCGGCCTCCTCTCAAGGGGTGTGGGTGCGGCACGAGCTGGGCACCCGCCCCGGCATCCTCTTGGGGGGGGGGGGGGTGGCGCGAGCCTGGCACCCGCCCCGGCCTCCTCTCAGGGGGCGGGTGCAGCGCGAGCCCGACACCAGCCCCAGCCTCCTCTCAGGGGGGCGGGTGCGGCGCGAGCCGACCTTCTCCCCGACCTTCTCCCCTAAGTCGTCGTCCGACGACACCGTGGGGTTCTCGCCTAGCCTAGTGCTCGCCCGGCTTGAGCAGCTCGCTCGACTGGAGGGTTCTCGCTCGGCTTGACGGTTCTCGCCCGACTAGAGGGTTCTCGCCCGGCTAGAGGGTTCTCGCCCGGCTGGGGCAGCTCGCCCGGCTGGAGTAGCTCGCCCGGCTTGAGCAGCTCGCCCGGTTTGAGGGTCTGCTATCTTGCCCCTGGTGGGCTGCGAATAGCTGTTCAGAACAGTGGAGTTTGACTGTTGGCAGACTAGCCCCGGGGTTTTTCAATAATTTCATAGCAGCGAGATTGCGCTATTGGCAGACCATCCCCAAAAACCTATAAATAGACCCTTGGGGTGCCTTGGAGAAGATCAGTTTTTCACCACTCCTCATCTTTTTCCTTCATCCTCCAAGGCACCTATCTCGACATTGGCTAGGGAGGGGGAGATCTCAAAGGTCTTCCGGGTGTGAGGTGAGACCTCCACGCTAGAGCCAAGGGTCATTCCCCAAATTCAAGTCTCTCACCAAGGGACGACTTGGGAGAAGTAGGTGTGAGCTGCACCCTAGGTCCGAACTCTAGGTGGAGCCGAATCTCGGTTCCAACAGTCCGGCCTCAGTTCGGGTCGGTTTAGACAAACCCAAAACTGAGACATATTGGTTCGATTTTGATTTGGGTCCAAACTGAAGCAATAGAATGCATGAATTGCGCATAGCATGTGTGTCTGCGGTGCACAATAAATCTGTGCACCATGGGACCACCCCCATTTTGTATTTATATTGGTCCCTAACCTCATCGATCACAGTAACGCCCTTCAAATTCAGCCAACCGCCTGGGGTGGCCCTTGGAGTTTCGAAAATAACATATGCGAGAATTCACTTTTAAAAAAACCCCAAAATTTTAGCAAAATTTATCTAAAATTTATTTATTTTTTTACTTTAAATTTTCATGCTGGCGGCCACGGGCCACATAAGCTCTGATTCTTCAAAAACATTGTGTGCACATAGATTAATGTTTTTTTGGGACTAAGGGTTTTATTGTTGGGCTAGAGAGCACGTAAGTCTCCTCATAGCACCTTCAAATTAGTTTGAGCAACTATCTATATGATTATTTAACAGTATGTCAATACATAACCAATACACAACACAAAATTACAAGAATGGAACTGACACGCAGATTTAACGTGGAAACCTAATAAGGCGAAAATCATGGGACGATCGAAGTTCAATGCAGAAAGCCTCCACTAAAAATGTATGAACACAATAGGTAATTACAAGGCTTTCTCTTGTCGATCCATACAAAATCATCATCAGCTCCTCTCTACACAATATTACACAATAAATAATAACAGAAAAAAGACATGCTACTGACAGTGGCGGACGAGACAGATTACACAAATCTTCTCTGAATGCATCTTTGAATGCTTGCTCAAATCTGGTCTACATCCAATTCATGTAGGCGAAGTATTCCTTGTCAACGTCGCAGAACAACGTCCGGAAACTCTCCCAAATTAAGACGATTGTCACAAAGGCCTCTCAAGAAAAATTCAAATGCTTAAACTTGGATAGAAGTGGATGTCTTACCCATCTTTCTTCATGTCTATTTATAAGGCCAAACTCAAGGAGGTAGAAGTGGTAGATGACGTTTGGATGAAGCTTCCATCGGTCAAAAACACATGTCAAATAACATGAAGTTTCCTTTGGACACTTTCCTAAAAGTTTCCTCAAGAGTACATGTTAGTTTAAAGGTTAAAGACGACTATTGATTTTCACATTTGTCATGAAACGCATGCTTAAAAAGCATGGTCAAAATTGACTAGTATCTTTCACACTTTGAAGAAAATTATCTCGACATCTCCTTAGTTTCATCTAAATGAAGAAACTTGACATCCTAACAATCTTCCCTCAAAACTCCAGTTTGCCTCCTGCCTCCATCAATATGTCGTTGGTGTTAAGTGATGCTTCTCCACTCAACGCTCCAGTAGCCTTTGGCGTTGAGTGATGCTTCTCCACTCAACGCTTCAGTCAGCCTTTGACGTTGAGTGATGCTTCTCCACTCAACGCTCTCGTCAGCCTTTGGTGTTAAGTAAGGCTTCTCCACTCAACGCTCTAGCAGCCTTTGGCGTTGAGTGATGTTTCTCCACTCAACGCTTCCGTCAGCCTTTGGCGTTGAGTAAGGCTTCTCCACTCAACACTCCAGCAGCCTTTGGCGTTGAGTGATGCTTCTCCACTCAATGCTCCCGTCAGCCTTTGGTTCCCGCCCGGGGTAGGCGTGAAGGCTTGCGCTCGGGGCAAGCCGGGTTCTCGCAGAGCTCAGCAGGAAGTGCTTCGGCCAGGTGGGACCCAGAGCTGAAATTACCTAAATACCCCTAGTATGCATTTAGCTCCTCAGAACAGTGAAGTTTGGTTATTTGCAGACCAGTCTACGGACATTTTAGTAATTTTAGACTAGCAGAAGTACATTTTTTGCAGACCTAATATTGAAAATCTATAAATAGACCCACATGATACCTCAGAAGACAGACTCTCTCATACTCTCATTTTTCCTTCTAGAGCTTTCTGAGGTACTCCTAGCCCAGCAATTGACTTTGGAGGGGAAGCGCTCAGAGAACTTCCGGGTTAGTGGAAGGACCTCCCAACTGAGGCTTAGGGTCAGTTTCCAGTTCTTTGTGGCTAGTCTTGGGTAGAGGTTTTGGATAAGTAGGTGTCGGCCACACCCCAAGGTCCGAACTCTCGTTGAGGGCAGTTTTTGGCTTCAACATTTCTAGTGCGGTGAGCGTGGACCGTGGCTGATACAAGAAAATCTCAAGTCAACTCTCATGGTTGGAGGTGAAGGAGAAGGAGCTATCTCAGGAGGTTCTCCCTCTCGGGGAAGTGGGGTGACGTTGGGGATGTTGGAGGACTTCAGGCGAGAAGTCTTGCAGACCATCCACTTGGCCTTCTTGGCAAGAGGCGAGTGGGAGACTCCTCAGCTCCCGGTGGCGGCTGCTCCATAATTGTACGACAACGCTCCCGGACAGTGCCCCGAGAAGGAGGTTTCGGCAGAGGTGGCAGAAAGGGATGTCCCCAGGTGGGAGCTATTCCCGGGACATACAGGTGCAGACAGGGAGAGCGAGTCGAGGTCACGCGAAGAACCCTCTCGGCAGGTAGGGGCGGGAGCCACTTCAGTGAGCTCTTCATCTCAGCTCCAGTTCTGGAGGGGTTCCGGAAGCCAGACATGACCTACTATACGGGGAGAGATGTACCCCACGCAGTATGTGCAGTGGTTTGAAGATGTCGTCTCCATCAGACAAATGTCGGATGCCTTCAAGTGTAGGCTCTTCGCAATCACTCTGAAGGAGAAGTCCAGGGACTGGTTCCACCAGTTGCCCGCAAGTCCGATTTATTGCTTTACAGATCTACGACGCAGTTTCTTGTTGAGGTTCTCAACATCCAAGAAGAGGAAGAAGGGGGCAGAGTGCTTGTTCGCCATCAAGCAGAGGTCGGAGGAGACGCTGGGACGCTATGTCGACAGGTTTCAGGAGGAGATCGTGCAGGTGCAGGAGATGCCGGGGTACACGGTGATGCTTGCCTTCACCCTAGGGTTGAGGCCCAACTTCTTTAGCATGACGCTGGAGAGAGTTACCCCCCTCTCTCCTTCGAGGAGTTGATGGAGAGGGTGGCGAAGGAGATCAAGATCGAGGCGGGCAACCCGACATTTGCCAGGAGGTTGTACAATTTTGCAGAGGAGGATGGGAATGAGCTGGGAGCAGGGAGGCAGAGAGAGCAGAGGGAGTAGAGAGAAGAGAGAAGGAGAGAGGAACCTTGTGGACAGGGGCAACAACAAGGTTGGGGGCCAAGAGAGCCGAACAACAGGTTGGGCTGGAGGCCCCAAGAGGGTCACCCTCAGGGGTAGGGTGGTGGTTTCCAAGGTAGGGACAACCACCGCGAGCAAAGGAGGTTCAACCAGCAGGCCTGGAGTCAGGGACATAGGGTCCCTCTCCCGCTGCAGTAGGAAGCGATGGAGATAGTGAGGGGAAGAGGGGGAAGGAGAGGAGCTCGGGAGGAGCAAGGAGGAGAGAAGGCAGGGTGGTGTTGCCCTTCTGTGACTTTCACAAGGAGGAGGGTCATGCAACGGCCACCTGCCCAGAGTTTTTAGAGATGAGGGGGCAAGGGGGCAGGCCCAGCAGCAACCCCCCATAAGGATTGAGGAAGTTCTGCCAGCAGAAGGAGAGGATAGGTGTGAGGACCGGGTGGACGTGGGGGCCCGAGGAGGGATCTGGGTGATCCATGGGGGTGTGGGGATCGAAGCCACCCATATGGGGAGCTTTCAGACCATGTTTCGAAGGAGCGTCGCCTCGACCTCCCAGAACCCCCACAGGAGGAAACGATCATGTTCTCGGTGAAAGACATGCCTGACTATGAAGACCCATTGTGTGATGCCTTGGTGATCCAGACGACGGTGGAGAATTTCATGGTCTCCAGAATTCTGGTGGACAACGGGAGCTCGGTGAACGTAATCTTCAAGAAGGCCTTTGATGAGATGAAGGTGGAAGCTCGGAGGGTCCTAGCCTCGGATGGACCGTTGTTCGGGTTCTCGGGGGAGCGGAACGAAGTCGAGGGAGGGGTAGGGTTGCATGTGATGTTGGGGGGGGGGGGGTATCGAGGAACTATCGATTCATCATCGTTGACACTTCGATCAGCTAAAATGCAATATTTGGTCATCCTCTCATCAACACCTTTCGTTGCGTCCCCTCCTCGTTCCATCAGTGCCTAAAGTTCAGCAGCGGAGGAGTGCAAGTACGAATCAGGGGGATCCGAAGGTGGCAAGGCAGTGCTACGTGACTGCTATTAATACCATATCTTGGATGACGGAGGTGGAGAAGCTAGGAAAGGAGATGGAGAGGAAAGAAAAAGCTGCAGGGGAAGGAGAGATGGGCCTAGGTGAGGCCGGGGAGAAGATTGGAGATGAAGCTGTGAGGAAGGGAGTAGTGAGCCTGGATGAGGCTGAGGATGAGGTTGAGGAGGAGGTTGTAGAGAAATAAGGGGTGAGCCTAAGTGAGGCATTGACGAAGGCAGCGGGGGAGCAAGGGGTAGAGGGAGAAGCAGAGGGGGAGTCCCAAATGGGAGAAGGAGTGGAGTTGTCTGGAGGAGGCCTGTTGGAGGCAATGGAGGTTGAGGTGGTATAAGATGAGGAGGATCTGGGAAGAGAGGAGGAAAGGGCCGGCAGGGAGCAGTCTCGGCTGGAGCCGGCGGTGGAAGTCGTGGAGATGGAGGTCATCAGCAAGGCAGGGAAGGTAGAGAAGGTGAGGGTCAGCGGGTGCTTGCGCCCCGAAGACTAGGCAAGGATGTGAGAGTGCATCCAAAAGAATGTTGACATTTTTGCCTGGAGCGCGGCGGACATGCCGGGCATTGACGCTGATGTGGCTTGCCACCACCTGAAAGTCCCATCCATGAGGAGGTGAAGAAGCTTCTTGATGCAGGTTTCATTTCGGAGATCTAGTACCCAGGCTGGGTCTCCAATGTGGTAATGGTAAATAAGGGTGATGGAAAGTGACGTATGTGTGTAGACTTTTCTTTTTTGAATAAATCATGCCTTAAGGATTGCTACCCCCTGCCTCGGATCGACGCGCTGGTTGATTCATCCGTCGGTTTTTTTGTTATGAGTTTTTTGGATGCTTTTTCAGGTTATCACCAGATCCGTATGCATCCCCCCGACGTTAAGGATGTCTCCTTCATCACAAGGGAGGGATGCTTCAGTTATAAAATGATGCCCTTTGGGCTAAAGAATGTGTGGGCTACGTACCAGTGGATGATGGATTAGGTGTTTAGAAACCAAAGAGGAAGGAACCTGGAGGTCTACGTTGATGACCTCATGATAAAGAGCAGGAATGTGGAATCACACTTGCTTGACTTGGAGGAGACGTTCGTGACCCTGCGGAGGTTCAAGATGAGGCAAAACCCCCAAAAGTGTGTCTTCGGGGCAAGCCGGGGCAAGTTCCTTGGACACCTTCTAATCCCGGCAGGGGTCGAGCCTAACCCGGATAAGGTGAAGGCCATCGTGGAGTTGGATTTGCCTCGCAACACCAAGGAGGTTCAACGCTTGACGGGAAAGTTGGCCGGGTTGAGTCGGTTTCTCTCTCGTGCTGGGGAGAAGTGCTCGCCTTTCTTCAAAAAGCTTCGGGGGAACAAACAGTTTGAGTGGACAGAGGAATGTGAGGAGGCATTCCGGGCATTGAAGGCTCAGCTATCCCAAGCTCCGCTCCTGCAGAGCCTGAAGGAGGGAGAGGACTTACCCTTGTACCTTGGGGTAGGGGCTGAGGCTGTGAGCTCTGTGTTGGTAAGAGAAGATGGGAAGAGGCAGTTACCCGTCTATTATGTCAGTAGGATCTTGAAGAAGGCTGAGCTACGCTACCCCATCCTAGAAAAGTTGGCTTTCTCCTTAATCGTCTCGGCCAGGAAGCTCAGGACATACTTCTAGGCCCACTCGATCAAGGTGGTTATCGACCACCCACTGCGCAAGATCTTTGAAGGGGTGGAGCACTCTGGGCGGTTGGCCAAGTGGTCCATTGAGCTCCTTGAGTTCGACGTCTCTTTCATGCCAAGGCTCTCCATCAAGGCATAGACGGTGACAGACTTCTTGGCCGACTGTGTCATAGAGCTGGAAGGGGAGGAAGCGCTACCAAGGGAATCATGGAGGATGTACGTTGACGGAACTTCGGGGAAACATTCCATTGGGGGAGGGGTAGTGTTTGTGATCCCCAGGGGGTCACCATAGAGCAAGCATTGGCGATGCACTTCCGGGTCACCAATAACCAGGCGGAGTATAAGGCTGTCATAGCCGGGTCGTGGTTAGCTAAGGAGCTCGAGCTTCATGACATGGAAGCATTCACAGATTCACTGGTGGTGGAATCCCAAATCAGGGGGGAATATGAAGCTCGGGAGCCGACCCTCCAGAGGTACTTGGCCAAGGCGAGGGTGATCATTGGTGGGTTCTGAGCCATTTTAATTCAGCATGTACCTAGGGAAGAGAATGAAACGCCGGACCGATTGGCCAAGCTTGGACCCCGAGGGGGGGGACCTTGACCGAGCTATTTCTTCCGGCAATTGAGGAGGGGGAGCTGATGGAAGTGGATCGGCAACCCTCATGGGTGGATCCCTTCGTGACCTTCTTCGCCACAGGCAACCTCCCTGAAGGGGTCAAGGAGACAAAGGGCTTTCGTCATAAGTCGACCCACTATCATATGCATGAAGGGGCCTTACATCGAAAGATGCTATCGATCCTTCTGGCGCGATATGTGGTGGAGGAAGAGATGCCAAGGATTTTGGAGGAGGTGCACTCCGGGGAGTGTGGAAGCCACTCGGGAGGTAGAACGCTGGAGGTAAGGGTCGTCAGACAGGGATACTTATGGCCCACCCTGAGGAAGGATGCGACAGAGTTTGCGAGGAGGTGCCAAAAGTGCCAGCTCTACGCCCCCCTCCATCTCCTGCCCGCTTAACGGATTCGAAGCATCATGGTGCCATGGCCCTATGCCATTTGTGGGATGGACCTAGTTGGATCGTTTCCTCAGGTGAGTGGGCAGAGAAGGTTCCTCTTGGTCTGATCGACTATTTTTCAAAATGGCTGGAGGTCAAGGCGCTGGCCAAGGTAACCTCCCAAGTCATCATGAACTTCGTCTGGGGAGAGATCATCTGCAGGCACGGGTTGCCTCAGGCCATTATCACAGACAATGGTCCATAGTTTGCAAGCGAGGAGTTCATAAGCTTCTGCACTCAGCTGGGTGTCGATCTCAGGTTTGCCTCCGTTCACCACCCCAGGAGCAACGGACAGGTGGAGGAGGAAAACAAAATTATAGTGAACCTGCTCAAGAAGAAGGTGGAGAACCTAAGGGGGAACTGGGTGGAGCAACTCCCCTTGGTGTTGTGGGCTCTGCGAACAATCCCAAACACGGGCACTGGCGAAACCCCCTTCAAACTCTCTTTTGGTTGTGAGGCGGTCCTACCTGTGGAATTTGAGGTTCAATTCCCATGGGTCGCGGCAGCAGGCAGAGGAGGCGAAGCATGGAGGGAAGGAAATGAAGCGGAGCTACGAATCTCATTGTACATGGTGGAGGAACTTTGCGACATGGCCATAGTCAGGCAGTAGGAGATCAAATGAAGAATGACCAAGTACTTCGACAAGCATGTCAGGATAAAGCAGTTCAAGGAAGGGGACTTGGTCTTGAAGAAGGTCGATGCTGCGGGAAGGTCGGCGGCCGTTGGTAAGCTCAACCCCAATTGGAAAGGACCCTACATTGTAGAAAGGGCCCTGGGGTCAGGGGGATACCACCTCCGGAATGTGGAAGGGGCGTCTATGAGTCATGCTTGGAGCGGTGACGGCCTGAAGCGCTTCTTCCCTTAGAGGGGGACAAGATTGTAAATCTTATTTTGTAATAACAAATTCATCGAGTTTTCTCATGATTGGTTTTTTTTGAGCATTAGAAAAAGAGGTTGGTAGTTAGCAAGACCCTGAGAGGATCCCGCTGCTCAGGCTCCTACTAGCTGGCAGGTCTAGAAGGTGTGCTTGGCCCCGGGTAGACCCACTGTCAGGCTCTCACTAGCTGGCAGGGCCGTAGGCTCGCCTAGGGGGTAAGGGAATACCACGAGTGGTGATTCCGCTACGCAGACTCTCCTAGATAGCAGGGATGGAATGCACGCTCGGCCCCGGGTAGACTAGCTGTGAAAGTGATGTGTTAGATCTGAAATACTCTAGAGGGGGGGGGGTGAATAGAGTATCCTAAAATCCTTTAGAAAACTTTACAGCTTTTGCTGTAAATAAAAACTGCAGAATAATAAATAAATAATCACAAGCACACGGCAAACCTAGCTAGCACAAACACAGCAAGAACAAAAGAAAGGGCAACCAGACAACGCAAGAAATTATAGTGGTTCCCCGACTTGGGTATATCCACTCTTCTACCACCCTGGTAGGAATCCACTCAGATTTTTGATCTGGTGTCTGACACCAATGAGCTTTTGATCAGGTGCTCAAAAACCAAACCTCAAGTCTTTTGGTCAGGTGACTTGCAAACAGGAATAAATTTTGAAGGGAGTTATAACCCTTTGTTTAGTGGGGGATGAGAGGTGATATTGTCTTCTCTTTCTCAATATACAACTGAGAAGACTTGAGTGGAAATGATTTTAGCAAAGAGCTCCCCCTGAGATGTAGAATGATTCAAGGAAAAACTGGAGCTTTGCTTCAGGGTGATAGGTCTTCAGTCTTTAAGCCTTGACCAGAAAAGATCTTCAGGAACTTCTTGACAGATGGAATTGATGTTGTCCTTTGAAGTGTCCTGGAGAGTTGAAGAATGAAGACTCTTGATTTTTGATTGATTGTTCTTCTCCTTCAGATAGCAGATGTTCTTCTAGTCTAGGGCTTCTTTTCTTTTTCAGAGTTCTGTATTGTCTGTGTGTGTATCTCTTATGTGTATATCTTGTCTGCCTAGGAAAGGAGAGGAAATTTCTTTTATATTTCCTATCAGGAAATTCTCATTCGAAATTTGAATTCCTCTGCAATCAATGCTGACGACCTTGAGAATAAACTGCATTGAATTATTTCCCCAACTGTCCCATGGAAAAATGGCAAGCAATAATCCTGGAGAAGACTATAATCAATGCTCCTTTTAACGGTTATATTCAGAGAATATTTGAGCATTAATTACACAGGAATTATTGCAGTAAGAAGGGGACAGAATGAAAGAAATAACTAAGTCTGGATTCGTCGAATAGAGAACAGAAATCGTCGAGCTGAGTCCACAGTTCGTCGTGCTGAGAAGCTGTGTTCGTCGACCAGATGGCTTCTGTTCGTCGAGCTGAGTTCCAACATCGTTGAGCAGAGAGTAGAACTGCATTGATTAGAAACTTTGACAATTCTGTATATAGAGTTTGTCGAGCTGATAACTGGGAACTGATTTTGTCGAGCTGAGAGCTGATTTCATCGAGCTAATAACTTGTTGACAGAACTTCTGGGGAATGTGTTGACATAAGTCCTGTATGTCGACAAAATTGTTGTTGGTCTCGACACAAGTCTTGCTTCTGGTGTTGACACAAACTTCTGGTGTGAGGTGTTGAAGTATCCAGAAATCATCGACCTGAGAATATGTTTCGTCGAGCTGAGCACCACTAACTACTGCTGGGTAACTTTAGCCAAAGTGGTCAAAGTTCGTCGAGCTGAGAATCTTGAATTCGTCGACTGGAGATGATTCTGGACTTAGAAAAATTGAGAAACTTCTGGAATAATAAGTTGAAGTAGAGAACCCAGAAATCGTCGACCAGAGAACTAAGTTCGTCGACTGGAGTCTATAGAATAAAGTATGGACTTGGAACGCTGAAGGTAGAGTCCAAAGATCGTCGAACTGAGAATCAAGTTCGTCGAGCTCAGCTCAGAGATTTTTCTCTGAGATCGTCGAGCTGAGCATGACAATCGTTGACCTGAGTTCGACGAACGTCGAACTCATTTTACCGAGTCTTTGGAAAATCTCTAAGTCTTGAGTCTCCGGCAGTCTGATGATGGCTGGTCCATGCAGTGTTGATCCTAAGGACTTGGCCTAGACTCTAGGACACAACTATGACCCTGGCTATACATGATGGGTCACAAGATCCTAATTTAGTGAACCTAGCCCAAATCAAACTAGGGATCCACCAATCTCCCCCTATTTGGGTGAGGTCACTAATTACAGACTCAGACTAAACTGAACATAAACAAAGCAGAAAAAACATATATCTGGCAGAGAAAAATGAACACATGCAGCAAATATATATATACAAATAAGCTTTGTTCAGAAATAAGAAAGCAGTTATAAACATAACAGAAATTAACCAGTTCAGAACTCATTTCTTTTGCTTCTTCTCTTTGGGCTTTTCTTCTTTGCTCTTGTCTCTTGGCTTAGTAAAAACAATTTCTTTGTTTGGATCTGAAACTTGCACTTTGGTCATGGTCATATCAGCAACCCCTATAATCTTCAAAGATGTGGCTCTGGGGACTACTGCTTCTGGGTGCAATTTCATATAATCATCAACATTGAAAAACTTGTTAGCTTTCTCAAACCTCTTAAGCTCTTCTTTCCTGTATTTTGACATTGTTGTATATTCTGAGGGATCCTTTCCTTCAACTCTGGCTGTGTTGATCATAGAAAGGCCAACAAGTTCTTGGAATCTGGCCATCCTAGCTGAAGTACCTGTTTCTGGATCTTCAAAGGGTACAGGAGGAGAAGGAGGTCTGTTGGAGCTCTCAGCTTGTTGATGTTCAGGGAATTGTTGTTGTTTTTGTTGTTGATATTGCTTCTATTGTTGAGGTTGGTACTGCTTGCCAGAAGGATATTGTCTTTGTTGGCTGCTTTCTGTGGATGAGGACCTACCCTGATGTCTTTGATAAGTTTGAAATTGGGTAGTCCTTTGAGAAGTTGTGCCTGAAGCACCAACAGCTGGAGGAGGAGGAGGAGGGTCCCTTCTGTATTTCTGAGTTGGAGGAGTGGTGTATCTTCTGCTTCTCTTCCTCTCTTTCTGTTAATTCTTGGATAACCATATCCAAGCTGACATCCCTTTATATGGAGTTATCTTCTGAAGGATATAGTAGGGA
Organism: Platanthera guangdongensis; assembly: GCA_039583875.1. Classification (NCBI taxonomy): domain Eukaryota; kingdom Viridiplantae; phylum Streptophyta; class Magnoliopsida; order Asparagales; family Orchidaceae; genus Platanthera; species Platanthera guangdongensis. Next base: position 234,804,635 of record CM077153.1, read on the forward strand.
GTGTCATTGGCTGGATTTGGTTTAGTAGCAGGAGGAGGTGGACCTTTCCTTTTCTTAGATACTTTCTTCTTCTTTGGATCCTCATCAGAATCCTCATCCTCCTCCTCCTCCTCATCATCATCAGATCCATGAGGATTATTATATAGATCATTTAAAGCTTTCAGGGACTCAGCAGAAATGATAGGCTTCTCAGATATAGATGGAACTGTAGAAGGAGCTGGAGAACTAACGGTGACAGTGCTTTCAACAACTGCCTTATTCTCTTCTTCAATGTCAGCCAAGCTCAAGGAATCAAGATATGGCATTGGAGAGTCATCCATCACAAAGCTTGGAGCAGAAATAGCTTCTATAGAGGATGGCATGACTGCAGGCTCTGAAGCAGCAAAACTGTCCCTGAGTTGCTTGGCAACTGTAGGACTTATTGGAGAAGAATAGGGGATAATAGCCAAAGATGGCTTAGTATAATCTGCTGGAGGGAAGCTCAAAAATACAGTATCAAAAATTTTCAACAAATGTGCTAAATCTACTGTGGGATTTAAAATAAAATCACCAGTAGTAAGAATCTTTTCAGTAACTGACTCATCTAAATCCATGTCAGTCTCAATAAAATGAATGAAATCAATAAAATCTGTATCTTATGCTGTTGCTGCCTCTGCATCTACTGGACCTGGAGCTGCTAAAACTGAAACTGCTACTACTACTGGAGCTGTTGTAGCTTCTTCATCAAGCATCTCCACCTGCCTGGTTTCAGTGTGAACTGGAGCCAGGCCCCTTACTGAAGATGGGGCAGCAGTGAGGGCAGATAGGGTAGATATGGAAGTAGCAAGAGGTGTAATGGCCTCTGCTATTATTATATTGAGGAGGGGTGTGATGATGATAATGACAGATGAGATGGTGGAGGGATCTAGTGGTGGAGTTGTAGTTGGTGTTTCAAATGGTGGTTGAGGGGAAACATTTGGAGGGATGGTAGATTTTGGTGAGGATGGAGGAGCATCTGGCATTTGGATATCCTGGATGGATTCAGTTGGAAGAGGAGGAGTATTGGGAGGAGATGAAAGTAGATTGAAAGATGGTATGGAGGACAAGTGTGGTGGAAGAGGAGATGGTGGTGGTGTTGGAGAAAGGGAGGGTTGATGATATTCCTGAATAAGGGAGGAGTGGATGTTAGTAAGATCTATGGGTGGAGAAGTGGCAGGAGATGTAACAGGAACAGATGGTTGTGGTTGTGGTACAGATTGTTGTTGGGGTTGTTGTTGAGTCTGAGGTTGAGGTAGGAGGACTGTGGTGTGGGGTGTAGAGGGTAGTTGAGTTTGGAGTGCTGGAAGAGATGGGGATGAAAGAGTGATCTCTTCAGAAGGGTGGAGAGTGGCTTCTACAGCCCTTGTGCTCTCAGAAGCTTTGGTGGCAGAGGATGAGGCCTTAGAAGGCTTTGTTATTGTCTTCTCCCACCTGCTAAACAAGGCACAAGTGAGCCTTTTGCTGGTGTTGATGAATATGGTCGGGAAGACCAGTGATTCGGCAGCTTTTTCCTTCAAAAAAATCCCCAGGATCCTTGCAAAACAAACTTTCTTTTTGTTATTCTTTTTCTTTATTAGATCAAAGATAATCTGAGCTCAGTCCACTTGCTTCTTGTTAACTATTGCACAAATAACCAGAAATTGATGCATGGTTATATAATCATATGCAGTATGCTTGCCTAGCAAGACTTTCCCAACAATATCCCAGAAACTTGAATTCTGCAGATAAGTGTTTCTTCAATAATTTATTAGGGTTATCTCCAGTATAACCCATCAAACTCAATATTTGATCATATTCTTCACTGTCAATCTCTAATTCTTCTTCACCATTGTGCAATCCAAAAATTTCAGTTAATACGGCGGGAGACAGAGAAATAATATTACCCGCAACTGACCTAGTAATGGTATTCTCCTCTGTGGTTGAAGATGTGTAGACCCATTCTCTAATCTCAATTCCAGACAGTTTGATCCTTGTTGTCATCAGATTCTTCAGATGCTGCTCTTCCAGAAGTTCCAGAATATTCAGAAAAATCAGGTCTGAATGCTGGAAAAAATCAAAGTCGACATCGAAGCTGGTGTCGAACTTCATCGCAGCCAGGGTTCCTACTTGAATCGCCATGAGATCACCTACAAGAGAGAAAACGACGATCAAGTGCAAAGGGAACATAAAGCGCGGGACGGAGGTCGAAGAAAACCTAAATATACAGTTTTCCAAAATATGAATCGACAAACTCCGTTCCACGAAAATTAAAACATTCTTCGATCTGGGTTCGACAAAATAATTTAGAGCTAAATAATTCGTTGAGCTCACTCTGAAGATTTGAAGACATTTCTTCGAGCTCCGTTCGACTAAAGTTTTCCGAAGTGGATTCGTCGCCTCCATTCGACGAAAATAATTTCACTCACAGAGAGTTTGTCGACCTCCGTTCGACGAATATCTCCCGAACTTTCCCTAGTTCGTCGAGCTCCGTTCGACAAACTCTGGAAAATTCGTCGAGTGCAGACAGAAACTAAACTAAGTCTTCTCCATTAATCATTCCAAGCTGATTTATAAAGAACAGATGGTTTCTTTCATCCAGAGGTTTGGTGAAAATGTCAGCACTTTTTAAATCAGTGTAGATATAAACAAGTTTAATTTTGTTTTTGTCTACACACTCTCTTATGAAATGATGTCTAATATCTATATGCTTGGTTCTACTGTGATGGACTGGATTTTGTGTTATGGCTATAACACTTATGTTATCACATAGTAGAGTTGAATTATTTAAGTTGAGACCATAGTCTAGTAATTGATTTTGAATCTACAGCATCTGGGAACAACAACTGTCAGCTGCAATATATTCTGCCTCAATAGTTGAGGTAGACATAGATGACTGTTTCTTACAAAACCAGGACACGAATCTCATACCCAGGAACTGGCAGGTTCCTGAAGTACTCTTCCTGTCCACCCTGCATCCAGCAAAATCAGCATCTGAGTATCCAGTTAACTCAAATTCTGATTCAGTAGGATACCATAGGCCTAGACTTGTACAACTCTTTATATATCTCAAATTTCTTTTTAAGAAAACTAGATGAGACTCTTTAGGGTTCACTTGGAACCTAGCACAAAGGCATGTGGCAAACATGATATCAGGTCTGCTAGCTGTAAGGTATAATAGGGACCCAACAATGCCCTTATATAATTTCTGGTCAACAGGTTTCCCATGCGGATTAGAGTCTATTACAGCATTTGTAGCCATAGGTGTTTTCTTTGCTGAGGCATCAACCATCCCAAACTTTTTGATAAGCTCTTTTGCATATTTAGATTGGGAGATGAAGATGCCATCAGGGAGCTGCTTCACTTGGAGACCAAGGAAGTAGGAGAGCTCACCCATGCTACTCATTTCAAAGTTGGTCTGCATGAGGTCAGAGAACCTCTTGCATAATTTGGAATCAGTATACCCAAATATGATGTCATCCACATATATTTGTACTAACAATGTTTGGTCCTTATGATATCTAGTGAAAAGTATCTTATCTACTATGTCTCTAATGAACTTATGCTCTATCAAAAAGCTAGCTAAGGTCTCATACCAAGCTCTTGGAGCTTGCTTTAGACCATAGAGGGCTTTATGAAATTTAAAAACATAAGAGGGGTGAGTTGGAGAGACAAAACCTGGAGGTTATTCAACATAAACCTCTTCTTTTAGTACTCCATTCAGAAAAGCACTCTTCACATCCATCTGATAGACCTTGAATTTCTTTAAGGCTGCATAGACAAGGAATATTCGGATTGCCTCTAACCTTGCCACAGGTGCAAAGTTTTGGTCATAATCTATTCCTTCCTCTTGCCTATATCCTTGAGCAACAAGCCTAGCCTTGTTTCTCATAATCACTCCTAGGGCATCCAGCTTGTTTCTGTAAACCCATTTGGTTCCAATTACTGGGTAGTTTTGGGGTCTTGGAACCAAATCTCAAACTTTACATCTCTCAAATTGGTTTAATTCCTCCTACATTGCAATGATCCAGTGGGGATCTTGCTCTACATCATGGATGGATAGAGGTTCAACCTGAGAGAGAAAACATGCATGCATCAAATCTTGGTTGAGTTGATATCTTGTCTGTACACCTGCTGATATGTCTCCAATCACTTGAGATCTGGGGTGATCCCTTAGTGCGATAAGATCAGTGGGTGGAGTTGGTTCTGCAACAACATTAGGAGCTAATTCCTCTTGTGGAATTATGTTTGCTATTGGGGGAAGATCAATTCCTTTAGTTCCTTCATCTTCACTTTCTTCAATGACTTGTGGAGAAGAATGTGTTAGAACCTCTTGGGTGAGGTTAAGTCCATCCAAACTCTCACACAAGTGAGGTACCTGCAAAGTGCTATTGGTAGAAATTTCTTTCTCCTTGCAAGACATGTTAGCTTCATCAAATGTAACATGAATAGATTCTTCAATTTTTAGTGATGATTTATTAAAAACCCTATAGGTTTTGCTTGCTTGGGAATATCCTAGGAAGATTCCCTCTTCAGCCTTAGCCTCAAACTTTTTAATGTATCTTTTATTATTGTTGTGAATATAACATATACATCCAAATACTTTAAAATAGTTGATTTTAGATTTCTTCCCTTTAAGTAATTCATAGGGAGTCCTATTCTTTAGTTTGTGTATCAGGATTCTGTTCAGGACGTAATTTACAGTGTTTACAGCCTCTGCCCAAAAGGATAGTGGCATGCAATCATCTACAAGTAATGTACCTGCAGCTTCAATTAGTGTCCTATTTTTCCTTTCAGCTACCCCATTTTGTTGAGGAGTTATAGGAGCTGAGAAGCCGTGCCCGATACCTTCCTTCTCACAGAACTCATGCATAAGAAGAGACTCAAACTCTGTGTCATGATCACTTCTAATCAATGCAACATGAGTAGAGAAATCAATCTGTATGGTCCTGAGAAAATCTGTAAGAACCTTAAAGGTATCTGACTTAGATCTCAGAAATGACACCCAAGTGAACCTAGAGAAGTCATCTACAATAACTAAGGTGTAGGATTTCCCTTCTAGGCTTTGTACAACAATGGGTCCAAAGAGATCTATGTGTAGCAAATACAAACTTCTAGGTGAATCACTTTTATTAACAGATTTAAAACTAGATTTAGTTTGTTTGCCTAATTGACAAGCCCTGTAGAGACCTTCCTTCTTGTAGGGACCAGAAGGTAGACCTCTCATAAGATTGTCTTTTGATAGCCTAGCAATGTTTTTCAAGTTTACATGACCTAACCTTTTATGCCATAAATCATTCTGATTACTAGTTATATTAAGTAAACAGATATCAGAATTGACAGAAAGAAAATCAACTAAGTATATGTTACCTTGTCTATTCCCAATTAAAATAGTTTGTTTTTCTTTATTAGCAATAATACAAGAAGATGAGTTAAAGTGTACCTGATAACCTTCATCACATAATTGGCTTATAGAGATGAGGTTATGCTTGAGTCCTCTAACATAAGTTACTTTCTTGAATGTGACTGCTCTAATCTTCACTTCTCCAAAACCTTCAGACTGGCCACATTTTGAATCACCAAAGATAACTTTTGGTCCTAGCTTGGTCTTGTAGTTGTGTAAGATGTCCTTGCTGCCAGTCATATGTTTGGAGCATCCACTGTCCAGGTGCCATATTTGATTATTTACTGGACAGCTCTTCACCTGCAATGAAAAACAGTTAGTTGATCTTGACCTAGGTTATCTTGGGTCCTTTGTTTTGATGGTAAGAGAAACTGGATATAACAGAAAATTCAGGTTGAGATTTATATCCTAGTGGGTGATATCTTCTACGTGGTATTACCCAATCAGCTACACGATTAAATGGTTTCCCAGATTTGTTGAAATTGCTGTTATAGTTATAATTTTTATTAAGTCTTTTTGGGTTCGATGAATTATTGTGAGTTCGTCGACCAGAGTTCGACGAATTGGAATGAGATCGTCGATCTCGGCCTAGAGAATTAACATGTTCATTTTCTGTGCCCCACGTTCATCGACCTCTGCTCGAAGAATCATACAGAGTTCATCGATCGCAGTTAGACGAATGATTATAGTTAAATTTGCGTTCAGCGTTCATCGAGTTGGATTCGACGAACGGGAAACATTTCGTCAATATAAGTTCGATGAATTCTGCTGAACTTTGTTTTTACTTGTGGTTTTCTAATTTTTATTACTTTGACCATTTGATTTTGGAATTTGTTCTATGGTTTGATTATAGTTTATTATTTCTTTTCCTTTAGCTGAAACAAATTTGATGGGGGTTGATAAAATGTTTTTCATGAGAATGGGGGCAAACCTGATGATGCACCTAAGCCCAACTTGCTATTCAATCTGGCATTAACTGTGCTTGTTATGTCCATCAGCTTGAGGCTTCTCCCATTGAGAGATTCCTCAAGTTGTTTAGCCTCACATAGCTCAGTCTTTAACAATATAATTTGTTTATTAGCTAAGGTTAATTCATCCTTTAACCTATTGTTTTCTGAATTAACATTCTCTAGGTTTCCTAATTTTTCCCTCAGAGTCTTAATTTCTTTTTCTGAGTTAATTAAGTCTTTGCACATTGTTTTATATTCAGATTTAAATGAATCAGAGCTGTAATCAAAGGAAGATAATACCTTATCAGCTTTAGAATCTGAAGCTGCTTCATTGTCTGAATCTTCTTCTTCTGAATGGCTCCTGAAGGCATCAATGGCCATGAGGCAAACCTCTTTGTCCCTTGCCTCTTCTTCATCTTCACTAGAGTTGGAAGATATTGATTCATTCTCAGTCTTACTCCAGGATTCAGCCACAAAACCTTTCTCCTTCTTCTTATATTTGCTGGAGGAAGGTCTGCTGTTGTGCCGTCTTCTGGTATCTTTCTCTCTTCTCTTCTCCTTCTTCTGATTCGCTGGACACTCAGAGATGAAGTGTCCAGGTTTCCTGCAACCAAAACACACCACTTCTTTAGTTGGTGTTTTGTCATACCTTGGCTGGTCATCCTGCCTGGATGACTTTCTCCTGAAGTCTTTCCTTACCATCTTATAAAATCTCTTGGCAAATAGAGACATCAGTTCTTCATTCATGGTTGGAGTATCTGTT
>CM077153.1:234812245-235088302 GCA_039583875.1 Platanthera guangdongensis
GCCCAGGGTCCATGAAGAGCTCACATCCAGGGCAGAGGGAACTTTCATGGGGGACCAAGGAGGTTTGACTTCCAGAGGCAAGCCCCAAGACAGCTCCTACCCCCCGCCGCAGCAAGCCTTGGCGATAGGTGGAGGGGGAAGAGGTAACAGGAGAGAACGCCTAGCCCGCCGAAGGAGGGGAGGAGCGCTACCGTACTGTAACTTCCACCAGGTGGAGTGGCACGCCACAGCTACCTGCCCCGAGTTCCTGGAAGTGAGGGGGGCGAGAGGCCCTGCCCAACCACAGCCGCCAGTGCGGGTTGAAGAGGTTCTACCCAGAGAAGGGGATGATGTGTGTGAGGACAGGGTTGATGTCAGAACCCCGAGGTGGTATAGCTGCGATCCATGGTGGAGTAGGATCGAAGCCACTCGGAAGGCAAGTCTCCATGTGATGTACTGACGGAGTGTCTCCTCAACATCCCAGACCCCGCCCCAGGAGGGGAAGATCACCTTTTCGGTGAAGGAGCTGCCGGATCATGAGGATCCGTTTTGCGATGTGCTGGTCATCCAGACAGCCATTGAAGGCTACACCGTCTCCCGGATCTTGGTTGAAAATGGAAGCTCCATCAACATCGTCTTCAAGAAGGCGTTTGACGAGATGAAGGTAGAGCCAAGGAGGGTGTTGGCCTCGGACGGACCCCTGTTCTGATTTTCAGGGAAGAGGAAGGAAGTAGAGGGTGGAGTAGGAATCCAAGTAAAACTGGGGGGGGACTTCAAGGAACTGTCGGTTCGTCATTGTTGACGCTCCAAGCAGCTACAACGCCATCTTCGGAAGGCCCCTCATCAGCGCCTTCCGTTGTGTGCCATCTTCTTTCCACCAATGCCTCAAGTTCAGCTCAGGAGGGATCTAGGTCAGAGTCAAGGGAGACTCCAGGATGGCAAGGAAGTGCTACGTCACGGCCGTTAACACCATCTCTTGGCTGGCCAAGGCAGAAGAAATGAAGAGGATTATGGAGAGCCTGAGCAAGATGGAGGTCTCCGAGGGGAAGGATAACGACCATCATGCACAGACCCCTTGAAGAAGCCTCACCCTGGTGTAGTCATTCACTCTTTCTGATCTTGTAACAAGCTATACCCCTGACCGGCTGGGTCAGGGGATCATGTAACCCAAATTTTTCCCCGTTTGAGGATGTTGGATTTGGTAGAGTTCAAGTAACACACCTAGTTTCCCACCCCCGAGAGGATCTCCTCATTCAGGCTCCCACTATCTGGTTGGGTCGAATGTGCCTCGGGGAGAGCAAGTCCCACCCCCAAGAGGATCTCCTCATCCAAACTCCAACTAGTTGGTTGGGTCAAATGTGCTTTGGGGAGAGCAAGTCCCACCCCCGAGAGGATCTCCTCATCTAGGCTCCCACTAGCTGGATGGGTTGAATGTGCCTCAGGGAGAGCAAGTCCCACCCCTGAGAGGATCTCCTCATCCAGGCTCTCACTAGCTGGTTGGGTCGAATATACCTCGGGGAGAGCAAGTCCCACCCCCAAGAGGATCTCCTCATCCAGGCTCCCACTACCTGGATGGGTCGAATGTACCTCAGGGAGATAAGTCCCACCCCCCGAGAGGATCTCCTCATCCAGGCTCTCACTAGCTGGATGGGTCGAATGTGCCTCGGGGAGAGCAAGTCTCACCCCTGAGAGGATCTCCTCATCCAGGCTCCCACTAGCTGGATGGGTCGAATGTGCCTTGGGGAGAGTAAGTCCCACCCCCGAGAGGATCTCCTCATCCAGGCTCCCACTAGCTGGTTGCGTCGAATGTGCCTCGGGGAGAGCAAGTCCCACCCTCAAGAGGATCTGCTCATCCAGGCTCCCACTAGCTGGTTGGGTCGAATGTGCCTCGGGGAGAGCAAGTCCCACCCCCGAGAGGATCTCCTCATCCAGGCTCTCACTAGCTAGATGGGTCGAATGTGCCTCGGGGAGAGCAAGTCCCACCGCCGAGAGGATCTCCTCATCCAGGCTCTCACTAGCTGGTTGCATCGAATGTGCCTCGAGGAGAGAAAGTCCCACCCCCGAGAGGATATTCTCATCCAGGCTCCCACTAGCTGGTTGAGTCGAATGTGCCTCGGGGAGAGTAAGTCCCACCCCCGAGAGGATCTCCTCATCCAGGCTCCCACTAGCTGGTTGGGTCGAATGTGCCTCGGGGAGAGCAAGTCCCATGCCCGAGAGGATCTCCTCATCCAGGCTCTCACTAGCTGGTTGGGTCGAATGTGCCTTGGGGAGAGAAAGTCCCACCCCTGGGAGGATCTTCTCATCCAGGCTCCCACTAGCTGGATGGGTCGAATGTGCCTCGGGGAGATCAAGTACAACCCCCGAGAGGGTCTCCTCATCCAGGCCTCACACTAGCTGGTTGGGTCGAATGTGCCTCGGGAGAGCAAGTCCCACCCCCGAGAGGATCTCCTCATCCAGGCTCCCACTAGCTGGATGGGTCGAATGTGCCTCGGGAGAGCAAGTCCCACCCCCGAGAGGATCTCCTCATCCAGGCTCTCACTAGCTGGTTGGGTCGAATGTGCCTCGGGGAGAGCAAGTCCCACCCCAAGAGGATCTCCTCATCTAGGCTCCCACTAGCTGGTTGAATTCAATGTGCCTCGGGGAGAGCAAGTCCCACCCCCGAGAGGATCTCCTCATCCAGGCTCCCACTAGCTGGTTGGGTCGAATGTGCCTCGGGAGAGCAAGTCCCACCCACGAGAGGATCTCCTCATCTAGACTCCCACTCGCAGGTTGGGTCGAATGTGCCTCAGGGAGAGCAAGTCCCACCCCGAGAGGATCTCCTCATCCAGGCTCCCACTAGCTGGTTGGGTCGAATGTGCCTCGGGTATAGCAAGTCCCACCCCCGAGAGGATCTCCTCATCCAAGCTCCCACTAGCTGTTTGTGTCGAATGTGACTCAGGGAGAGCAAGTCCCACCCCCGAGAGGAACTCATCATCCAGGCTCCCACTAGCTGGTTGGGTCGAATGTGCCTTGGGGAGAGCAAGTCTCACCCCCGAGAGGATCTTCTCATCCAGGCTCTTACTAGCTGGTTGGGTCGAATGTACCTCGGTGGAGTCCAAGCCCCACCCTCGAGAGGATCTCCTCATCTAGTCTCTCACTAGCTGGTTGGGTCGAATGTGCCTCAGGGAGAGTAAGTTCTTTTTTTTGCTCTGAGACGGTCCTGCTGTCCAGGCTCTCACTAGCTAGCAGGGCAGGCGTACCTCTCGTGGATGCTCATGTTCCTTTGCTCCGATGACGATCTCGCTATCAGGCTCTCACTAGCTGGCAGGGCAGGCGTACCTCTCGTGGATGCTCATGTTCCTTCACCCCGAGGTTGTCTCGTCACCCAGGCTCCCATTAGCTGGCATGACAGGTTGACCCCTCAGGAGGCTAAGTATTTTTACCCCGAGGCTATCTCGTCATATAGGATACCATTAGCTGGCATGACAGGTTGACCCCTCGGGAGGCTAAGTATTTTTACCCCGAGGCTGTCTCGTCGCCCAGGCTCCCATTAGCTGGCATGACAGGTTGACCCCTCGGGAGGCTAAGTATTTTTACCCCGAGGCTGTCTCGTCACCCAGGCTCCCATTAGCTGGCATGACAAGTTGACCCGTCGGGAGGCTAAGTATTTTTACCCCGAGGCTGTCTCGTCACCCAGGCTCCCATTAGCTGGCATGACATGTTGACCCCTCGGGAGGCTAAGTATTTTCACCCCAAGGTTGTCTAGTCACCCAGGCTCCCATTAGTTGGCATGACAGGTTGACCCCTCGGGAGGCTAAGTATTTTCAACCCGAAGCTGTCTCGTCACCCAAGCTCCCATTAGCTGGCATGACAGGTTGACCCCTCGGAGAGGCTTTGTAATCTTTCAAACCGTGAGAAAAGGCCACTCGGAGAATACGTTGAGTTGGATGTTTCTTTTCGAGCTTGTGCAGACCTCGAAAAGAGCAGGGATTGTGTGCAACCCCGTATTCGCAGAGTAGGGTCCCCTCGGCATGCGTAGGACCAGCTTTATGTATTTTAAGCTTTTGAGAGATTTTGCACTCTTGGTGGCCAATTTTGGCTTGGCCTTGGAAATATACTAGTAGGGGGATGAGATATTTGTCTCCCCCCCCGACCCATTTGAGGGGTCTCCCCCAGGCCGCCGAGGTCACCTCAGGACGCCAAGCTCACCCCAAGCCGCTGAGCTCACCCTAGGCCACCGAGCTCACCCCAGGCCGCCAAGCTCACCCCAGGCTACTGAGCTCCCCCAGGCCGCCGAGCTCACCCCAGGCCGCCGAGCTCACCCCAGGCCGCCGAGGTCACCCCAAGCCGCCGAGCTCCCCGAGGCCGCCGAGCTCAACCGAGGCCGCCGAGCTCACCCAGGCCGCCGAGCTCCCCACCCCAGCTCACCCCAGACGCCGAGCTCCCCTAGGCCGCCGAGCTCACCCCAGGCAGGCGCCGAGCTCACCCCAGGCCGCCGAGCTCACCGCAGGCCGCCGAACTCACCCCAGGCCGCCGAGCTCACCCCAGGCCGCCGAGCTCACCCCAGGCCGCCGAACTCACCCCAGGCCGCCGAGCTCCCCAGGACACCGAGCTCCCCAGGCCGCCGAGATCCTCAGGCCGCCGAGCTCCCCATTCTGCTGGGCTCCCCAGGCTGCCGAGCTCCCCAGTCCACCGGGCTCCCTAGGTCGTCGAGCTCCCCCAGGCCGCCGAGCTCCCCCAGGCCGCCGAGCTCCCCAGTCGTCGAGATACCGAGCCGCCGAGCTCCCCAGCCCGCCAAGCTCCCCAGCCGCCGAGCTCCCCAGGCCGCCGAGCTCCCCAGGCCGCCGAGCTCCCCTGGCCGCCGAGCTCACCCCTTGTTGCCTGCTCGCCTGGCTCGAGCGGCTGCCCCTACTGGACTGCATTTAGGTTTTTAGAACAGCGGGATTTGGCTGTTGACAGACCAATTTTGGGGCATTTCAGTAATTTCAGAGCAGCGAAGATTGGTTTTTTGCAGGCCATTCCCAGAAAACTATAAGTAGACCCTTAGGGGTTCCTTGGAGAGGAGGACTTCTGAGCCACTTGAACCCCTTTGCTTTCTTCCTCCAAGGCACCTAGCTCAGGATTGGCTAGGTACGGGGAGACCTCATAGGTCTTCCGAGTGTGAGGTGAGACCTCCACGCTAGAGTCGAGGGTCTGTTCCTAGTTTCCCAAGTCTTTGGTCTGTGACGTTCCCCCGAGAGTAGTAAGTGCGAGGTCACCCCTCTTTTGGAACCCCGAACTCCACAGAGACCAAGTTTTTGGTTTTGACACTGATGAAAAGGTTTTGAACATGAAAATTATTACCCTTGACGAGGGCAGTTTACACAAAAATTTTGGAATTTTTTGGAATTAATTTGATATTTTTAAAAGCCTAAATAAGAATACTTTGGCCAATTTAGAGACCCAAATTTGGTCGGAAAATTTTGAAAAAATTACTAGGCTCTTTTTAGGCCCTCTTAAACGGTGTATTAAAATTTGGGAATCTTAGGATAAAAATTGAAGATTTTCCAATTTTTTGAGGCTTTGTTCGCGCTTGGAAATTTACGAGCTCAAATTCTTTGAAAATGAAAATCGAAGCGCGCGACCACTTTATATTGATTATTAAGTTCAATTTATTAAGCTACGAGAGTTATCGAGGCAAGATTTTCAGCTCCGATTACTTCGGGATTTTTGCCAAAACCACTGAGCGCCTCGTTCTTAAAATAACTCTCTGGCATTTTGGGTAGACTCGGGAGATGAAAGTATGAGCTTCGAGTAATATATTCTCCAATCTCGTTTCGGGTAAAGAATTTCCCTCATGTGTTAGGAACGATTTTCGAGGTTGAAATTCGAGGGAGAATGTGCTCTCTGACGAGATTCTCGGATTCGATCCGACTCAAGAAATTGAATTGACATTTATTCTCGGATGAATAATAAAAAAATAACTCGTGATAAGCTTCTCCTGATCCAATTAAGCCATGATTAAAAAGGGTGTAATGATGAGTACAATTATGATAGGCTTTTTACTATCATAATTGTAACTATGTCCACTATTTTCTACCTCCCTATGTAGTTATTTCGCGAGAATAGTTAAGAATTTGCTTTATCATGTGTATAAGAGCACAGTTAGGAGTTTCTATTATTTCATGTATTAAGCTATCTATTTATTCCTTCATTTTTCCAATGCAGGTATTGCTAACCAGTGGAACTAAAAGTCTTGGAGAAAACAGAGGAGTTCACGGATTCAACATAGCTGATGATAGGGCTAGAATTGGGCTCACACGGGTAGGCACACGCTCGTGTTCCCTACCTGTGTCCTATCCGGGATGGAACAGAAGAACTGGAAGAAAAAGACAGAGCACCACACGGGTGGAAACACGCCTGTATTCCTACCCGTGTCCTTTTCGGGATAAATTCAACTTCAGCTGCCAACCAACCTGTGTGCGAAGAACACGATCAACAACACAGTCGTGTATCAACCCGTGTCAGATGACATGGCCCACGACCAGGCACGCCTACTCGTGTGGAACCGCCTTTGAACCGTCAACACGTCCTGTGACACGGCCGTGTTGGAACCCGTGTCCGACCCTGTTTGCAAGGAGACTATAAAAAATTGTAGGAAAAATAGAATGGGACTTTTGGATCAATTTCATTTGGAGAACTTCTGGAGCACGAAAGTGGAGCACCCAATAGAAGGAGGAATTGAAGGAGATTTTCGTATGTATTTGATCTTTCATGTATCTCTTTTAATCTTTCCTTTCTTTTGATGATCTAACTTTATTTATCTTTTATTTCGCATGAAACTTTTATCTGAACAATTTGGTAATCATGTATGTTATTATTTTCATCAAATTCGTGGTATTTTATTTGTACGTAGGATTACAAACAAAGAGATTTATCCTAGTTATGAATTTATTATTTGTTTTACATGAATTTCAACTTTTTAGATTGAGAAATTGGAAGTTTGTGATGATGTCTATATGTCCATATTTAGGTGTTATTTCTCTTTGCATCTCAATTGACATTATCGAGAGATATGTTGATTTGATAATTATAATACATATAAATGGATTCATGGTAGTTTAGAGTTAAGATTTCATGAATTTATGTATTAGATATGGTACTTTACTTTAATGCAAATTTGAGGGTTGTAAATTGTTCGAGAGAAATTTTACTAACTTAGGTTTAGATTTTGAATTGCTCGAGAGAGAATTTGATAAATGTTTAACCCTTACAATACAACGAATTTGATAATCTTATTATTACCTGATTACATAGAATTGAATTAATGTGCAATTATATTCATGTGAATGCTCTTAGACTTTCGACTTTTTATCATCTTTAATCCTCCAATGTTTTTGTATCCAAGTAGTCATAGTTAGGTTAATCTAGGTTAAAAATTAATTTTAATTATAGGTATGATAATATAGTGAGGGTGAGTACGAGTATTTGAAAAGGCCCTGTGGAATATGACATTAGATGTAGATTTCTCCTATACTATGATTGATAGGTGCACTTGCCTGAAACTTAAATCAATCTAGCTTATGCTCATCTACATAGTTTATACTAGAGTGTAGAATGAATCTTCATCAAGTTATTACTTGTTAAAAATAATCATCAAGTTTTTGGCGCCGTTGTCGGGGAACCGTTTTCAATATTTTGAAAGCTTAAACTTTATTAATCTACAAATTTTTGTTTATTAACATATAACTGTAAATTAGTTTATGGAATAATTATATCGTTTAATCTCTGTTTTGTAGTCTGTTAGTCTATGACCAGGGGGAGAAATTCTGGGCTAGCATCATTTCATCCTGACCCAGAGCGAATTATTCATAACACTAACTAAAGGGATGTGGGAATTAATATCACAGATATTTCAAACAGACTTTCAAAAGAGGAAAGAGTAAACCAGGGAGAGCATCATCCGGAAAATTTGGATAACATGGCAAACCAGAACGAGCAAACCATGTCTGACTTTGCTAGACCTAATCTCCAGGGAACTGGGTCAAGCATCGTTAGACTACCAATAGTCACCAATAATTTCGAATTGAAGTCTAGTGTTATACAGATGGTTCAACAGTATGTCCAACATGATGGCCTGCAAGATGAAGATCCTAACACACACTTAGTCGGATTCTTCGAGATATGTAACACATTCAAGATCCATGGTGTTTCCAATGATGTCATTCGAGTGAGATTGTTTCCGTTCTCACTAAGGCATAAGGCGAAGCAGTGGCTCAACTCATTACCTAGAGGGTCGATTACTATATGGGATATGATGGTTGAGAAGTTTTTAATGAAGTATTTTCCACCGGCGAAGACTGCAAAACTAAGGAATGACATCTCTACGCATCTTCAATTGGAGTCTGAATCGTTGTACGATGCATGAGAATGATTCAAGGAACTCTTAAGGAGGTGTCCCCATCATGCACTACCTTCATAGCTTCAGATTCAGACTTTTTATAATGATCTCAATCCAACCACTAAATAGATGATCGATGAGGCTAGTGGAGGCACCTTGAACAATAATACACCTGAGGCGGCTCAACAGTTGATAGAAGACATGACAATGAACAACTATCAATGGACTACCGTGAGACAAACAACTAATATGCTTGCAGGAATGTATGAAGTGGATGTTGTCACTGCCTTAGCTATTCAAGTGGAGAAGCTTCACCAGAAGATGAATAACATTTCCTTAGCATCACCCTCGATGTTACCTCAACAATGAGATCCTTCATTTAGTGGAATGTCGGGTTGTGAATCTCAAGTGCAGTAACATGTCGACTATATGGGCAACAACACCAGACCTCCTTTCAACCAGGCAAATAATCCGTATAGTTTTACATACAATCCTGGATGGAGGAACCACCCCAATTTCTATTGGGGAGGACAAGGAAATCAAGGCAAGCAGCCTGTGTTTGGACAACCATAACAACCGGAACCAAAGAAGTCAACATTGGAAGATTTACTTACCAAGTTCATGCAAACTACTGATATATCCTTCCGGAATCAAGAGGGCTTAATTCGTAATTTGGAGAACCAGATTGGTCAGCTCGCAAGGATGGTATCTGAAAGGCAACAAGGAACACTTCCGGGTAATACTGAGACAAACCCGAGGGAGCATGCAAAAGCCATCGAATTAAGGAGCGGAAAAGAGTTACAAGACCAAAGGCCTACAAAGGAAGCGCCCCAAGAGGAGTCTAGCGGCGAAGTACCGAGCGAGATGAATGTGCAACCAATGGAGTATCAACCAGCAATACCATATCCAGCAAAGCTTAACAAGGAGCGCATGGATGCGCAATATGGTAAATTCTTTTCTATGTTTAAACAATTACATGTCAATTACATTTTTCTAAAATCATTCAAATGCATATGTTTGTTAAATTTGTTAAGGACTTAATCTTAAATAAAAGGAAAATAGAAGAATTATATTTAGTAACACTTAGTGAAGAATGTTCTGCTATTTTGCAGAATAAATTACCACAAAAACTTAAGGATCCCGGTTCATTTCAATTCCATATTTAATCGGTGATTTACAAGTAAATAAAGTTTTAGCGGACTTAGAAGCTAGTATAAACTTAATGCCTTAAAAACTATATTTGAAACTAGGTCTAGGAGAACTTAGTCCAACTAGAATGAGTATTCAACTAGCAGATCAATCGGTTAAGTACCCTAGAAGAATGGTAGAGGATGTACTTGTTAAGGTAGATAAGTTTACATTTCCTGCCGATTTTGTTATTCTAGATATGGACGAAAATATCGAAGTACCACTCATATTTTAAGTCGTCCATTCTTAGCTACATCTAGAGCTCTTATTGATGTTTTTGATAGGGATTGGAAATAATATATTTATCGAACAATATGTTGGAACACCCTATTACTAATTTGGGTCAGGATCACTATGTCTCTAGGAAACCTGTTTTTGACCCCCTGTATAGATCTAAAGGTCAATTCGAATTGAGTCTAAGGGATAGTACTTAGGTTTGGAAGCTTCCCTCAAGACCAAGGATTTTCAGTTTGAAGACTAAGTCATATCGTCGAGCTCAGTACGACGAATCGTCAAACTCCAATCGACGATCGTCTAGCTCAACTTCAACAGATCGTCGAACTACATTTGACGATCGCTGAGCTCAACTTCAACAAATCGCCGAACTCCATTCGACGATCTGCGAGCTCAGTTCGACGATCTTGACTCAGTATTGTTTCTCTATCTCTGAGCTCAGTTCGACGATAGTTGAGCTCAGATCGACGATCTCTGTTGTTGTATAAGTCCAAATCGTTGAGCTCAGTTCGACGATAGCAGAGCTCAGTTCGACGTTTTTCTGAAGACTTCAAGGATTTTTCAAGATTCAAATTCAGAACAGTTAAGGAGTTATTCAGCAATTAATTCAGAAGATTTTCTAGCCGTTTTCATTTATTTCTGGACCAAGTTTCAAGGGATTATCAAAGAATGTTTCTTTGGACTTTCCTCCAGAAGACATTTGCAATTAAGGATGCAATTAATGACAGGCCAACGACTATTCTTGACAGAGGATGATTTTCTATTCAGTACCAGAGAATAAAATACAAGATTTTTGAATCTCTCCATCACTCAGAACACAGATCAGAAGAGACAATACAGATAAGAAGAACAAGAACAAAACATTCTCGTGTGGAACCGCTTTTGAACCGTCAACACGTCCTGTGACACGGCCGTGTTGGAACCCGTGTCCGACCCTGTTTGCAAGGAGACTATAAAAATTGTCGGAAAAATAGAATGGGACTTTTGGATCAATTTCATTTGGAGAACTTCTGGAGCACGAAAGTGGAGCACCCAATAGAAGGAGGAATTGAAGGAGATTTTCGTATGTATTTGATCTTTCATGTATCTCTTTTAATCTTTCCTTTCTTTTCATGATCTAACTTTATTTATCTTTTATTTCGCATGAAACTTTTATCTCAACAATTTGGTAATCATGTATGTTATTATTTTTATTAAATTCGTGGTATTTTATTTGTACGTAGGATTACAAACAAAGAGATTTATCCTAGTTATGAATTTATTATTTGTTTTACATGAATTTCAACTTTTTAGATTGAGAAATTGGAAGCTTGTGATGATGTCTATATGTCCATATTTATGTGTTATTTCTCTTTGCATCTCAATTGACATTATCGAGAGATATGTTGATTTGATAATTATAATACAGATAAATGGATTCATGGTAGTTTAGAGATAAGATTTCATGAATTTATGTATTAGATATGGTACTTTACTTTAATGCAAATTTGAGGGTTGTAAATTGTTCGAGAGAAAATTTACTAACTTAGGTTTAGATTTTGAATTGCTCGAGAGAGAATTTGATAAATGTTTAGCCCTTACAATACAACGAATTTGATAATCTTATTATTACCTGATTACATAGAATTGAATTAATGAGCAATTATATTCATGTGAATGCTCTTAGACTTTCGACTTTTTATCATCTTTAATCCTCCAATGTTTTTGTATCCAAGTAGTCATAGTTAGGTTAATCTAGGTTAAAAATTAATTTTAATTATAGGTATGATAATATAGTGAGGGTGAGTACGAGTATTTGAAAAGGCCCTGTGGAATATGACATTAGATGTAGATTTCTCCTATACTATGATTGATAGGTGCACTTGCCTGAAACTTAAATCAATCTAGCTTATGCTAATCTACATAGTTTATACTAGAGTGTAGAATGAATCTTCATCAAGTTATTACTTGTTAAAAATAATCATCAAGTTTTTGGCGCCGTTGTCGGGGAACCGTTTTCAATATTTTGAAAGCTTAAACTTTATTAATCTACAAATTTTTGTTTATTAACATATAACTGTAAATTAGTTTATGGAATAATTATATCGTTTAATCTCTATTTTGTAGTCTGTTAGTCTATGACCAGGGGAGAAATTCTGGGCTAGCATCATTTCATCCTGACCCAGAGCGAATTATTCATAACACTAACTAAAGGGATGTGAGAATTAATATCACAGATATTTCAAACAGACTTTCAAAAGAGGAAAGAGTAAACCAGGGAGAGCATCATCCGGAAAATTTGGATAACATGGCAAACCAGAACGAGCAAACCATGTCTGACTTTGCTAGACCTAATATCCAGGGAACTGGGTCAAGCATCGTTAGACTACCAATAGTCACCAATAATTTCGAATTGAAGTCTAGTGTTATACAGATGGTTCAACAGTATGTCCAATATGATGGCCTGCAAGATGAAGATCCTAACACACACTTAGTCGGATTCTTGGAGATATGTAACACATTCAAGATCCATGGTGTTTCTAATGATGTCATTCGAGTGAGATTGTTTCCGTTCTCACTAAGGAATAAGGCGAAGCAGTGGCTCAACTCATTACCTAGAGGGTCGATTACTATATGGGATACGATGGTTGAGAAGTTTTTAATGAAGTATTTTCCATCGGCGAAGACAGCAAAACTAAGGAATGACATCTCTACGCATCTTCAATTTGAGTCTGAATTGTTGTACGACGCATGGGAATGATTCAAGGAACTCTTAAGGAGGTGTCCCCATCATGCACTACCTTCATAGCTTCAGATTCAGACTTTTTATAATGATCTCAATCCAACCACTAAATAGATGATCGATGAGGCTAGTGGAGGCACCTTGAACAATAAGACACCTGAGGCGGCTCAACAGTTGATAGAAGACATGATAATGAACAACTATCAATGGACTACCGTGAGACAAACAACTAATAAGCCTGCAGGAATGTATGAAGTGGATGTTGTCACTACCTTAGCTATTCAAGTGGAGAAGCTTCACCAGAAGATGAATAACATTTCCTTAGCATCACCCTCGATGTTACCTCAACAATGAGATCCTTCATTTAGTGGAATGCCGGGTTGTGAATCTCAAGTGCAGTAACATGTCGACTATATGGGCAACAACACCAGACCTCCTTTCAACCAGGCAAATAATTTGTATAGTTCTACATACAATCCTGGATGGAGGAACCACCCCAATTTCTATTGGGGAGGACAAGGAAATCAAGGCAAGCAGCATGTGTTTGGACAACCATAACAACCGGAACCAAAGAAGTCAACATTGGAAGATTTACTTACCAAGTTCATGCAAACTACTGATATAGCCTTCCGGAATCAAGAGGGCTTAATTCGTAATTTGGAGAACCAGATTGGTCAGCTCGCAAGGATGGTATCTGAAAGGCAACAAGGAACACTTCCGGGTAATACTGAGACAAACCCGAGGGAGCATGCAAAAGCCATCGAATTAAGGAGCGGAAAAGAGTTACAAGACCAAAGGCCTACAAAGGAAGCGCCCCAAGAGGAGTCTAGCGGCAAAGGACCGAGCGAGATGAATGTGCAACCAATGGAGTATCAACCAGCAATACCATATCCAGCAAAGCTTAACAAGGAGCGCATGGATGCGCAGTATGGTAAATTCTTTTCTATGTTTAAACAATTACATGTCAATTACATTTTTCTAAAATCATTCAAATGCCTATGTATGTTAAATTTGTTAAGGACTTAATCTCAAATAAAAGGAAAATAGAAGAATTATATTTAGTAACACTTAGTGAAGAATGTTCTGCTATTTTGCAGAATAAATTACCACAAAAACTTAAGGATCCCGATTCATTTCAATTCCATGTTTAATCGGTGATTTACAAGTAAATAAAGTTTTAGCAGACTTAGAAGCTAGTATAAACTTAATGCCTTACAAACTATATTTGAAACTAGGTCTAGGAGAACTTAGTCCAACTAGAATGAGTATTCAACTAGCAGATCAATCGGTTAAGTACCCTAGAAGAATAGTAGAGGATGTACTTGTTAAGGTAGATAAGTTTACATTTCCTGTCGATTTTGTTATTCTAGATATGGACGAAAATATCGAAGTACCACTCATACTAAGTCGTTCATTCTTAGCTACATCTAGAGCTCTTATTGATGTTTTTGATAGGGATTGGAAATAATATATTTATCGAACAATATGTTGGATCACCCTATTACTAATTTGGGTCAGCATCACTATGTCTCTAGGAAACCTGTTTTTGACCCCCTGTATAGATCTAAAGGTCAATTCGAATTGAGTGTAAGGGATAGTACTTAGGTTTGGAAGCTGTCCTCAAGACCAAGGATTTTCAGTTTGAAGACTAAGTCATATCGTCGAGCTCAGTACGACGAATCGTCAAACTCCAATCGACGATCGTCTAGATCAACTTCAACAAATCGTCGAACTACATTTGACGATCGCTGAGCTCAACTTCAACAAATTGCCGAACTCCATTCGACGATCTGCGAGCTCAGTTCGACGATCTTGACTCAGTATTGTTTCTCTATCTCTGAGCTCAGTTCGACGATAGTTGAGCTCAGATCGACGATCTCTGTTGCTGTATAAGTCCAAATCGTTGAGCTCAGTTCGACGATAGCAGAGCTCAGTTCGACGTTTTTCTGAAGACTTCAAGGATTTTTCAAGATTCAAATTCAGAACAGTTAAGGAGTTATTCAGCAATTAATTCAGAAGATTTTCTAGCCGTTTTCATTTATTTCTGGACCAAGTTTCAAGGGATTATCAAGGAATGTTTCTTTGGACTTTCCTCCAGAAGACATTTGCAATTAAGGATGCAATTAATGACAGGCCAACTGCTATTCTTGACAGAGGATGATTTTCTATTCAGTACCAGAGAATAAAATACAAGATTTTTGAATCTCTCCATCACTCAGAACACAGATCAGAAGAGACAATACAGACAAGAAGAACAAGAACAAAACATTCTCTATCTCAAAGAATTCATACAAGAACACACATCCAAGGAGATCAAACCTTCTGAAATCTTCTGATCTCTTGTGATTCAAGTGTTCAAGGCCAACATCTTTCAAGACTCCAGGTACCTAACATTTCAGCTGTTGCTGAAATCATCATTTGCTGGAGATCAACTTCTGAAGGCCTATCACCCTACAGCAAAGCTTCATTTCCTGAACATCTCAAGAACTCAGGGGGAGCTTTGACAACATAAAATCCACATAGTCTTCTCAGCTGTTTTGAGAAAGAGAAGACTTTCATAACTCTCTCATCCCCATCTCTGTAAAGGGTTTTTCAAACTCCCTTCAAAAGTTTGTGCTTGGTTTTTGAGCACCTTGTCAAAAGCTCATTGGTGGCAAGACACCTGATCAAAAAATCTGATTTGGTTTTTGAGCACCTTATCAAAAGCTCATTGGTGCCCAGGACACCTGATCAACTCATCCTGCAGTGGATTCCTACCTAGGGTGGTAGAAGAGTGGATGTACCCAAGTTTAGGGGAACTACTATAGCTCCTTGTGTCTTCTGGCTTGTTTGTCTTTATCTTTTATTTCTGGTTGTGATTTTTTTGTGATTAGTTTAGATCTGTGATTAATTTCTGTTGTAGGTTATTTTGTGATTAGATTTAATAGTTGCTTCCCTGTACACTCAGATTACAACCATTGTTGTAAAAAGTTTTCAAGTACCATATACTCTATTCACCCCCCCCCCCATCTAGAGTATATCAGATCTAGCTGCACTTTCAATTGGTATCAGAGCGAGGTTGGTTAAACATACCACACCTTGGTGGTTGCACAGGCTAACACCTGAACCCAAAGATCCCTAGTTAGATCTGCTTGCTGTAGATTTTATTATTAGATTATTTCTTCACAAATCATGGCTCAAAACAAAGATTATGCTAGCACCAGACCTGTATTGTGCAATCTATCCAAGTTTGCACTTTGGAAAGCAAGGATCAGATTATACATGAATTCTATTGACGAAGATATTTTTAATTCTGTTTTGACAGTTTGTCCAAGACCTCCAGAGAACTCAAGTACAAATGTTGTTCCACCTCCATCAGTAACATATGCTGATATCAAGAAATGGAAGGTAGCTGATGCCAAGGCTATGAACATCTTAGCCCAGACCATGTCTGATGACATCTTTCAAAAGGTGGCTGAATGCAATTCAGCAAAGGAAATTTGGGATAAGCTCACTGAAATAGTGTCATGATCAGCTGATGAGAGAAAGGACAGGAGATCCTACCTCATATCTCAATATGAGAATTTCAAGAAGGGAGAAACTGAGTCAGTTGGAGATATGTATAACAGACTCAGTCTGACAGTTAATGAACTCAAGACCTTGGATAAAGAGATCTCACTAACTGAACTTAATGACAAAATCCTAATGTGCTTCCCAAGTACTTGGGATTCAAGAATCTGGCCAATCAAGGATGCCAGAAGTTTGAATGAGATCACCACAGAAGATCTTTTGGGCAAGCTCAAATCTTATGAGCTGCTCGTTAAGAACAGAGAAGAAGAGCATAAGGCTGCTTCACCAGCCACAAGAAAAGAGAAGACAATAGCCTTCAAAGCAACTGAAGATCAACCTGAAGACAAAGTCACAGGCAATGATGAACTGCTCAGTCTATTGGCCAAAAGATTCTACAAGATGGCCAGAAAGGACTTCAGAAAGAGATCATACAAGGAGCATGATAAGCCAAGGTATGATAAGTCTAACAATAAAGAAATTGTTTGCTTTGGTTGTAGGAAACCAGGGCACATTGTACCTGACTGTCCAGAAAACAAAAACAAGGACAGAAGGGACAAGAAAGAAAGAAGAAAGGAGAAAGACTTCAAGAGGAATGGCAATGACAAACCCTCCTCAAGCAAAAACAAACACACAAGAAAGGGATTTGTTGCTGAATCCTGGAGTGAAACTGAAGAGGAGTCAGAAGCCTCATCCAGCTCTAGTGATAATGAAGATGATGCAGAAGAGAAGGAGTTCTGCATAATGGCAATCAATGGCTCTCAACATAATTCAGATGAAGAAGACTCAGAGTCAGATTCAGAGACTCAACTTGAAGAAGACCAGGTAATTAGTTCATTTGATTTCAATTCAGAGGACTTTAAATCTGAGTTTAAAGCATTATGTTTAGACCTGCTAAAATCTGAGAAAGAAATTATCTCTCTCAGAAATCATTTATCTGAACATAATACCTTAAAGTTAGAAAACCTCAAACTCTCTCAGGAGCTGGAGTGCTGTAAGAAGCAGATAGCTTCACTGAAAGGTGAGCTATCTGAGGTCAAGAAGCTTGAAGAATCCCTTAATGGGAGAAGTATCAAGCTGATGGACATCACAAGCACAATGAACTCCAGATTTAATAGTACACTGGGCTTGGGTGCTTCATCCAGCCAACCTATAGTTGTAACAACCCCAATCAAGTTCATTTCTGACAAAGGGAAGGAAGTTGTAGAGGTAGCTAGGAAAAATTCTGATCTGCCTAAGAAAACTAAGTCCCAGCAGAAATCGTCGAACGGAGCTCGACGATCGCCGAATGCAGATCGACGATCTCAGGAAAAATTGTCGAACTCAGGTCGACGATCTCTAATTCCTGAACTCTGCCATAGTCGACCGTCGAACGGAGCTCGACGATTTGACCCAAGATCGTCGAATGCAGCTCCACGATCGTCGAACAGAGGTCAGAGCTCTGGAAATTCTTTCAAGGGCAAATCAAAATCCAATCCTAGGGGTCCTACATCCCAAATCTTTAACCCTTATACTGAATGGATAATACCTCCAAGGAGATATCATCCTGAAGGTTATAAGAGTCAACTTGGGATGTCTTTTATTTCTGAGTTTAAAGGTTATCAACCTAGGCCCAATGTAAACTGGGTCAAAAACAAATGAATTATTTTATGTGCAGGTGAATACCTATCCAACATCAAACCAGCAATGGTACTTGGATAGTGGGTGCTCTAAGCACATGACAGGAAACAAGGACAACCTCACATCCTTTAAAGCCAAGCTTGGACCCAAAGTTTTCTTTGGTGATTCAAACTTTGGACAAACTAAAGGATATGGTGCAGTCCAGATTAGATCAGTAACATTCAAGAAGGTAGCTTATGTGGAAGGACTTTAGCACAACTTAATAAGCATCAGTCAGTTGTGTGATGAAGACTATCAGGTGACCTTCAGCAAAACATTATGCAAGATCAAGTCAGAGGACAACACAACTGTGTTGACAGGTAAAAGGAAAGGTAATATCTATCTAGTAGATTTTCTTTCAACAGATGTAAATATTTGTCTATTCAATTCTGTCTGTAGACCTAATATTTTATAGCATAAGAGACTAGGACACTTAAACCTTAGAACTATTGCTAGGCTATCCAAGGACAACCTTGTTAGAGGACTACCTTCTGGCCCCTATAAGAAGGAAGGGCTCTGCAGGGCTTATCAATTAGGCAAGCAAACTAAAAATAGTTTTAAGTCACTTAATAAGAGTGATTCACCTAGGATATTGTATCTGTTACACATGGATCTTTTTGGACCCATCATAGTACAAAGCCTAGGAGGGAAATCTTACACCTTAGTAGTTGTAGATGACTTCTCTAGATTCACATGGGTGTTCTTTCTGAGGAAGAAGTCTGATAACTTTAAGTGTTTGACAGAGTTTCTCAAATGCATACAGATTGAGTTCAATACTCACATTGCCCTGATCAGAAGTGATCATGGGACAGAGTTTGATTCTCTTCTTATGCAAGAGTTCTGTCAGAGTGAAGGGATCAGGCATACTTTCTCAGCTCCTAGAACTCCTCAACAAAATGGGGTAGCTGAAAGGAAAAATAGAACCCTTATTGAATCTATCATTATATTGTTGTCAGATGCTCACCTTCCTCTATCCTTTTGGGCAGATGCAGTTAACACCTCCAACTATGTGCTGAATAGAAGTTTGATACATAAACTAAAGGGAAAAACTCCCTATAAATTACTCAAAGGGAAGAAACCTAAAGTTGATTATTTTAGAGTTTTTAGCTGCATTTGTTATATACACAATAATGACAAGAGATATTTAGCAAAATTTCAAGCTAACGCTGATGAAGGAGTGTTTCTAGGATACTCCATGATCAGTAAGGCTTATAGAGTTTATAATAAATCATCTCTAAAAATTGAAGAATCTGTTCACATATCATTTGATGAATCTAACATGTCTTTCAAGGAGAAGAACACTTCTACCATAGAACCTTTGCAGGAACATTCTCTTGTTGAAGATTTGAACAAGTTACAGGTCACTCAAAAGGATGAAAGTAGTGAAGATGAAGAAAGCATTCAACATACTGAAGAGAAACTACCTGAAGAGCCAGTTGTTGTACCACAAGAGGAAACAACAACACTTGTTGGTGAACAATCAACACCCCCTGTTGATTTAGTAACATCAAGAGACCATCCAATTTCCTAAATAATTGGAGACATCTCAGCTGGTGTGCAAACCAGAAATCAGGTCAACCAAAACCTGTTGTACACTTGCTTCCAATCTCAAATTGAACCTCAGTCCATTCAAGATGCAGAGCAAGATCCACACTAGATCATTGCAATGCAAGAAGAGTTGCATCAATTTGAAAGGAACAAAGTGTGGGAACTAGTGTCAAAGCCTAAGGATCACTCCATTGTTGGAACAAAGTGGGTGTTCAGAAACAAACTGGATGATCAAGGAGTAATTGTAAGGAACAAGGCAAGGCTAGTTGCTCAAGGATACTCTCAAGAAGAAGGCATAGACTATGACCAGACTTTTGCACCAGTTACAAGATTGGAAGCCATCAGAATATTTTTATCTTATGCAGCACATAAAGGATTCAAGGTATATCAGATGGATGTCAAAAGTGCATTTCTAAATGGAGACATCAAAGAAGAAGTATATGTCAGACAACCTCCAGGTTTTATCTCTTCAGCTTATCCTGATTATGTTTTTAAGTTGAACAAAGCATTATATGGTCTCAAGCAAGCTCCTAGAGCATGGTATGAGACCCTAGCATGCTTCCTTTTGGAAAATGGATTTATAAGGAGTAGAGTAGACCAAACTCTTTTCATTATAACCCATAAGTCTCATACCCTACTAGTACAGATTTATGTAGATGATATTATTTTTGGTTCTACTGATTCAAAATTATGCAGAAGGTTCTCCAACTTAATGCATTCTAAATTTGAAATGAGTAGCATGGGTGAGTTATCCTTCTTCCCAGGATTGCAAGTCAAACAACATGTTGAAGACATCTTTATTTCTCAAACCAAGTATGCAAATGAATTGGTTAAGAAATTTGGTATATCTGAAGCATCTTGCATGAAAACACCCATGCCTACCAATGCTGTATTGGATGCTGATGAACATGAGAAACCTGTTGATCAGACAACATATAGAGCAATGATTGGCTCTTTATTGTACCTTACAGCTAGTAGACCAGATATAATGTTTGCTACACGTATATGTGCTAGGTTCCAAGTAAGCCCTAGAGATTCACACCTAACACTAGTAAAGAGGATTCTCAGGTATGTTAAAAGTTGTCCAAATCTAGGTCTCTGGTATCCAAAAGATTCAGCATTTGATTTAACTGGATTTTCTGATGCTGATTATGCTGGATGCAGAATTGACAGGAAAAACATCAGTGGAACTTGTCAGTTCCTTGGTGACAGACTTGTCTCTTGGCTTTGTAAGAAACAAACTTCTGTGTCAACTTCAACTGCTGAAGCTGAATATATAGCTGCAGGCAGTTGTTGTTCACAAATCTTGTGTATTCAAAACCAACTCCTAGACTATGGCTACAACTTAGAGAAGTCTAAAATCTTTTGTGATAACACCAGTGCTATTTCTATAGCTCAAAATCCAGTCCTCCATAATAGGACAAAACACATAGAAATTAGGCATCACTTCTGAAGGGATAATGTTGAGAAGAATAAAATTGAACTGCAATATATCCCAACTGATTTACAAAGGGGAGATATTTTCACTAAGCCCTTGGATGAAAAGAAACACACCTTCTTCCTAAATCAGTTAGGAATGTTAGATGGAGGAAGTCTAAAATAATATTCAAGATTTTAAAAGTTTAAAAATTGATCAAGACTAGGCAAACATCTTGATTTTTCTTAGTGTCTAGAGTGTTTTTCTGGTCTCTGAACTGCGCTCGACGATTTTCCCCCAGATCGTCGACCGGAGATCGACGATTTCCGAAATCGTCGACCTGAGTTCAGCGTTTCTCAGATAGTCTGAACTATCTCTTCCGGTCAACGATCGTCGAACGGCGCTCGACGATTTTGTTTTCTGAACGATCGTCGAACAGAGCTCGACGCTCTCCAATATCGTCGAACGGAGATCGACGATATTGAAGACTCTTCAGATTCCTTTAGAAGCCCCGATTGTCGAACTGAGTTCAACGATCTTTCCTTTCTTTGCGTCGAACCCTAATATAAAATTCATTTTTCGCCGTCGTTCTCCTTTTGCGCTTTTGATTTCTCTGCAAAAATTCTCTTTCCCTCCAAACATTTCTACACTTGGTCATTTTGTTTGTTGATTTTTGCAGGTAACCATGGCAGTTTCTGTTGCTGTTCTCGCCGCAATGAAATTTGATGCTGGCTTTGACATTAACATGGAGTCCTTCAGCACTACTGATCAAGTTTTCCAGGATATTTTGGAGTTGTTCAAGGAGCAGAAACTTGCTACAATCATGACCACCAGGATCAAACTTGCTGCTGATGAGATTAAGGAGTGGGTCTACACTGCCCACAACCAGGATCAAAACACCATAATTGGTTCAATTTCTGGCACCCAGGTACCCTTGACTCCAGCTCTTCTGACAGAAGTTTTTGAGTTAAGTTCTGGTAGAGATTCTGCTGATCTGTCTAGAGAGGAATTTGCTGATCTACTTGCAAGAATGGGTCACTGTGAAGCTAACCCTATCAAGCTGCTGAAGAAGAACCTAGCTGTGGAGTACAGGTTCTTGGCTGATGTAGTTGGGAAGGTTTTGTTGGCTAAGCACTCAGCACATGATACCATTTCTAGGTATCAGCTATGCTTAATGGGAGCCATAGTGGACAAGAAATAATTGAACTGGGGAGAGGTCTTCTTTGACCTGATTAAAAAGAAAATAACCAAGAATTTTGTGAATTTTGGGAGGATTCTAGGCCTCTTTCTGCAGAACAGATGCCCTACTCTGCTTGTATCATCTGGGATACATATTAATGCATCTAAGAGATTGTCATGTGCCCTATTTGGCAAATGGGACAGACAGATCACCAAGCCCAGTAGGCCCTCTTCAAGCACACCTTCAGGCACCAGGACTGTAATAGTCATGTCCCCTCAAGTCTCTGCTCCTGCAGATGACTTGTCTGCTGCTGCCTCTCCTCCTCCTCCAATTCCATCTTCTCCTGTTCCATCCACCATTCAAACTCCATCCACTATCATCATCTTCAGCCCTTCTCCAACATCAATACCATATCCAATTCCAACTCTACCAACAACAGAAGAAATCTTTCATCCATTATATTCCTACCCTCAACCAGACATTGCCACATCACCCTCCATTCCCTCCTTCAATCTTATTGATGATTCCTTCATGGATGACTCACCCTCATCTCCTCCTAAGCTACCCTCCTCATCAACATCTTACCAGGAACTTCTACAAGAGATCATTGATCAACCCACCTTCACACTCTCTATCTCAATCCCTCTATCTTCCATCTCCACTATACCCACACCTCAACCATCACTCCTACCATCCACCAGCTCTCCACCACCATCACCAGTAGCTCCACCTCCATCCTCTACCTCTGCTCACATCCCTGTTGAGCAAGTAAATCTTTGAGCCCTAGCTGACAGGATATATGAACTGCTAGCCCCCAGGCTATCTCTTCTATTGGAGACCTCCTTGGCTCCATTACTTGAGTCAGTGGCAGCCCTTTCTGTCAGGCTATCCTCCCTCTTCCCTCAGGCAATCCCTTCATCAGTGTGCCTTGATCCAGCCTTATCTGAATCTAGGCAGGGGGAGATGCCTTATGAAGTGAGCTTGTCTGCTGTTTCTTCAGTTATTGTTGTTGTTGCTGCTGTTGTTCTTCAAGCTCCAGTTCCCCCTCCAGTTGCAGTCTTCCCAGTGGACATCAGGTCCTTACTTTCAGTATTTGATTCAGCCTATTTCAGTTGTCTTCCAGAGAGAGTTGTTGTCCACCCATCAGAGGATTTGTCCAAGGCCATTATGCCCTTCTCTAGCTGTGACATCAGCATTATTTATTCTTTTGTCAATTCAGTATATGCTGCTGTTATTCCTGCTGAAAGCATTGTTGATGTTTCTGATGCTGCTGCCCTTCCTGCTGAAAGTTTTGTTGATATTATTGCTGATATTGCTGATGAGTTAATCTCTAAGGATATGCAGATGACAGAGGCACATGATTTTGAGCCTTCTGTATTTGCTGATGATATTCCTGATGTTGCTGATATTGTTGTATCTGAAAGTGTTTCATCTGAAACTGTTGCTGCCCCAACTGCTACTGTTATTACTGCTGTTATACCTTCTAAGAGTGCTGCTCCAGAACTTTCTGTGTCTGTTGTTATTACTGCCTCAACTTCTGTGTCTGTTGTTGCTGCTGCTGCTTCAACTTCTGTTACTAGTGTTGTATCTGCTGCTGCTCCAACCACTGCTGCTACATCTGCTTCAACTCAACTTCAGAAGGATTACATGAAAAAGATTGATGCTCTATATGATGAGCAATGTTTTGAAAGTGATGAATTCAGGACTGATTCTGATGACTCCTCTGCCACTATTTCCAGAAAGAGAAAGGCAAGGAGCAAAGCCATGAAAAGAGTACCTCCAGCCAAAGTCAAGGACAATAATGACATTCCATATTACATTCTTCATGACTGCCCCATAACTGAGCACTGGATGCAGTATTCAAATAACTAACTTAAAACCATGAAGAAAAAAGGAAGTATGAAAAAGGATCTTCCCAGTTTCATCATTCTCATCCTCCTCCACCACCTCCTCCTGATGCAGGTGCAGGTGGAAGCTCAGCTGCTCAACCTCATGCTAAAAGCCAAACCCCCTATCAGCCACATGCAAGATCTTATCATAGGGGAAGCCAGTCTAGAGGTTCTCAATCTAGAAGAGGAAACTATAGAGGAAATCAAAGGGAAGTCCAGGTTTATTCAAAAGGTTATTCAAGGCAACATTCTTACTCCAGGGAAGGACAAGCTTCATCAGACACAACCTCAGGTCCTTTTCCCTATAAGCTAAAGGAAGTAGTTTCATCGAGACCTCCTCAAGATAATCTATCCAATAGATATGAGCCACCAGTGCCCTTTAAAGATCCTGAAAATAATCCAACTGCTTGGACTGCCAAGATGAAAGAGCTTGCTGCACTGGACCAAATTAAGAAAGCTAAAGAGCAAGGCAGAGACTCCTCCAACATCACTACAATGTCTGAACAGAGAAAGAAAGAATTGGAAAGATATGCTTCAAGCAAATTCTTTGATTCTGATAGATATATGGAGCTGCATGCTGAAGCTGTAGTTCCAAGGCCCAAACAGCAAACCTCTTTAGGTACAGCAGATGACACAAGATCCAAAAAGTAAGTTCTTAACCCCAATAGAGAAATCAAACTTATAAAGAGCAAGGAGAAGAAATAACTATGTAAGGTGATAACCATTTTGACTTCTGATTTCTGTCTGGGATGATATATATTTGTGGTTCTACTGTGTCCTGCTTATTACTTTTCTGTTTTGTTGCTTTGTATGTTATTATTTAATTTTTCCAAGTTCTGTAAATAGTAATCCTAACCCAAATATGAGGAGATTGTTGGAACAAACTATTACTAATTTGGGTCAGGATCACTATGTCCCCCTGTATAGATCTAAAGGTCAATTAGAATTGAGTCTAAGGGATAGTACTTAGGTTTGGAAGCTGCCCTCAAGACCAAAGATTTTCAGTTTGAAGACTAAGTCATATCGTCGAGCTCAGTACGACGAATCGTCGAACTCCAATCAATGATCGTCTAACTCAACTTCGACAGATCGTCGAACTCCATTCGACGATCGTTGAGCTCAACTTCAACAAATAATCGAACTCCATTCGACGATCTGCGAGCTCAGTTCGACGATCTTGACTCAGTATTGTTTATTTATCTCTGAGCTCACTTCGACGATAGTTGAGCTCAGATCGACGATCTCTGTTGCTGTATAAGTCCAAATCGCTGAGCTCAGTTCGACGATAGCAGAGCTCAGTGCGACGTTTTTCTGAAGACTTCAAGGATTTTTCAAGATTCAAATTCAGAACAGTTAAGGAGTTATTCAGCAATTAATTCAGAAGATTTTCTAGCCATTTTCATTTATTTCTGGACCAAGTTTTAAGGGATTATCAAGGAATATTTCTTTGGACTTTCCTCCAGAAGACATTTGCAATTAAGGATGCAATTAATGATAGGCCAACGGCTATTCTTGACAGAGGATGATTTTCTATTCAGTACCAGAGAATAAAATACAAGATTTTTGAATCTCTCCATCACTCAGAACACAGATCAGAAGAGACAATACAGACAAGAAGAACAAGAACAAAACATTCTTTGTCTCAAAGAATTCATACAAGAACACACATCCAAGGAGATCAAACCTTCTGAAATCTTCTGATCTCTTGTGATTCAAGTGTTCAAGGCCAACATCTTTCAAGACTCCAGACACCTAACATTTCAGCTGTTGCTGAAATCATCATTTGCTGGAGATCAACTTCTGAAGGCCTATCACCCTACTTCAAAGCTTCATTTCCTGAACATCTCAAGAATTCAGGGGGTGCTTTGACAACATAAAATCCACATAGTCTTCTCAGCTGTTTTAAGAAAGAGAAGACTTCCATAACTCTCTCATCCCCATCTCTATAAAGGGTTTTTCAAACTCCCTTCAAAAGTTTGTGCTTGGTTTTTGAGCACCTTGTCAAAAGCTCATTGGTGGCAAGACACCTGATCAAAAAATCTGATTTGGTTTTTGAGCACCTTATCAAAAGCTCATTGGTGCCCAGGACACCTGATCAACTCATCCTGCAGTGGATTCCTACCTAGGGTGGTAGAAGAGTGGATGTACCCAAGTTTAGGGGAACCAATATAGCTCATTGTGTCTTCTAGTTTGTTTGTCTTTATCTTTTGTTTCTGGCTGTGATTGTTTTGTGATTAGTTTAGATCTGTGATTAATTTCTGTTGTAGGTTATTTTGTGATTAGATTTAATAGTTGCTTCCCTGTTCACTCAGATTACAACAATTGTTGTAAAAAGTTTTCAACACCATATACTCTATTCACCCCCCCCCCCTCTAGAGTAGGACGTCTTTTTTCTCCCGGAAGCCTGAGACGGCAGACGCTGTGAGTTTTACCTCGACCCTGCACTTTAGAGAGGAAGAAGCTTCATCTGTCGTGAGGTCTGCACTTCTGCCTCCACCCTACTGCCTGGAAGCTCCCACCTGGTCATTGTTGGGTTTCTTTTTGTTGGAGTTACCATTGTGATCTGGAAGTGATCAAGCATGTAATCTCACTGCCAACGCGATATGAGCCTGCAGGGTCGCACATAATAGATGTGGAGAAGTTGGATGACTGACTGTGTTGGTAAAGGTTACCAATCACCGACCTGAATGGAGTTGTGGGCAAAGTGTTGCCTTATAGGATCATCGGGTTGGGCAAATGTTGCCTTGGAGGGCTGGTTAGGATTGTCGTTCGAGGGTCGATAACAATAGTCGAGAATCGTCTCTCTGATTCCCGCCGATCGACGAGAATCATCTTGCTGATTCTCGCCGATCGACGAGAATCGTCGAGAATCAATATGTTGATTCTCGACGATCGACGACTTCGACAATTGTCGTCGACCGCGGCTCGACGATCGTCGAGTATCGTTGTGTACCGTCGAGCGCGGCTCGACGATCGGCGAGAATCGTCGAGTATTATACTCTGATTCTCGCCGATCCTGAGTGATACTCGTCGATTGATTCTCGCCGAACCTGCTCAGTGACTCTCGCCGATTGTCGCTGATTCTCACCGATTCTGAACCCTAGTTCTGGATGGTCTGCGGATAGCGATTTTCTTGGGTTTATTTATACCTTTGGTATAAATAGGACACTTAGGGTTTCGGGAATGTATGCGATCTTTTCTCCTGTAGCAGATCGAAACCCGCGACGGAAAGGGTTCCGCTCGCTCGCTCTGCCGATCCCGATCCCGCCGCCGGAAGAGTTCCGCCGCCGCGTTCGCTCCGTTGACCCCCTCTACTCCGGCGACTGTCGCTGGTGCTGCATTCCCTGGCGCGGACCTAGCAGTCCGTGGGAAAGCAAAGGTGCGGTCTTCTCCATCCCGATAATCCGTGCGACGGATAGATCGGCGTTCTCCCGCTCGTGTGGACTTCTGCAGAAACGTGGACACTATTCCACGTAGGACTCGCCACTAGCAAGAAGATAAAGTTTGGAGCATCTCCGTTGAGTTGTGACTCAACGCCACCGAGGTAATTTTTGCCTAGTTTTACAAACTTCTTGATTCAACGTTCATGACCCGATCCACATCTCTTTGGGTTTTTCTTGATGTTTAACTTTTCCGCTGCGCGCACAATCGTTGTGCCACCCCATAGAGAAACCCAACAGTGGTATCAGAGCCAGGTTTCGTCCATGACTGTTGTTTTGGAAGTTGTGTTATTCCGATGCGTGTAAATCTAGGGATTTAGAAGCGTTCTAAATGTCTAGCTTTAGTCTTGTTACCTCGCCAAGAACGACTGGAATTTCGGTGGAATTTCTAAATGTTAGAAATTGTAGTCTCCTTAGCAGTAGCCATCCCTCGAGTATGTTTTGGATTTTGAATCCAACATAGAGAGATGAGCTTGTCTACTGCTTAAGTTGAGCTGTCTTTGCCTTTATCCAATGCATGTAAATCTGAGGATTTGGGAATCTCCGGATGTTCAGATTTAGCCCTTCCTTCTATCAAATTGTTGATGGTGTAAGGATGTGCACATAAGGGATACATGTGGTTTAGAATTGTTTTTCTTTGATGTGCACATTGAT
This sequence comes from Platanthera guangdongensis, assembly GCA_039583875.1. NCBI lineage: Eukaryota > Viridiplantae > Streptophyta > Magnoliopsida > Asparagales > Orchidaceae > Platanthera > Platanthera guangdongensis. Next base: position 234,840,061 of record CM077153.1, read on the forward strand.
CAAATGTTGATCATGGTTAATTGTTAACCTAAAATTAAAATCCCTTCATCAAATATTAAGTGTTTGGATGCCTTCCGATGGATGACACTCTTCCTGCCTCGATCGATGAAGTGTGGGCTTGCCAAAACAAGGTGCATTAATCTATCTTGGTAAGGGTGCGAGCGGATAATTGTGATATCCCACTGTCGACATCGGGTCCAGCTTAACTAGGTGACCTCAAAGGTTGAGTGCCTAGAGGCATAGGGTTGGCATGCACCATATGATGGATGCGAATAAGGAGTTATTCACCAACCATACAAGAATTGCATAAGGATGCAATTGGCAAGCGTTGCCTACCTAAATAACCGCATCGTGAGAGGAACGCCAAAGCGGACTCATAGTGTTGGTGAAATACGGATCTTGTCCACTAAGAGAGTAGCTCGTATGAACTCTCCGAATTGTTAGTGAGGGCTATCATTTCGAATAAAATAGTGGGAGTATTTTAATTGAAGTCCTAATTAGAATAAATTGTAATTGAAATTTAGGTACTGATTTTATTCTGCATAAATTCTTGTAGAATTCCATGACAAGTGTTTCACACTCCACTTTGTCTCTGAGAGCCATCCTTGAGAAGGATAAGCTCAGTGGGACTAATTATATGGACTGGTACAGGAACCTGAGAATTGTTCTCAGGCAAGAGCGAAAGCTCTATGTCTTGGAAGAAGAAGCCCCGAGGTGCCGACCGGGAACTCTTCCCGTGCTGAGAAGGATACTTATAAGAAGTATACTGACGATGCTTTAGATGTAGAATGCCTTATGCTTGCCACTATGAACTCTAAGCTTCAGAAGCAACATGAGAACATGGGGTGCAAGGAGATTGACGAGCATCTCAAGAAAATGTTTCAAGGGCAGGCTCGTCAAGAGAGGTTCGACATCACAAAAGCGTTGTTTCAGTGCAAGATGGGAGTTCGAGACTCAGTAGGGACTCACGTACTCAAGATGATTGGGTATATAGAGAACCTTGAAAGGCTGGGTTTTCCTCTTGGTCAAGAGTTGGCCACGGATCTGATCCTGCAATCGTTGCCGGACAGTTATGAGCAGTTCGTCTTGAACTACAACATGAATGAGATAGACAAGACACTGCCCGAACTCCTAGGCATGTTAAGAACTGCCGAGATCAACATGAAGAAGGCCAAGCCTGCCAGCCCCATACTGATGGTGCATAAGGGCAAGGGCAAAGCCAAGGGCTCCAAGAAGACAAAGGTGGGACCTAAGTCATATCTTGAGCCCAAGTCTTCTGCACTGATGAAGAAGAAGAGCACGGTGAAGGAAGGGAAATGCCACCACTGTGGCAAGGCTGGTCATTGGCGGAGGAACTGTCCTTCGTACATTGAGGGTCTGCAGAAATTGAAGGGAGGTATGACTTCCGCTTCTAATGTTTACGTTATAGAGATAAACCTTTCTGCTCCTTCATCTTGGGTATTGGATACCGGATGTGGTTCTCACATTTGTACAAATGTGCAGGAACTGGGAAGGAGAAGATTGCTGAGTAAAGGGGAGGTGGACCTCCGCGTCGGCAATGGAGCAAGAGTTGCTGCTGTAGCCGTAGGAGTTTACCGTCTTTCTTTGCCCAGTGGGCTTGTAATAGAACTTGATAACTGTTATTTTGTTCCGGCGATAACTAGAAACATTATATCTATTTCATGTTTGGACATGATTGGATTTTCTTTTATAATTAAGAACAATTGTTGTTCTATATTTAAGAATGATGTTTGTTATGTTGTAACTCAATTGTTTAATGGTCTTTATATTTTGAACTTTGACCATCTGATCTGTAATGTAGAAAACAATAAAAAACTAAGAACAAATGATTCGAACCCTACTTTTCTCTGGCATTGTCGTTTGGGCCATATCAACGAGAAGCGCATATCCAAGCTCCATAGAGATGGACTTTTGGACTCATTTGATTATGAATCATTTGAGCGATGCGAATCTTGTTTGTTAGGCAAGATGACTAAAGCTCTTTTCACTGGTTATACTGAGAGGGCTGAGGATCTCTTGGGTGTTGTACATAGTGATGTATGCGGACCCATGAGTTACATGGCTAGAGGTGGGTATTTCTACTTTGTTACATTTACTGATGATTTCAGTAGATACGGATATGTGTATCTTATTAAGTGCAAATCCGAGACCTTTGAAAAGTTCAAAGAGTTCAAGAATGAAGTAGAAAACCAGTTGGGTAAAAGGGTTAAAGCACTCCGATCTGATCGAGGTGGCGAATACCTGAGTCATGAGTTCCGTGATCATCTGAAAGAGTGTGGTATTGTATCACAGCTCACTCCACCTAGAACACCACAACATAATGGTGTGTCTGAGAGGAGAAATCGTACCCTGTTAGACATGGTACGTTCGATGATGAGTCATGCAGACTTGCCTGTTTCCTTTTGGGGTTTTGCTTTAGAGACTGCTGCAATGACATTGAATCGCGCTCCAACAAAAACGGTTCTGAAGACTCCATATGAGATATGGACTGGGAAGCGTCCTAGTATGTCGTTCATTAAAATTTGGGGCTGTGAGGCATACGTGAGACGTCAAATGCCTGACAAGCTGGAACCCAAATCGGATAAGTGTTATCTGGTGGGATATCCTAAGGAAACGAAAGGGTATTACTTTTACCTACCGTCTGAGGGCAAAGTGTTTGTCGCAAGGACTGGTGTCTTCTTGGAGAAAGAGTTCTTATCAAGAAAGACTGAAAGGGTAGAGCTTGAAGAAGTTCAAGAGCCACATGTAGTGAATGAACCGGAATTGGATCCTGAGACAGGACTACAAGATGTTGTAGCTAGAGAACCTGCTCAGGGAACACAAGTCCTACGTAGATCTGGTATACCGAGGTTTGAGCCTAAGAGATATGGATTTCTCGTGTCTCAAATAGGTAATGTGTTGCTTATGGATCATGATGATGAACCAGCAACCTACCAAGATGCTATAAATGGACTGGAGTCCGACAAATGGCTTGATGCTATGAAATCCGAAATGGACTCCATGTATGCAAACCAAGTTTGGAACTTGGTGGAACCACCTGAAGGGGTACGACCCATAGGGTGCAAGTGGGTCTTCAAGAAGAAGACCGACATGGATGGGAATGTACAGACATTCAAAGGGCGACTCGTGGCTAAGGGTTTCAAGCAAATTCATGGTATTGACTATGATGAGACCTTTTCCCCTGTTGCCATGGTAAAGTCCATAAGGATATTGCTTGCTATTGCTGCGTATTATGACTACGAGATCTGGCAGATGGATGTCAAAACGGCTTTCCTTAATGGAAACCTCCTTGAGGAAGTGTATATGACACAACCCGAGGGTTTTGTATCCCCAGATGAAGCCACTAAAATATGCAAGCTGAATAAGTCCATTTATGGACTGAAACAGGCCTTTCGAAGTTGAAATCTTCGTTTTGATGAGAAAATCAAAGAGTTTGGTTTCAACAAGAATGAAGATGAGCCTTGTGTTTACAAGCGAATCAGTGGGAGCATTGTTGTCTTCCTGATATTGTATGTAGATGACATACTGTTGATTGGGAATGACATTCCTACCCTGAAAGTTGTTAAGAACAACCTAGGGAACTGCTTTTCAATGAAGGATTTGGGTGAAGCGACTTATATACTTGGTATTAAGATCTATAGAGATAGATCGAAGAAGTTGTTGGGTTTGACCCAGAGTACGTACATCGAAAAGGTGTTGAAGCGGTTCAACATGCTTGAGTCCAAGAAAGGATTTTTGCCCATGTCTCATGGTGTGAATCTCTCTAAGGACCAGTGTCCAAAGTCTTGTGAAGATAAGGACCGCATGAAGTTGATTCCATATGCTTCGTCAATTGGATCAATCATGTACGCGATGTTATGTACTCGACCCGATGTCTCCTTTGCTTTGAGCATGACTAGCAGGTATCAGTCAGACCCCGGTGAGTGTCACTGGATTGCAGTCAAGAATGTCCTGAAGTACTTGAGAAGGACTAAGGATGTGTTCTTGGTGTATGGTGGAGAGGAAGAGCTCGTTGTAAGTGGTTACACGGATGCTAGCTTCCAAACTGATAGAGACGACTCCAAGTCTCAGTCAGGGTTTGTGTTTTGCCTGAATGGAGGAGCTGTGAGCTGGAAGAGTTTCAAGCAAGAGACAGTTGCTGATTCTACAACAGAGGCCGAGTATATCGCCGCAGCTAATGCAGCGAAGGAGGCTGTATGGATTAGGAAATTCATCGGCGAGCTTGATGTAGTTCCTAGCATTGTTGGTCCCGTAGTTCTCTACTGTGATAACAATGGTGCAATTGCACAATCTAAGGAACCTAGATCTCATCAGTGCTCCAAGCACATACTTCGGCGGTTTCATCTTATTCGTGAGATTGTCGAACGAGGAGAGGTAAACATTTGCAGAGTGCCGACTGAGGAAAATATTGCGGATCCGCTGACAAAGCCTCTCGCGCAGAGAAAGCATGATGGTCATACTAGATCCATGGGTATACGATACCTAAATGATCAACTCTAGCGAGAATCTTGTGGATTGCATGTAAATATGTATTTTGTTGGCTGTTTGTTCATATGATGAACTGTGTACCTACTTTTTCTTTTATAATTAATGGCAAATTCTTTTATTATGTCTTTTCTATATGATAGATAAATGTTAACACAATAGATACCCTTAGAATGTTCGCTTCCATGGGACATCAAGTACGTGACTTGAATGTGAGAGCCTATGATTTATTTGAAGCTTCATTCTTAAAGGTCCCTGGTCGAGTATCATCATAGAAGATAAGGGTGATGATGGAACATGAAGACTAGCACGTGTGTTGACTGATGACCGGTTCTCACAGGTCATGATATTGTGATATCAAGTCATCACGTGGGTACTTGTTAGTGAACAAGTTGTACTGGACAGACCCAACCTGAGACTACTTTGTGGATTGTCATCCAATAGTGTCACGAGTAGGTCTCAATTGACAATGGTGTTGTGGTCCTTTGACCTGAAGTCACAGCATTCATCAAGTGAGGAAGAGCGTGCTTTGATGCCATCTAAAGTCTTCCTTGAGAAAGGTTGATGATAAGGGTGGTTGTTGGGCATGTTACGAATCATTTGGGTATTTGTGTGTGAGCAGATATGGAATTTGTCCTCCTGTATGACAGGAGTTGCATCCATGGGCCCCTTGATGGATCTGGACTGAGAAATGCATGGCCATGCTTGGTTGAGTCAATATGTGATATTGGACTCACCATTCTCTGGAAGTCCGTCCTGGATCAAGAAACTTGGATTGAGCTATTACGAGGGTGACACGGTCCATGCCTCTAGTTCTTTCCGGATGTAAGGGACAAAGGGACAAAGACAACGCCGATACATTGGTCATAAAGGCATATGAGTTATTAACTCTTATTGCTTGGGGAGCAATGATGCATTGCTAGATGCCGCTCATTGTTTGTGAGGTTTTTGGTTTGATACTTTCGAGATCAAGTGGGAGTCTGTTGGAGTTACCATTGTGATTTGGAAGTGATCAAGCATGTAATCTCACTGCCAACGCGATATGAGCCTCCAGGGTCGCACATAAGAGATGTGGAGAAGTTGGATGACTGACTGTGTTGGTAAAGGTTACCAATCACCGACCTGAATGGAGTTGTGGGCAAAGTGTTGCCTTATAGGATCATCGGGTTGGACAAATGTTGCCTTGGAGGGCTGGTTAGGATTGTCGTCCGAGGGTCGATAACAATAGTCGAGAATCGTCTCTCTGATTCCCGCCGATCGACGAGAATCATCTTGCTGATTCTCGCCGATCGACGAGAATCGTCGAGAATCAATATGTTGATTCTCGACGATCGACGACTTCGACAATTGTCGTCGACCGCGGCTCGACGATCGTCGAGTATTATTGTGTACCGTCGAGCGCGGCTCGACGATCGGCGAGAATCGTCGAGTATTGTACTCTGATTCTCGCCGATCCTGAGTGATACTCGTCGATTGATTCTCGCCGAACCTGCTCAGTGACTCTCGCCGATTGTCGCCGATTCTCACCGATTCTGAACCCTAGTTCTGGATGGTCTGCGGATAGCGATTTTCTTGGGTTTATTTATACCTTTGGTATAAATAGGACACTTAGTGTTTCGGAAATGTATGCGATCTTTTCTCCTGTAGCAGATCGAAACCCGCGACGGAAAGGGTTCCGCTCGCTCGCTCCGCCGATCCCGATCCCGCCGCCGGAAGAGTTCCGCCGCCGCGTTCGCTCCGTTGACCCCCTCTACTCCGGCGACTGTCGCTGGTGCTGCATTCCCTGGCGCGGACCTAGCAGTCCGTGGGAAAGCAAAGGTGCGGTCTTCTCCATCCTGATAATCCGTGCGACGGATAGATCGGCGTTCTCCCGCTCGTGTGGACTTCTGCAGAAACGTGGACACTATTCCACGTAGGACTCGCCACTAGCAAGAAGATAAAGTTTGGAGCATCTCCGTTGAGTTGTGACTCAACGCCACCGAGGTAATTTTTGCCTAGTTTTACAAACTTCTTGATTCAACGTTCATGGCCTGATCCACATCTCTTTGGGTTTTTCTTGATGTTTTACTTTTCCGCTGCGCGCACAATCGTTGTGCCACCCCATAGAGAAACCCAACAGTCATCTCCTTTGTTGTAAGTCCTTCTTTGCTCGCTGAATCAGTTAAAAATTGTGTGAAACCTGCATGTTTGGGTAGAAATTTTTTAACTGCACTTATGCCTTGTCTTCTCTTTTTTCTTCCGCAAGCATGCATATCAGAAAAAATTATTGAACTGCTTTGGTGTCTGTTGTCGTGAATGAAGAAACAGTTGATGATGAAAACCAAAGTGACGAGGATGAGGAGCTGAACTTTTGAGAAGTTATATTATAAAGTTTGTTTGTAATTTTTATTATTGGTTTTGGAAACTTTTGAAATACTATATTATATTATCTGTTTGGAACTTTTGAAAAAATTACAATATATTATTTTTTCATTTTTAGCATTTACAATACAATATATTGTATTGCTAACATTGCAATATAAATATATTGTATTGTTAGCATTACAATATCAATATATTATATTGTTTATTCTCAAAATTACAATACAATATCAGATAGTATTGTTCCAATTCCTGATTTTTGATGGTAAGTTAGTTTTGCGAGTATGAGAAGATGAAGTCACTTTTCAAATTGGCAATACGATGAAACAATCCTTAGATAATGACGATTATTGTTATTTTTCTCATGATGTTGATAAGTTTATGACTTCTATGAATTCTAATTTATATTATAAAGATCCTATAGAAATTTGCATCATTAACTGTTATCTATAAGATGAAAAAAATGAAGACATTGTTGAACATTTATTTTTTCTAGATAATTGTGTTTCGTTGAATAGAACGATTGAGTATAGTTTGATTACACAAGAAGATCGCGCCGAAACCGTGCGGTGCGGTTTGGCGTCGATTTGTGCGGTGCGCTTTCTGTTTTTTTGACAGTTTTCTATTCAGAAATAAAGCAAATCATATTTTATTGAACAAGTCACAAGCTGCAGCCGGTCACAGCCTCACAAGAAATGAGGAAACGCCACCAAGCATGTGTTAATAGGAAGAGATCGGGCTGGAAAGAGGGATAAATCTTGCTCTTAGTATGTGTTAGAAATTAGAAATTAGAGTTCAGGGAAGGACGACAAAGACGGTCATACTTACAAGAAGTCTAGAAGAGAGGGAGACGTCGAGCCCTAAATCTGCGACTGCGACCCTACAAGCTGATGTGAACCCGCAGGCCGCAACAGATTTTTGTCGATCGGAGATCGGCGATCGGCGATCGGCGTGCGAAACTACGACCGTCGGCCGCCGGGACGCTCCGCCGTCGTCAACTCCAATCTAGGGTTTCGGGGCTTTGAAAAAAGGTTAGCCTGTCGGCCGTCTGCGAGTGATGAATTACAACGTCGACAGAACTGAGTGAAGCGCTCCAGAAATGGGTGCGGGTTTTAAATAATTATTGAGCGGTTTTTTAAATTAATAAATATTAATTAATAGAATAATAATTAATGTGCGATTTTTTAATGGCCTAAGTAATATTTAATAGTTAAACGGGTGCTGGTATTGCATTTCTGTGGTTACAAAAACCGCACAATAAGATTGGTCATTAAAAAAACCGCACAGTATGCGGTTTTTTCCAAAATCAATTTTTTTCTAAGTAGAATATAATCGGTGCTGCATTGGTGCGATTTTTTGATGGACCAATCGTAAATTTTTTCACATACTAACCTACTCAAGGTGCGGTGTGGTTGGTTTTTAGTTTTTACGAACCCAAGTCAAACTGAACCGTACGTATGCGGTTTTCAGCCCCCCGAAACGAAACCGCACCGCATCTGATCGGTTCGGTTTGAAAAGGGGTGCGGTGCGGTTTTGCGGTTTCATGCGGTTTGCGGTTTTCCTGCACAAGCCTAGGCGCGTCCTACGCCCGCTCCCACTGCGCGCAAGCTCCCCCCCCCCTGCGCGCATGCGCAATGCACATGGAGCGCGCCCTTTGTGGTGCATCACCCCGGTCGGTCCCATCCTCGCGCCAGGCCTGGTTTTCTCCCGTGTTTCCCTCACTCGCCATACCTTCTCAGTCATGACCGTGCCATCGTGCCGTCTCCCGTAACACCCTCCATTGCGATCCAAATCTGCACAAGTATTAAAGCACACGGATTCCGCTCGCTATGACTCCCGACTCCGAGGGCTTGGGGGGGGGGGGGCAAATGATGGGATTAACCCTAATTAATAAAAAAAAATTTGTTTGCACTTAGCCAGTTCACTCTCTCCCCCATCCAGCGTCATGGGTGGTTCCACGCATAACCACCACACGCGCGATCCGCGCACCCGATCCCCATGGTAACCACTGTGCGTCGGATCCCAGACGTAATGCACCCAATGTCGATCGACGGCGCCACCGCCCGCGCCCTCTCCTCGGCCGCCCATTCCCGGGCGGCCTTGCCGCGTCCGACCCCACGAGGACGAGGTCGCCCGACTTCGGGGGGCCTCGCCGCGGCCAGCCCCCGCAAGGGCTAGCCGACGCTCGGGCTGGCCAAAGCCACTCGTTCACGGGTGGCCTGGCAGCGGCCCGCCCCCACAAGGATGACCAGAGGCCGGCCGACCATGAGCGGCCTTGTCGCGGCCGGCCACCGCAACGGTCGGCCAGGGGCCGCCGAACCCGGGGCAGCTTCGTCGCGGCCAGCCCTTGCAAGGGCTGGCTAAGGCCTCTAGTGCTCTGGCAGCCTCGCCGCGGCAGGCCCACGTGAGGGCCGGCCAAGGCCGCCCGTGCTCGGGCAGCCTCGTCGCGGCAGGCCCCCACGAGGGCCGGCCAAGGCCGCCCGTGCTCGCGCCGCCTCGTCACGGCAGGCCCCCGCGAGGGCCGGCCATGGCCGCCCGTGCTCGGGCAGCCTCGCCGCGCCCGACCCCCACGGGGGCCGGCCATGGCCGCCCGTGCTCGCGCGTCACCGCGACCGGCCCCAGCGAGGGCCTGCCAAGGCCGCCCATACTCGGGCAGCGTCGCCACGACCAGCCCACGCGAGGGCCGGCCAAGACCGCTCGTACTCCTCCGCACGCAGCCCCTCCTTCCTCCGGCCGTGTATCACTGTAGGTGTCCGATTTTTTACAAATCATATTTTTTAGGGATTTCAGCATAGGTGATTTCAGTCTCATTCCTTAATCATTTTTTCTGATTTTCTAGGTATTTCGGAACTGGTGATTTCAGCTTCTCATTCCTATTCCATATATTCGGATTTTTGCTTCCCACACGATGGATATATTCTTGTCCTTGTTTAAGGTATTATGTGATTGTGCAAATATTTATTTTTGTTAATGTTATGTGCAAATATAGCAATTTAATTGAATGTGTAAATGTATAAATGTATGAGAGATGAAATTAGTTCTCATATTTTTTTATAGACTAAACGACAATATGAAATTATTAATTTATTTATTTTTGTAAATGTTACGTGCAAATATAATAATTTTAATAGAGTTTGTGTAACTCTTGCTTTTTTTGGTGAGGATACAATGGGTTGTTAAGGTTTTTTGGAAAAAAACCGCTGTTTGCACATAATAATTTGGATTGCACTTATAATTTATTGGTATGCACAAAAAATTGATCTCCACCTATCCAAAATTAATTTGCATCTAACATTTGTCAATTTAAGGTACCTATTTAAATATTTTTTTTTCGAGTAACCTATTTAAATATATTGATGGCTGAGTTTTTAAAAGGTGATTGTTAACCGCAACTCGAAATTAGCTAGTCGCACCCCAAAATCTTCCAATTTTTCGCGCCTTTTTGAAATACGCCTTGTACATGCAATTTCAGCAAAAGTGTTCACCACGAAAGTTGTAGATATCGACGAGATCTACAACTTTAGTGTTGAACACTTTTCCTGAAATTGCAAGTAGAAGACGTATTTCGAAAAAGCGCAAAACCTGTACATATTTTCAAAGTACGCCTTCTACATGCATTTTTAGGAAACGTGATCAACACGAAAGTTGTAGACCTCGTCGATATCTACAACTTTTGTGTTGAACACTTTTCCTCATATTACATGTATGAGCCGTATTTCGAAAAGGCGCAAAAATTTGGAAGATTTTGGGGTGCGACTAGTAAAACAACGGGTTGCGGTTAACAATCATCTTTTAAAAATGCGGTGATTTAATCGATGCTTTGTCATTATTGTTTGCATTGTATCGAGAAGAACAAATTTTCCTCAAAATTTGCGAAGCTCTGCAACTCGCCCATTCACCTTCCAATGCATCATTTTCTCATGGAGAATCAACAACGTCATTTATTTAAGCACTGGAAGCTTTTGGTTCGTCTGATAGGCTACAATGCGTTTAGGCGGACTTACATTGGGTCGAATGTGAGCCGTCCGCCATACTGAATTTTCAATATATATATTTTTTCCATAATAAAAATTATGTTAGTTTTCATGAAAAATAAAGAATCGACCAATATATAATATTACAAATGTTACAAATAAAACAAAGTTACATTTGTAGCCAGCTTACTTCGTGGATTGTTTGTCTTTTATTTATATGGTATTAGGTTCAAATCTTGTAAAATATTGTAGCGTCATTTCTCAAAATCATGTGGTTAGGGGGAGCAGTGGCCACCCTGCTGATACACTCAGGACCAAGCAGCACGTTAGGTGGTGCGAGACTAAACCATCCCTTTTAACAAGTCGCGACACACGCTTGGACATCACCGTCCATTCTGTTGAGGTATATTGGAATAGGTGTGACGGGTGTTTAATGAGTTGCGGTTTAGGATCTGATAGGAATCCAACAACCCGCAGTAGGGTATTTAGGGTTTGCCTATAAATACCCAAGCTAGGGGCAACGAGTAGGCCGTTCCAAACTTGACGGTCACGCGGATGCTTCGAGCACTCCAACATTCTCGAAGGTTTTTCGTTTTGTCCTAGCCCCCGCTCCCGTCTCTGTTTCCCCCGCTCGCGTTTTTCTGTGATTTCTTCCCTAGCCGATCGCGAAGGAGGCGCTGTCGATCGCTGGTTGTCGAAAGGGAATCGTCGTCGCCGCTCTCGTTTGCGTATTCACGCCGCCTGGAGGAAATCGAGTCGCTGCTTTCGTACTCCCGGCCGCTCTCCTTCTCTGCAGATCCAGCCGCTCCTGTGCGTTTTCTCCGATCGGGAAGGGATCAAAGGAGTTGGTTCCGTCGCCTGGATCCTTGCCCTCGCCGCCCGGAATTAGATCCCAAGGAGGACTCGTCGCTGCTCTAGATCTCTTGCTCGCTGCCGCCGATCGGAACTTGGAGGTATCCCCCGCTCACGATTTTCTAATCTGCCGGTTCGTCGCCAGGATTCCTCCGCTCGACTGAAGAAGAAACTCTTCCGTCGTAACTGCGTTTTATCCTATCGTCGCCTGAAGCAAAGGAGCGATCGAAGGTAGAGTTTGTCCCTGTCATAGATCGCCTTAAGGGCCTTTTTCTTTCTGCGTTTTCTCTGAACGGCTCATAGGGAAACTCTCCCGTTGGCAAACTTCCAGATCCAGATCGTCGTCTGCCGATCTAGGATTGTTGCTGGAAAACAGTTTTGTTTTGTTGATCTGCCACGGCTGCTCTTGTGCGATCAGAGGAGTAATTCTGCACTGAATCTGGGTGCAGTTGCAAGGAGGAGTATTATACGTTCTACTTCTTTTCTCGATCATTTGATATGGTGGAGGCAACTTCAGAGGCCGAATTATACATGTCTAATGATTGATATAAATTAGTTCAGCACATTCCAACTGAGAGGATCTATTGTTGGGCTCTGCATACTGTCTCTGATATTGCTCTCCTGGATTGATGTTCCTCTCCTGGACAATCACCTTCTGGACTCTCTGTTGAGTTTACCGATCGTGGATAGTTTTCGGTGCTACTTTCAGCCGGATAGGAGAAGCAAACAAACAAATTCTCTGGATTGGATCCGAAGAACTCGTCGTCTTCACGGCTCAGATGATTTCTTTCTTGTTTTACTGCTCTCGTTTAGATTGCTAATGGAGCTCTTGTTTCGTGTAAGAAACCCACAATGTTGAAAGCAAGCAATCTGTTGTCTCCTGTGCCGATGATCAAGCTGGAGAAATTCTCCAACGCTGAGTTCAATGCCTGGAAGAGGAACACGCAGTTCGGCATGAAGTACCTGAACATCTTTTACACAGTGCAGTCCGACTTCGAATCCTTTAAAGGTGGAGAAGATGAGGATAAGTGGATCGATGATGAAGATTTCTGTCGTGATTACATCCTAAATTGTCTCTCTAACAGGCTGGCAGAAACGTACAACAAGTTGAAAACTACAAAGGAGATCTGGGAAGCCTTGGAGGAGCAGTTCAAGTAAGAGGAGAACATGTCTAAGACGCACCTGGTGGACAAATTCATGGCTTTCACCTTCACTGAGGAAAGGGAAATCCTTCCACAGGTAGCTGATTTTGAAAATCTGGTGGACAAGCTGAACAGTGAGAACATACCTTTGTCAGATACTTTTGTTGTAGGAGCGATAATTTTTAAATTACCCTCGGCATGGTATTCTTTCAAGACTAAAATGTATCGGAAGAAGATGCAGGTGAGCCTGAAAGACCTCAAGCACTTCATATGTATTGAGGATGAGAAACTGAAAGATATTGTACATAATCACCTAGAGGGGGGGTGAAAAGGTGACTTAAATCTTTTTAACTTTTTAGGCAGAATTCAGATTAATTCTCAGAGTTATAACGATATTAACCAAGCAAACAAACAGCAATCACAGCAAACCACAATCACACAGTAGACACACAGTTTTATAGTGGTTCCCCAAGCTCTGGGTACATTCACTTTCCCCCTTCGCCTATCTAGCAGTGTACTAGATTCGGCCAAACTCCTCCACTATCTCAGATCCTCAGATCTTACACTCAGAACCCCAAAACAGGTTCCTACAACTCAGGCCCAAGGCCCTACAACTCAGTTTTTTCCCAAAGCCTACACTCAGCCACCAAGGCCTACACTCAGCCACCAAGGCCTACACTCAGAGATTCAACTCTCCTACACTCAGGCACACAGACCCTACACTCAGCATTTCTAAGTACAGGCTTACAAACTCAGATCCCTAAGAATCCTACAAGATATAATGAATACAAAAATGTATACTCAACAACTCAGAGAATAGAGAGATGAGATGTGAGTTTCTTGATGAGTTCTTGGAAGAACTCAGCTGAAATCAATCTGACTTGGCTTTCTTCAAAGCTTCTTGAATGTAGAACACAATAAGATTGATTCCCCTCTGCAGTTGATCCTTGATCTCTGCTACTTAAGATTCAGACCAAATCTGAACCCTTCTTCTCAGCCTGGTTCCAATGGCTGACTTCTTGGATGAAGCTCTCTCTCTCTAACTTCTTAGATCTTCACTAGAATCTTCAAGGAATAGCTAGATCTTCTTTTCTTTTCAATTACTTGAACAACCTCTTCTGTAGACAGTATAAGCCTATTTATAGGCCTTCTTCATGGTAACCGGCTGGTCCGGTTCATAACTGATTTCTCACAACTCTGACAGGTGCAGTAGACCGGCTGGAAAGGCAGCTGTCAAGTCATCCAATCAGTTCTTGAAAATTCTCTAACTGTCTGAAAGTGTCGAGACTATCTGTCTTTAAGTGTCGACACTTATAGACCAAGTGTCGACACAAGTTGTCTAAGTGTCGACACTAGCCTACAAGGTGTCGACACAACTCATTGTGTTGTTGATTTTATATCTCGACACTGCTTCTTCTTCATGTGTCGACACTGATAATGTGTGTCGACACAAGTCCTTGTACTTCAGTATTTTGCTGATTTCTTGTAAGTGTCGACACATCTCCTTGTGTCGACACATGTTCATGTGTTGAACTTGTTAAGTGTCGACACTTATTCTTGGTGTCGACACATATCTTCAGTGTTGATACTTGTTGAGTGTCGACACAGCTCCTTGTATCGACACATTCTTCTTCTGTTGAGACTTCAGCTGAGTGTCGACACATCCCCTTAGTGTCGACACTTGTACTTAGAATATTTTGTTGAACTTTGCTGATCTTTGCTAAGTGTCGACACAGCTCCTTGTGTCGACACTTTCTTCAAGTGTTGAGTCTCCAGCAGAGTGTCGACACATTGCTCTGGGTGTCGACACTTACTTCAAGTGTTGACTCTTCTGCTGAGTGTCGACACATTGCTCTGCGTGTCGACACTTACTTCAAGTGTTGACTCTTTTGCTGAGTGTCGACACAGCTCCAAGTGTCGACACTTTCTAATGTAGACACAGCTTCACTGGGTGTCGACACAACTGCTAAGTGTCGACACTGCTTTACTGCACTTTCTTCATTGAGTGTCGACACAGCTCCTTGTGTTGACACATTCTGTCTGGTGTCGACTCAGCATCACTGGTGTCGACACAATCACTCCAAGTGTCGACACTGCTTGTCTGGGTGTCGACACAAGTATTCTTAAGTGTCGACACTTTCCCTCTGGGTGTCGACACATGGACTTAGAAACTTTTACAACTTTCCTGCAAATACTTAACCTGCACAAGGTAACTCAAAAATACATCAAATACATTTTGATGTATATCATTGAGTAGGGTGAGACTTCTTCAAATCAGGTACATTAGAACCAATGTACCCAACAATCTCCCCCTATTTGGAAAAGTCATAACCCTTAGTCAATGATATACACCATTCATAATAAAATTATAACATGATGTACAGCAGGAATATATAACAGAGCAAACATAAACATGTATCAATCAAACATGTATACATAGACATAATCTCAGAACAACAATGAAATAAATTTATCACACAGCAAATTTATTACACAACACATTGTTCTAATACTTTGTCATATTCAAATTTCAATAGTTTACAGAATGTTTATCATCAAAAGATTACATAGTAAACTTAAGAAAATTTCTATGCTATTTCTGTTCAGCCTCTTTGATCACTATCCCTTTTCCAGATTGTACTTTAGCTTGTACAGGCGCTTTAGTGTCTTCAGCAGCAGCAGCCTTTTTCCCTTTAAGATCCTTTTTCTTTAGCTCTTCAGCTTTGATCTTTTGTCTTTCAAAATAATGATAAGGCTTGGGAAAGTACTTGCTAGGCTCCTGGGCAGTAGGAGGTAGCTTTCCCATCTTGGCCTTTCTTCTATATTGGACTATAGCCTCCTGCCTTGTCTCATGTTTTCTCCATTCTGATTTAGAAAACCACTTGTTCCTGTCTTGCACATTATCTTTTGCAGCTTTCCAGGCAGTCAAAATAATGTTCCTAGAGGTGGGGCTCCACTACTCAAAGTCAGGTCTTTGTTCAGCTTGCTCCCTGAACCTCTTCTTAGATAATCTAGCTTCTTGGTCAGCTTGCTCTTTCAAAATAGCTTCCTGTAAGGCTTCAGATACTGGCTGAACTACTTTGTCAAGAATGACCTTCTGAGTTCCATCAGGTGGACTATACATGGACTGTATGTCAGCTTGAACCATATCAAAATCTGGTAGAGGATAAATTACTTGAGCTACTTCTGGTTGCTCACCTCCAAGATATGCAGGGTTAACTCCAGATTCTGCTACATCATTATCATCACATAGAGGAGGATAACCAAGAGTGGCTCTGATGGAATTAGAAACCCATTTGGCATGGTCAGAGCCGGCTTTGACTAATACCCTCTCCCCCTTTATGACTTCTCTTTCCATGTGATCCCTTAAATCATCTTTTTGAAATCGGATTTGGGCATTCAGGTAATTAACTCCATCCCTGTAGAAAGGTTTTAACCTTTGGAGTTTGTCAGTTCTGATCTTCTGAGAGTCTTGTATGGCAGTCTTAACAGCAGTTATTTCCTCTTGGAATGCTTTGTCAAAATCTGCCTTAGCTGTAGCAATAGAAGTTGTCAGTCCAGCAGCTAAGGTTTTCATTTCTGTGACAATTGCATTATGAGATTCTGTCAAATTATCATTCATCCTTATTTGATTCTCAAGAACATAGCCCTGTTTCAGTGCAATATCATCTACTTGTTCCTTGATCTTTTCTTGATGAGTTGCTAAATAGACTACTGCATTCCCTCCTTTGTGGAAGCAGTCAGTCATCTCCTTTTTATTAAGATTCATCTCAAATCTTATAGACTTTATTTCTTGGGCTAAATCAAATTGAAGTGATATATTCCCCTCATCCACATAAGTCTCTATAGCTTTCCTGTGCTCATCAAGCTTGATCTGCAGAGCAACCATTAGAGCACTGTAATCTATAGTTGGAGTTGGTTGTAGTGCTGGCTGTGGTGCTATGGTTTGCAATGCCTTCTTATAATTCTGACTTCTTCTTTTGAAAACTTGAAACTTCTTTTTCTTAGCCCTTGCAGCTTATTCATCTTCTGAGGCTGATGTACTTGCTATCTCTACCCTCTCCTTAGGGCTTGGAGGTAATTCCTTCTACACTTCTGGTGCCTTTTCAGGTTCTTGCCTTGCAGGTTCTTTCAGAATTTGCACTTGCTCCCCCTCAACTGGAGCATTCTCCCCCTCAGCAGCAGTACATTCCTTCTCAAGGTCTTGTTGATACAAATTAAGAAATAAATCTTCCATTGTAAATTCTTGTGGAGAATGAGCTGGAGAAATTCTTGGCTCATCTACCACTAGATCAGAAACTACTTGAACTGTAACATATGTGTCCTCCATGACAACATCTGGGACTTGGCTATCCAGCTGAGTTTGCTGATTAACATTACTTAATGGATCAGATAAAACAGTATCCTCTATATGGAAATCTAAAGCATTAAGCTCAGTGATTACCTCAAGGATGATGTTTGTAGGTTGCTCACTCTCGAGAGTAGTTGGCTCTTCTACAGCTAGAGCCTCCCCCTAGACTGAATCCTGGTATAAGGGGCTAGCTTGTGATAGCTGCCCCTGCCTCTCAGCAACTTCTTGTGGAGCAGGAGACTTCATAGCAGTTCCTGTGTCTTCTTCATCAGGTGTGAAGACCACTTGTTCCTCAGAACTGCTAGTTGACTCTTGAGCCACAGGGGCTATCTTCTTCCTCTTCTTCAGTGGAGTTTCCTTCTCAGAAGTTATTTTCACAGGGGTTGGCATCTCCTTAGATAAAACCCTGTCCCATCTAGAGAATATCCTCAAGTCCATCTTTCTCATATGGTTGATTTTACTGCCAGCAGCTTGATGCATAACCTCTGGTATACTACCAGCAAGATATAGACTTAAGATCCTACCCAAGTTGGGTTTCTTCAGACTTTCTTTAATCTTATCAAAGACTATAACAGACCAATCTGTTTTTAATGTGAAGATTATTCTTGTCATAAGATTGAACATATGGGCAGATATCCTGTCATGCCCTCCTGGCTTACTCAAGATTACTTTTCCAACAATTTCTGATAGAAATTTTCCTTGTGTGTTCATGCCTTTTCTATTGAAAACTGATCCAATTTTCATTTCAGAATCTAGTCCACACCAAGTTAAAGCTTCTCTGGTCGTTGAAGCAGTAACTTCATCTTCTTCTTTTGTCCTTGTCAGGTTTAGGATCTTCCTCAAACTCTTAGGTGATACCTTCACCTTTTCACCATGGACCCTGGACTTGATCTTGAATCCAGTGTCGTCTAGGGTTGCTCCATTAAGGAATTCCAGTACTTCCTTCTTCCAGATCTTAGTCGGCTCAGAAACTAGAAATTCTAACCCTGAGTCTGCAACTAGGGTTACCACAGTCTTGATTTTTGGGTCTGCATCGCCAAACGCGTCGCGCACCAGTTCATATCCTTCATTGACATTCTCCTCGAGCTTTGGCGCCATTAGGGTTTGAAGAATTTGACTGAAGAGAAGAGAGGTGTCGACACACAAGTTTGGTCTCGAAACTTTTGAAAGCGTGTCGACAGACTAAGGCAAAATCCTATTTATACCTTTCTAAGTTTGAAGATGAAAGGGCGGGTCAGCTAACTTAAATTGTGTCGACACTGTAGATAAGTGTCGACACTGACTTATAATGTCTCGACACCTATGTGTCGACACAAGTTTAGTCAACATGAATATGTGTCGACACTTGATTATGTGTCGACACCACTCAACTCGACATTTAGTCGAGACTTTACTTAGATAATTCTGAGTAAATACTAAGTGTCGACACCACCTTGGATGTGTCGACACCTACTTATAATGTGTCGACACTAATATTCTGAAGTGTCGACACTAACTTCCTAGATGTGTCGACACCTTTTCCCTGAAGTGTCGACACCACTTTTCTGTGTCGACACAGATATCTCTGTATGTCGACACCTTTTCACTTAGCCATTTCTATAAACTTATTCTAAGTTTATCATTCCTAGTTCAATTTTAAACCTATTGAACTTAGCTTCTTCTAAGAGCTTAGTATACATATCAGCTAGTTGATTATCTGTTCTAACATATTCCAGTAAAATATCTTCTTTTTCTACATGTTCTCTAAGAAAATGATATTTTATTTCAATATGTTTGGTTCTACTATGGGATACAGGATTATTAGCTATTGATATAGCACTAGTAGAATCACAAAAGAGTGGAGTTCTACTTACCTGAATTCCATAGTCCTCAAGCTGATGTTGTATCCAGAGAAGTTGAGCACAGCAACTTCCTGCAGCTACATATTCTGACTCTGCAGTGGAGATAGCCACACTTGTTTGCTTTTTGCTACTCCATGAAATTAGTCTTCCACCTAGAAATTGACAGGTTCCAGTTGTGCTTTTTCTGTCTTCTTTGCATCCTGCAAAGTCTGCATCTGAATAACCTGTTAGTTCAAAATCCCCATTCCTAGGGTACCAGAGGCCTAGATAAGGAGTGCCCTTTAGATATCTCAATATCCTTTTGACTGCTATCAAATGAGACTCCTTAGGGCATGCTTGATACCTTGCATAGACACATGTAGCATACATGATATCTAGTCTACTTGCAGTCAAATAGAGTAAGGAGCCAACTATCCCTCTATACAAAGTCTCATCTACAGGTTTCCCTACATCATCTTTGTTAAGAGACATACTTGACCCCATAGAAGTCTTCATGGTACTGGATGAATCCATATCATACTTCCTTATGAGTTCTAGGGTGAACTTAGACTGGCATATGGATAAACCATTCTCAGTCTGTCTAACTTGGAGACCCAAGAAGAACTTAAGTTCCCCCATACTACTCATCTCAAATTGCCCTTGCATTAGTTTTGCAAACTTTTTGCAAAGACTACTTTCAGTAGACCCAAATATTATGTCATCTACATATATTTGGACTAGTATTACTTTGCCTCTGGATTCCCTAAGGAATAGAGTCTTGTCTATTTTCCCCCTTGTGAACTTGTTCTCAATGAGGAAACTAGACAGGGTTTCATACCAAGCCCTAGGGGCTTGCTTTAACCCATATAATGCTTTCCTAAGTCTATAGACATGATTATGTTGAGTTGAATCAACAAAACCTGATGGCTGTTCCACATAGACTTCCTCTTTTAGATTACCATTCAGAAATGCTGACTTTACATCCATTTGGTAAACTTTGAATCCTTGAAAGGTTACATAGGCCAGGAACATTCTTATGGCTTCCAGTCTGGCTACTAGAGCAAAGGTTTGATCAAAGTCAATACCTTCTTCCTGCCTATATCCTTTAGCAACCAATCTTGCTTTGTTCTTAATGATGACTCCATGTTCATCCATCTTGTTCCTATAGATCCACTTGGTCTCAATTATGTTATGGTCTTTAGGTTTAGGAACCAGTTCCCAGACCTTGCACCTTTTGAACTGATTCAGCTCTTCTTGCATTGCTTCAATCCAATGTGGATCTAGGATGACTTCTTCAAACTTCTTTGGCTCAACTTGGGATAGAAAACTGGAGAAGAGCACTGCATTCAGATTTCTGCTCCTTGTTTGTACCCCTTGTCTTGGATCTCCAATGATTGGTTCTACTGGATGATCTCTAAGATGCCTATTGGCTGGAGGCATCCTGACTTCAGGTTGAACCTCTTCAGTTTCATCATCTTGTTGTACTCCTTGAACTTCATCTGCATTAGGTACATGTAGTACTCCCCCTAGACAACAGCCACTTTCTTCTACCTGCTGTCTTGCTGTAGGTCCTTCTTCTATAGTGAGCTTGTCCATCTTTTTAGTTATACCTGAGGAGCTGCAAATACTACTAGACAACTCATTGTTAATAAGTCTAGTTTCATCAAAGACTACATGTACTGACTCATCTACAACTTGAGTAGACAAGTTATAGACTCTATAAGCCTTACTGTTGTTGTTGTACCCAACAAAAATTCCCTCTTGGGACTTGGCAGCAAACTTAGTCAAGTAAGACTTTTCATTGTTAAGTATGAAGCACTTACAACCAAAGATCCTGAAATAGGATAGGTTTGGTTTTCTGCCTTTCACAACCTCATAGGGGTTCTTGTTCTAGCTTTTAGTAATGGTAGCCCTATTAATAACATGACATGCAGTATTAACTGCCTCAGCCCAGAAATATTCTGGTAGTGATGTATCACTTAATAGGGTCCTACCAGCCTCAATCAAGGTTCTATTCTTTCTCTCAGCAATGCCATTTTGCTGAGGTGTTCTAGGTGAAGAAAACTCTTGAAAGATCCCAAAGTCTTCACATAGTTTTGCCATACCCTCAGACTGAAATTCAGTACCATGGTCACTTCTAATCTTGACCACTGTACTGTCTAGTTCATTCTGAATTTGCTTGACAAAGCTATAGAAGACACTAGGTGTTTCAGATTTCTGTCTTAAGAAGAACACCCAGGAGAACCTTGAGTAGTCATCTACAACTACAAATGTATAGACCTTCCTACCTAGGCTGTGCACTGGCATAGGACCAAAGAGATCCATATGCAAGAGGTATAAACACCTCACAGCATCTTTGTTATTAATGCTACTAAAGGTGGATCTTGTCTGCTTGCCCTTTTGACAAGCTGGGCATATTCCATCTTTAATACACTTAACTTGAGGATCATTCCTCACTAACTCTTTGCTAAAGAGTTTGCCAATTGTCTTGTAATTTAGATGGGCTAGCCTCTTGTGTCATTTGACACAATGAGTGACTTTCTCATCAGCAACAAGACACACTTGAGAACTATTGGTCTCACACATAATGTCTAGGCAGTAGACATTCCTCTTTCTATAACCTGTCAAAATGATCTCTTGATCATTTGACCTCTTGATATGACAACCATCCTTAACAAATGAGATGTCATATCCTACATCACTTAATTGACTTATACTAATTAGGTTGTGTTTCAAACCTTTAACATAAGCCACTTGAGTAATGGTAACTAAGTTTCTAGAAATGTTACCAAACCCTTTGATGATTCCTTTTTCAGAACCACCAAAGGTGACTTTTGGACCATCTTTGATTGGTTTGTAGTCCCTTAGTAATCCCCTAGTTCCAGTCATATGTCTGGAACATCCACTGTCCAAGTACCATATTGGGGCATGGCCACTTGGACTCACCTGCAAAACAGATTAGTGAACCTTAGAACCCAAAGAATTCTTGGGTCCTTGGTACTTGTTAGTTTGCATCCTGACAAAGCCACCCGCTGGTTTTCCAACAGGCAGTTTGCTACTCACTTTGGCACTAGCATTGTGCCAACAGTCCATGGCAAAGTGGCCTACCTTGCCACAGCACCAACACTCAAACTTATTGTACATTTGCTTAGGTACAGTCTTAGCTGTTTTATCCACAGCTGGCTTGTTGAGAGTTGGGGCTTTGCCCTTGGACTTGGACTTGACAGTCCTTGCAGGTTTAGTAAATCCCAGTCCAGCTTTACCTTTGTGATGAACAAATTCATCAATTAAAGGTAGAACTGACTTAGGTTTAGAAAACCTAGCAACTAGATCTCTCTCCTTCTGAAGACTAATCTCCAGACTCTTGATTTGATCATTCTTATATGTTATAGTCCCCATCTGAATCACAGTTATGTGCTTTAGTCTGGCTATCTCATTTAGTTTTTGATCAAATAACTTCTCATAATCAGTTGCAGCCATTTTGAGACTTGCAATCTTATTAGCTTGACTCTTGGCCAAGGATTTGCATTTCTTAAATGCTTGCAACAGAACTTTATATTCATCTATCAATTGATGAATATCCTCTTCAGACTCAGAAGCATTCTCATCACTTGATGATGATGAATCTGATTCTGAACTAGCACAAGAAATTGAACTGGAAGAACAACTTTGTACCTTACTAGGTCCTGGCTGCTCCAGGATTTTGTCACTTTCTGTCAATGCCATTAGCCCTTGGCATTGACTGTCTTCTTGATCATATATAGAGTTCATGATCTGGATGAACTCTTCTTCTTCTTCCTCAGCAAACAGTCCTATATATGCCTCAGCATCTGACTCAGTTTCTGATGAAGAAATATCTGACAGGCTCTTATCCTTTTTGGCAACAAAAGACTTTTCCTTCTTGCCTTTGAAATGAGTCTTTTTCTTATCATTAGACTCCTTCCTTTTCTCAGGACAATCTGCAATCACATGTCCTTGTTTATTACAGCAATAGCAAACTATTTTTGAAAGAGTTGCTTTGCTAGACTTGGTCTTCTTCCTGTCTTTCTTTGAAGACTTTTTATTCTGATAGTAGTCTTCTTTACCCTGTAAAGTAGATGGCTTTGTCCTCCACTGTTTCTTCTTTAAGAACTTCTGAAAATGTCTTGTGAAGGCAGCAAAGTCCTCATCACTTTCACTGCTTTCAGATTTTCTGCTTACTGAATTATCTGACTCAGTTTCAGCATCCTTTGGAGGTGGAGATGGTGACTTACTTCTGTACTTTCTGGGGGCTTCTGTTTTAAATATCACTGTCCTTTCTTTATATTCACTTCTTATAGATTTTTCCTCTTCTTTCCTCACTGTCAACTGCATTTCATAGGGCAGCAGTTTGCCAAACAGTGTTGGTGGAGGAATTTCTGCTAACTTTGCCATTTCCCTAATGACACAGATCTTGGTATCCCAATCTTTTGTAAGGGACCTTAAGAACTTATCATTGAGCTCATAATTACTGAACTCTCTGCCATAGGACATCAGCTCATTCACAATTCTATAGAATTTCTTATAGCATTCAGTTATGCTATCAGATCTACCTTGTCTAAAACTCTCATATTCTTGGTTGAACAAAGATTTTTTGTTTTGCCTCACTTCTTCAGAACCCTCCATATACACTATCAAGGTATCTCACATCTCCTTGGATGTCTTGCAGTGTATCAAATTCTGAAAGGTAGCATCATCTATAGCACTTACAATGATGTTCTGAGCCCTCTTATCCATTGTGGCTAGAACTATTTCATCCTTTGTCATCTCAGAGAAATCCTTAGGTGTTCTCTGATTGGCATCTAAGACTGAAACCTTCATGGGCACATATGACCCTTCTTTTACTGTGATATAAATCCTAGGGTCTGAGGCTTCCATAAAAAGTCTCACCCTTTCCTTCCATATACCAAATATCTCTTTTCTGCATATGGGTAACTTCATGGATCCCAATTCTTTATGATTCTCAGTGGAACCCATGGTTCTTGATTTTCTTGATTCTGTAATTGACTTAGACTGAATCTGCCAACAGGATCTACTCAGACAGTTATGTCCCTTTTTGAGTAACCTCGTTTTGATACCACTTGAAAGATATTGTACCTAATCACCTAGAGGGGGGGGGGTGAATAGGTGACTTAAATCTTTTTAACTTTTTAGGCAGAATTCAGATTAATTCTCAGAGTTATAACGATATTAACCAAGCAAACAAACAGCAATCACAGCAAACCACAATCACACAGTAGACACACAGTTTTATAGTGGTTCCCCAAGCTCTGGGTACATCCACTTTCCCCCTTCGCCTATCTAGCAGTGTACTAGATTCGGCCAAACTCCTCCACTATCTCAGATCCTCAGATCTTACACTCAGAACCCCAAAACAGGTTCCTACAACTCAGGCCCAAGGCCCTACAACTCAGCTTTTTCCCAAAGCCTACACTCAGCCACCAAGGCCTACACTCAGCCACCAAGGCCTACACTCAGCCACCAAGGCCTACACTCAGCCACCAAGGCCTACACTCAGAGATTCAACTCTCCTACACTCAGGCACACAGGCCCTACACTCAGCCTTTATAATTACAGGCTTACAAACTCAGATCCCTAAGGATCCTACAAGATATAATGAATACAAAAATGTATACTCAACAACTCAGAGAATAGAGAGATGAGATGTGAGTTTCTTGATAAGTTCTATGAAGAACTCAGCTGAAATCAATCTGACTTGGCTTTCTTCAAAGCTTCTTGAATGTAGAACACAATAAGATTGATTCCCCTCTGCAGTTGATCCATGATCTCTGCTACTTAAGATTCAGACCAAATCTGAACCCTTCTTCTCAGCCTGGTTCCAATGGCTGACTTCTTGGATGGAGCTCTCTCTCTCTCTCCAACTTCTTAGATCTTCACTAGAATCTTCAAGGAATAGCTAGATCTTCTTTTCTTTTCAATTACTTGAACAACCTCTTCTGTAGACAGTATAAGCCTATTTATAGGCCTTCTTCATGGTAACCGGCTGGTCCGGTTCATAACTGATTTCTCACAACTCTGACAGGTGCAGTAGACCGGCTGGAAAGGCAGCTGTCAAGTCATCCACTCAGTTCTTGAAAATTCTCTAACTATCTGAAAGTGTCGAGACTATCTGTCTTTAAGTGTCGACACTTATAGACCAAGTGTCGACACAAGTTTTCTAAGTGTCGACACTAGCCTACAAGGTGTCGACACAACTCCTTGTGTTGTTGATTTTATATCTCGACACTGCTTCTTCTTCATGTGTCGACACTGATAATGTGTGTCGACACAAGTCCTTGTACTTCAGTATTTTGCTGATTTCTTGTAAGTGTCGACACATCTCCTTGTGTCGACACATCTTCATGTGTTGAACTTGTTAAGTGTCGACACTTCTTCTTGGTGTCGACACATGTCTTCAGTGTTGATACTTGTTGAGTGTCGATACAGCTCCTTGTGTCGACACATTCTTCTTCTGTTGAGACTTCAGCTGAGTGTCGACACATCCCCTTAGTGTCGACACTTGTACTTAGAATATTTTGTTGAACTTTGCTGATCTTTGCTAAGTGTCGACACAGCTCCTTGTGTCGACACTTTCTTCAAGTGTTGAGTCTCCAGCAGAGTGTCGACACATTGCTCTGGGTGTCGACACTTACTTCAAGTGTTGACTCTTCTGCTGAGTGTCGACACATTGCTCTGGGTGTCGACACTTACTTCAAGTGTTGACTCTTCTGCTGAGTGTCGACACAGCTCCAAGTGTCGACACTTTCTGATGTAGACACAGCTTCACTGGGTGTCGACAAAACTGCTAAGTGTCGACACTGCTTTACTGCACTTTCTTCATTGAGTGTCGACACAGCTCCTTGTGTCGACACTTTCTGTCTGGTGTCGACTCAGCATCCTTGGTGTCGACACAATCACTCCAAGTGTCGACACTGCTTGCCTGGGTGTCAACACAAGTCTTCTTAAGTGTCGACACTTTCCCTCTGGGTGTCGACACATGGACTTAGAAACTTTTACAACTTTCCTGCAAATACTTAACCTGCAGAAGGTAACTCAAAAATACATCAAATACATTTTGATGTATATCATTGAGTAGGGTGAGGCTTCTTCAAATCAGGTACATTAGAACCAATGTACCCAACAGAAACGGACTAGGCACGCCTTAGAGATGGTTAGCAAGCAGACCTCTGCTGCTAACATGTTCACGATCCTAAGCGCAAGCCTAAGCCTGGAAAGACCAGACCACCGACCAGTGCACCTGCAGTTGCTGCCACCCGCAAAAAGATCAAAAAGTTTAAAGGCAAGTGCTACAACTACAACAAGTGGGGTCACTGCGCTTCCGAGTGCAAGCAGCCCAAACAGGGCGAATCCAGCACACCCAGGACTGATAACAAAGCCAATATGGTTTATCAGACTGCGCCTACCGACTTTGTTGCCATGGTCGGAAAAGGGAAGGCCAGTTCAGAGTGGTGGCTCGATTCAGGTGCTACCTGTCACGTCTGCAACAATTTTGTGCTTCTGGAGGATGTCAAAGATGTTAATGAGACTGTAACTGTTGCAAATGGCGTTGTAGCTGATGTTCAGAGGGTGGGGAATGCTACTCTAACACTCTCTTCAGGTATGTGTTTACTTTTGAATAATGTTAAAATTATACCCTCGTTAGCTGCTAATTTAATTTCTATTAGTCGGTTATGCGATGCGGGTATGTCGTTTAACATTAGTGGTGGTCGAGTAACCCTTATGGTTCACTCACATTATTTTGGCTGTGCTTATGTAGTTAATGGAATGTATAGGCTGAGTCTAGCAAACGAGATAGTCAATCAGGTTAGTTCAAATTTGATAGATCCTAAGACTTTACATGCAAGACTAGGACACGTGAACTATAGGATACTTCTAGTAGCTAGAACTCACAACATTCCCTTAGACACAACTATTAAGTTTGACAAATGTGAAATTTATGCTCAGATAAAGATCACTAGAACACCTTTTGGTCAGGTTTATAGGAGCACACAATTGCTAGAGTTAATACGTTCCAATATTTGTGATTACAAAAGTTTTGTCACTCGAGGAGGTCGGAAGTATCTGATATCTTTTATCGACGACTACTCTAGATTCAGTCACATTTACCTACTTAAATCCAAAAATGAAGCCTTTGAAAAATTTCGTATTTTCAAAAATAAGGTTGAAAATCAACTAGACATGAAAATTAAAAGGCTAAGGAGTGATAGAGGAGGCGAATACGTCTCGGGGGAGTTCAGAGATTTTCTTGCCAGCAATGGCATAATTCCTGAAACGACTGCTTCGTATTCACCACAATCCAACGGTATTGCTGAGCGGAAAAATAAGACTTTAACAGAAATGTTGAACTTCATGTTGTTGACTGTTGTCATGCCTGCGACCTGCTGGGGTGAAGTCGTCCTCACGTCAAATCACATTCTTAATAAAGTACCACATGCAAAGTTGACTAAAACACCATATGAGCTTTGGTTTAAGAGACCTCCTAGATTTGACAATCTTAAGACCTAGGGCTGTATCGCTTATGTTAGGATACCAGACTATAGAAGAGCAAAGATTAGACCTAGGATGAACACTTGTATCTATCTAGGATGTGCAGAGGATAGTGCTGCAGATAGATTTCTAGATCTTTCAACTAATACTGGCATAGAATCAAGAGATGCGGTTTTCTTTGAGGAAAAGTTCCTCAAGGATAAAAACATGATGCTTCCTGGTCTGCCAGCCACTAATACTGAGCTCATTGTTGAGCCAGAAATGAGAAACCCTGACACTGAGCATATAGACAATAGTGGTTTAGCATATAAAAGGTTATCTAATAGAGAACGAGTGCCTAAAAGCTTCGGTACATATTTTGTGACTTACCAAGTTGAAGCTGATCCATCGACTTATAAGGAGGCGATGTGATCCAGGGATTCTCTGTTATGGAAAGAAGCCATAGATGATGAGATGAACTCTCTCCTGCAAAACCACACTTGGACTTTGGTCGACTTGCCCAAAGGGTCTAGAACCATTGAAAGTAAGTGGGTTCTGAAGAAGAAGTTTAATCCTGATAGGAGTATCGCAAAATACAAAGCACGTCTAGTTGCCAATGGCTACACTCAAGTGAGTGGTATAGACTACTTTGATATATACTCACCTGTTTGTCACATTGCGATAATTAGGATATGTTAGTATGGAAGTGAACTTCACTGAAAAGGGTATTACCCTATGTCAGAGTCACTACGTTAGAAATCTACTAGAAAAGTGGTGTTACGTTAGTAGAAAAAAGGCTGAAACTTCATACGACTACAACAATAGACTGAAACCGAATGAAGGTTCACCTATTAGACAGTTGGATTACTCCAACCTCATAGGCAGTCTCATGTATGCTACAACTTGCACTAGACCTGACATAGCCTTTACGGTCGGCATGTTGAGTAGATTCACAAGTAACCCTGGGAAGGACCACTGGGACGCCTTGGACAG
The DNA here is from genome assembly GCA_039583875.1 of Platanthera guangdongensis. Lineage (NCBI taxonomy): Eukaryota > Viridiplantae > Streptophyta > Magnoliopsida > Asparagales > Orchidaceae > Platanthera > Platanthera guangdongensis. The sequence continues at coordinate 234,868,565 of CM077153.1, forward strand.
GCTAATGAGACACTTAAAGTATGTTGAGAAGTACCCTTTATGTTATAGTGGATATCCTCCTGTGCCTGAGGGGTTTTCTGACGCCTCATGGTGCTCAGAAATTGCTGATAGTAGATCCACTAGTGGTTTTATGTTTACCCTAGATGGAGCAGCAGTAGCTTGGAAGTCAAAGAGGCAGACGTGCATTGCACTATCCTCTATAGAATCATGACTCTATGCTCTCGCCTCAGCTGGAGAAGAGGCATAGTGGATAAGAGACCTGATAATGGATATTTCAATGATGAGTCTGAAAATGCACTCTATTTTATTATATTGTGACAATCAAGCCACAAAGACCATTGCTACAAATACGTTGTTCAATGGAAAGCGAAGGCAACTAAGGATGAAACAAGCCTGATTGACCTATCTCACTAGTCAGGGGATAATCTCCATTTTGGACGTGAGATCAAAAGATAATATAACAGATGTCCTTACCAAGGACTTAAGTAAGGTTCTAACAACTAAAATATCGGGGGAGATGAGATTAAAGTCCATTTAGGAGGACTTAATACATTGCTTATGTTTTAAATTTTAGAACTGTAGTCTGCTTATATTCAAGCATCTATAGTTAAGTACACTGAAGTATTTCAGATGCTACCTGATGAAAGTTAGAGATGATTAGTTGTCAGTCATTCCAAACTTGATGACTTACGCAATTATTTTTATTCAAAGGCTGAATAGGGTATAATTCCAAAAAGGAATACTGAAGTTACTGATATGAGTCCTGATATTATAATTATTAATTATATCATTCCAAACTTGATGATATGATAGTCACAGCTTGTTGTATCATTCCAAACTTGATGATATAACACAATTATGAAATATTGAATAATAATCTTAATAATCGATAGAACATGGTTTGATTCTATGAAATCAATTTTCTAATTTTGTGTAAATTAGATAGAGATGTTGACATGTGATTCTTTCTTCCTACTTAGAGTATTACGTTCTTTTACTGTTAGAACTAATAACTTTAATTTTGATTAGCAAATGTTAGAATTCATAGAGATTTGTCTCATGACATTCTTATTGTGTTTGTTTACAGATCACATGGAAATTGGATGAGAGAAAGTTGATTTCGACCCAGATGAAGATGATCTATTGTTTGCATAGATCAATTTTCAGTTTTGAGTTTTCTTTCAGATTTTTTATTGCTATGTTTGACACTGTGTTTGAGTTTAGCATTTTGTTATCTAAAACTCATGTTTATGATTTTCTGAAAAACTCTTTTTGGTCGTTATTAACTATTATTTAAGTAACATGTACTGTACTAACATCTATTTACAATATAGGAGGAGATTGTTGAGGTATATTGGAATAGGTGTGACGGGTGCTTAATGGGTTGCGGTTTAGGATCCGATAGGAATCCAACAACCCGTAGTCGGGTATTTAGGATTTTCCTATAAATACCCAAGCTAGGGGCAACGAGTAGGCCGTTCCAAACTTGACGGTCACGCGGATGCTTCGAGCACTCCAACACATTCCATGTGCCACGCTCACCCCCCCCCCCCCCCCTCCGGATATCATATAAAGCATTGTGACGACACTCCCCAAAACCACGTTGTTAGGGGAGTGGTCACCCTGCTTATACACTCAGGACCAAGCAGCATGTTGGGCGGTGTGAGACTAAATCATCTATTTTAACGAGTCGTGACACACGTCGGACATTACCATCCATTTCACGTAGCACACTCAACAAATCTTAGGGATGTATTATTTTATTTTTTTATAAGCAAACTTATTATTATGACATTATTTAAAAAATATACAACAAGATTCATTATTATGTTATTATTTTAAAATTATTTTTTATAAATAAATTTATTGCTATCTTTAAAATTTTATTTTTTTGTATATACAAAGTCCTTATTATGGAATTGTTTAAAAAATATTTTTATAAAAAAATAAATTAGTAATATCTCATTTAAAATTTTTTTTTTATAAACAAGTGGATTAGTACTTTGTTTATTAACAATTTTTTAATAAGTTCACTTTTACATGATTGTATATAAATTTATTTATTATAAATAAATATTAAGTAGGGTAGATTTTGAATAATTTGTAACAAAAAAAGTTTAATGATTTTATGTTTCACCTACACTGAATAAAACTCTTGCGTCCGCCACGGTGCTTGGGACGCACCATGATTTTGATCATAAATAATGTTAGGTGCGGTTTTTTTCGTAAACCCTGTTTCTTTAATATCACCGCTTGTGTTATATCTCCAGACACAAGTTTACGCTGCGGAGAACCGCAGAGGCTTCGGGATTCTTCTCTCCCGAAATCCTATCCATCCAGGGCGGCGTCCTTGTCCCAATCCCTCCACCTTGTGGTCATCGACGGTAATAAAGCACCACATGATTTCTTCCTGCTCGGCGTAGATCACTTTGGCATGTGTCGCTCCTTTCTTCCCTCTCAACGTTTGTCAATAATTTCTCCTCATCCTCGACATCGCATATTTCGGGCCACGGCTGGTCTAGGCTCTGTTTGAGAACCCGGCCCGGTGGAATGCCGGGGAGGAGAGAGAAAATGCCCTTCCGCAACAGTAGTCTGGTGTTCGGCAGGCCAGCGGTAAAATGCCAGATTTTCCCCTTTTCATTCTTGTCGTTCTTAATTGGAGCTCCTGCTGGCCTCACAAGCACAATCCCGCCGGTTCAACCCCGCCGGAACAGCATTCCGCCGGGTTCTCTAACATACCCTTAATTGTCTCCATTTTGCAGGTAACTTCTCATCTTATTTCAAAATCCCTCTCCGGAGTTGGTATGGAGTCATTCCTTCTTTCCTCCTCATTGTTGGTGTATGCAACATGCTCTACTGTTTTGATGAGGTTCCCCTGAACGGGTTCGACCGAACCGTGGATCCAGTGAGCATAACCGCAGTAATTTCCCGCAAAGAGCGACCACGCGACACGGCCGTCGGAGACGCTCCGTAGGGGCTTCTCGTGCAGCAAATCGCCCTATGCGGAGAAGGTCGCGCATGTGAGTTCCTCCCCCCGCACGCGGGATTCATCCCGGGCACCGTGCGTGCGGGATAAATCCCGAGCATTGTGCACACGCGGGATTAATCCCGCGCACTGTGCACGCGTGGGATTAATCCTGTGCAGTGCGCGCATGATTAGTGGCTAATCCTGCGGGCGCAGGATTAACAAAATGTTAATCCTGCACTCTCAGGATTTTGGGGGATGTCGGCATTCGCCGGCGACGCGCCCCCCCTTCCTTCGTCGGACGATGTCGCCATCATCTCACGGCCCCCGTCGCCGCGGCCATCTCTCAAAGCCGCGGCCGTCGCCACCATCACTCCTCACTTCGACCATCGACCGCCATTGCCGCCGCCGGCCGCCACCTTCGTCGCCGGCCCTTCCGCGACCGCCGGCCGTCGCCGCGACCGCCGACGCCACCACCGCCGCCACTTACAGGTTGGCCACCGTCCGATCACTACGGAGCCTCCATCGCCATCCGATCCGCGGGTAACCACCCACAAACCACCAGGTAAGTGGGGGGGGGGGGGTGGTGACACCACGACCACTTCCTGGAGGCTATAAAAGGAGCCACAGGCCTTCTCTTTTCTCATCTTTTCGCTCTCGGAGTCTTCTTCTTCCTCATGCCAGAGCACTATCGAACTCCTCCCTCAGGTCATCGTCAAGCCGCCTACGAGCTATAGGAACGCCCAAGTCCCCAAGTGCGCGAAGAAGGGAAGAAGATGTTGGGTCCGACGTTCCTTCACTTGACCCGTGGCGCTTTGCTACTTATTTAAGAAATTAAGTAGCGCTCTCTCCAACAGTCTGCGCTTTTGGTGCAGTTGGGTATGCGCTTGATCCTTCAATTGGTATCAGAGGAGGTCACGGGTTCAAGACCGGGGGGGGGGGCGCTATTAAATCCTGATTTTTCCCTTCTACCTGTGTGGGTCCGACGGGTTAGGCAATCGTGGACATGTGGTAACCCCACCTCTGAGCCAGGTGGGGCATGTGGTAACTCCACCTCTGAGCCGACGGGTTGTGCTGGACGCTGGGGGGGGGGGTTTGTTGGGTTCGACGTTCCTTCACTTGACCCGTGGCGCTTTGCTACTTATTTAAGAAATTAAGTAGCACCCTCACCAACAGTCTGGGCTTTTGGTGCAGTTGGGTATGCGCTTGATCCTTCAGAAGACGACCACCACCATCGCTCAAGCACACCAGCAACCAAGTTAGCATTCAGTACTCCCTCGACGTAGCTTATTGCCTGTTGCGAGTCAGAAATTCTCTCTCACCTCCAAGTTGTAACGAGTATCGGCCTATCACCCTCGATTCTCCAAACATATTGTAACCGCAACCTGATAGTGGACTTTGACCGGCACAGATCTGGTCACGTGGTTTTTTACCAAGTTGAGGGGTTTTCCACGTTCAAACCTCTTGTGTCAACTCTCTATTTTCATTGACTGTGTGGGCGCTCGACTATCTCGGGAGCTAAGGAGGTCCAGTTTATTCCGGTCCGACCGGGACGCCGGGTTAGTGCGCAACAGTTTGGCGCCTTCTGTGGGAATCACGATTCCCAACATCCTTCAGAAGTCAAGACCTCCCTCTTTTGCAACATCCAAGCTCCGCTTCAATGGAGAAAAGAAGCGCCTGCATAGCTGAAGGATTCGTCCCAGAAGGACACACTGAACCAGCACGCTCCCACTCTCTGGTAGATGTGCCATTGACTGTAGACACCGCTTTCGCGCCAATCACCGCCCTCGAGGGGCGAGTTCGATAAATGGATGAGCAGCAAACTGAAACGCTTGCTCTGCTCAGGAATCTGGGAGCGCCTCCTGCTCCTCCTCTAGCACTAGTTAATCCACCACATTTCTACAGACACCTAGCACTCAAGTGGACATATTCAAGAGGATGATCACTGATTACCTGACTTGCCCTATTTCAGTAAGATATATGATGCGTTATCGAGAGATCCCTCAGAGCCTACTGAGGGGCTCCTGATCTTAAAAGTTTATTTGTATTGGGGCATTCGCCTTTGCATCCCCGGGACTGCTGACCACGAATTTTTGATTTAGGAGCACGAGGGTGGCGTCGCCGATCATTTTGGTAGGGATAAGCTGAAGGAGAGGATGATGATGAGTGATCACCACCTGAGTGCTATCAGTACTGTAGGAGAGTTGACCACATTAAGAGCAAGTGCCCAAAATATCTGAAAGAGCAGAAGGAGAAGCGGCATAAGAAGAAAGACAAGAAGAAAGTTTTGAAGGCAGAAACGTGGGATGACACCACTTCTGAGGAGTCAAGCGGTTCAGGTTCAGATACTGAGGAGGCAGCCAACATGGGCCTGATGGGAAAGAGTATTTTAGAGTATGACGAAGAGAGCAGTGTCCAGAGCGACACTGAGGTAACTCCTGAATCTTATGATGATTTATATTCTGAATTTTTAAGAATTTGTAAATATTTAGATAAAAAATTGGATGAAATTCAGGTACTTAAATATGAAAATAAAAAATTAAAAAATAAAGTAAAAAATACTTGGGAAAGAGAAAGCAACTTATCACGAGGATTGTCCCTCTTCGACAAACATACAAGATCTTGAGAAAGATCTCTCTAAGTCCCAGACTCGGGTTGTATCTCTTACAAGAGAGAAAGTGGACTTAGAGAGATCTCTAAAGCTTTCTCAATCTCAAGTAGAAGACAATAAAAAGTTCTTCGCAAAGCGATGCGGCACCATAGTTGCCGAAAACACTGCGTTGAAAGGACGAGTCCGTGATTTAGAAATGGCCACTAACAAGTTTGGAATGGGCCAAAAATCACTGAATATGATTTTGGGGAGCCAGTGCTATGGTTCTGCAAAATACAGACTTGGGTAATCTCTAGAACACTATCACCCGGCGACATCCACTGTCGCCGACGGTAAGGAAAAGTCTAGAAAATCCTTTTTAAAATTAAAGATAATAAATCTACTATCACTGTTACTGCCAGAAAGAATTCAAATCTTATTTTGAAACACCCGTCGACTTCTTTCATCACGTGTGTCAAATGTAATAAGTTTGGTCACACAACACATGTTTGTAAGAAGGAGGTACATTGTTCTGTTAAACAAATCTAGGTACATAAGGTTTCCACCTATGTTATGGGAGGGACCACTTGCGTAACCAGATCTTTACTCTCATCCTCTTTCTAGGTGTGTTAGCAGGCTAAGGACAAGGAAGACATGTGGTACTTGGACTCAGGGTGTTCCAAGCACATGACGGACAACAAATCAAAGTTCCTTAGCCTAAAAATGAAGAAAAGAGGAGGAGTTACATTTGGTGATAACAGAAAAGGGAAGATCATCAGCATCAGAGTAATAGGTAACAAATCATTTACTATCTCAAATATTTTGTATGTCCAAGGTTTGAAGCATAATTTAATTTTAATATGCAAAATTATTGATTCATCTTCAAAGTTGTGCAAAATTATTGATTCCAAAATTAACGATACTGTTCTTACTGCTCATAGATTTCAAAATGTTTACATGATTAGATTTAATGACTTGTCGCATTCTTCTTTAAAATATTTTATTTCTAAAAATGATGTATTAGATTTGTGTCATATGTGTCTTGGACATTCTAGTTCCAAGCTAATTGTAAAATTATCTCAAAATAAACTAGTTAAAGGTTTACCTATTTTGCATAGAAATCTATCTTTTTATGTTCACCATGTCAAAAAGGAAAATTTTCAAAATCTTCATTTAAGAGCAAAAATGTTGTTTCCACTACTAGGCATTTACAGTTGATTCATATGAATTTGTTTGGTCCAGTTCATATACTAAGTCTGGGTGGTAGAAAATACACTTTTGTTTTAATTGATAATTACTCTCGTTTATGTTGGATAATTTTCTTATCATTCAAATATGTTGCATTTTTAGAATTTTTCCAAATTATGTCTTCGTGTTCAAAATGAACTAGATTTAAAAATAAAGTGCATTTGTTCTGATCATGGAGGTGAATTTGATAATGAAAAATTTGTATCTTTTTGCAATGAGTTAGGTATTAAACATGAATTTTCCGCTTCTCGCACAACACAACAAAATGATGTGGTAGAGAGGAAAATAGGACTTTGCAAGAACTAGCTCGTACTATGCTATCAGAATACAAATTACCTAAATCTTTTTGGGCAGAAGTCATTAGTACTGCTTGTTATGTTATAAATCGCGTAATGCTTCGACCTTTCTTGAAATTAACACCTTATGAATTATACTTTCAAAAGAAATCGGATGTATCTTATTTTAAAGTTTTTAGTTGTAAATGTTTTATTTTGAACACTAAGGATAATTTAGGCAAATTTGATAAAAAGAGTGATAAAGACATTTTTATTGGTTATTCTTCAACTAGTAAGACTTATAGAGTTCACAACAAACAAACTAAAATGGTTGAAAAAACTACTCATGTTAAACTTGATGAGCTTTTCCCTTGTGTAGAATTTAATAATACAGGTCAAGATGAAGAACTCTTTCCCCTACAGAGGTCAGATGATGATGAAATCCTTGGAGAGAAAGAGGGCAAAAGAGAAGATGAACAATAAGAAGAAGAAGTGCAAGAATATGTGCCTCCAAGCGAGCTAAGATTCTCAAAAGATCATCCACGGGATTTAGTTATTGGAGATCCATCAAGAGGGGTAAGCACTCGTTCATCATTACAAGATTTATTTTCAAATATGTGATTTATTTCTGATATAGAACCTAAAAATGTTGAAACCACTTTGAATGATAATTCTTGGTTTTTAGCTATAACTGAAGAGCTTAATCAATTTGAACGTAATAAGGTTTGGAAATTAGTAGAAAGACCACCAAATCATCATGTTGTAGGTGTTAAGTGGATCTTCAAGAATAAAATGGATAGTGAATCTAGGGTCACTAGGAACAAAGCGAGACTTGTTGAAAAAGGTTATTCAAAAGTTGAAGGAATAGATTTTGTTGAAACTTTTGCACTCGTACCACGGTTATAAGCAGTTAGAATATTTATTGCATTTGCTTGTTTTAAAAGATTTAAACTATTTCAAATAGATGTTAAAACTACTTTTCTTAACTGTACAACCTCGCATTCGCAGGTTTTGAGTTTTTAAGCTTTTGGAGCGGTTCGAACCTTTGGTGGCCAATTTTGGCCTAGCCCTTGGAATATACTAGTAGGGGGAGTAAAAATCTGTCTCCCCCCAGTGGCCCTTTTTTGGCGGAGGGTGGGTGCACCAAGTTGGCTAGCACCCGCCCTGACCTGATAAGTGTTCCCCAGTTCTTCGGGGGTCACCTGTTCGTCTCAGGTGCCCAGGGAGGTGGGAGTATGGCTTCTCCCACCCTTGGACCTCTTTTGGCCATGTTATCATTTTACCCTCGGGGCAGAATTACCTCTTTGCCCCCCGGTGTGTGTGTTTTCTATTGGTCCAAGACCTATTTGGTGTAAGGGTATTTCTGACATTTTGGTTCATGGGGTTGGGAAAACTATAAATAGACCCTTAGGGGTACCTTGGAGAGCATTGCATTTTGAGCCATAAAAATCCCTTTGCTCTCTTCCTCCAAGGCACCTAGCTCAGTATTGGCTAGGGAGGGGGAGACTTCAAAGGTCTTTTGGGTGTGAGATGGGACCTTCGCGCTAGATCCGAGTATCTGTTACTAGTTTCCTGAGCCTTTGGTTCGTGACGTTCCCCCGAATATAGTAGGTGTGAGGTCACCCCTCTTCTGGGACCCCGAACTCCACAGAGGTCAATTTTGGCTTCAACACTTTTGGTGCGATGAGCGTGGAAAGTGACCAACACAGAAGATCTCGGGAGAGTGTCATGGTTGGAGGTCAAGGAGGTAGTGATGATCTCGGCGAGCTCCCCAACCCAGGACCTTTTGTGGGAAGAGAAGACCTCACCTCGAGATGGATTCCGCTGTCAGGCTCTTACTAGCTGGCAGGGCAGGTTGATCTCTCGGAGGGTGGGGTAGGTCTCACCTCGAGATGGATTCCGCTGCTAGGCTCTCACTAGCTGGCAGGGTAGGTTGATCTCTCAGAGGGTGGGGTAGGTCTCACATCGAGATGGATTTCGTTGTCAGGCTCTCACTAGCTGGCAGGGCAGGTTGATCTCTCGGAGGGTGGGAAGGTCTCACCTCGAGATGGATTCTGCTGTCAGGCTCTCACTAGCTGGCAGGGCAGGTTGATCTCTCGGAGTGTGGGGAGGTCTCACCTCGAGATGGATTCTGCTGCCAGGCTCTCACTAGCTGACAGGGCAGGTTGATCTCTCGGAGGGTGGGGAGGTCTCACCTCGGGATGGATTCCGCTGTCAGGCTCTCAATAGCTGGCAGGGCAGGTTGATCTATCACAGGATGGGGTAGGTCTCACCTCGAGATGGATTCCGCTGCCAGGCTCTCACTAGCTAGCAGGGCAGGTTGATCTCTCGGAGGGTGGGCTAGGTCTCACCTCGAGATGGATTCTGCTATCATGCTCTAACTAGCTGGCAGGGCAGGTTGATATCCCGGAGGGTGGGTAGGTCTCACCTCAAGATGGATTCCGCTGCCAGCCTCTCACTAGCTGGCAGGGCAGGTGATCTCTCGAAGGGTGGATAGGCCTCACCTCGAGATAGATTCCGCTGCCAGGTTCTTAATAGCTGGCAGGGCAGGTTGATCTCTCGGAGGGTGGGGTAGGTCTCATCTCGAGATGGATTCCGTTGCTAGACTCTCACTAGCTGGCAGGGATGGTTGATCTCTCGGAGGGTGGGTAGGTATCACCTCGAGATAGATTCTGCTGTCAGGCTCTCACTAGCTGGCAGGGCAGGTTGATCTCTCGGAGGGTGGGGAGTGTACAACCCCGTATTCATGATACGCCCGAAACAGGTGTGCGTATTACACGCAAGTGCACGTGCCGGTTCAAGTAATAAAGAGTGAATAAAGATCGTTTCCACGGAGAGGTGGTGAATTCGGTGCTTGCAATTACTAGTTGGACCTTTTCTCTAAATCCAAGTGAAACAAGATGATGAGTTTGATTTAGAACTAAATGGTGACAAATTTATAAAATAAGTTGAAATAAACTATCGTGCCTTATGGGAAAACTTTCAGATTCAGATTGGAGAAGTAATCTTGTGCGGTGATTTCCTATGTCTACTGTAATGAATTTATAAATGATGCTTTGTGAAAATGACCGGTGGAAAACCTTGCAACGATTTTAAAGTAGACAACCGTATCTCTCGATATCGGATGTCCCTAGTCCTCTATTTCCCCTCGGGTGAAATAGAAAACCAATTAGAGATTGAAAACCCGAGTTGCTAACACTAAGGGGAAATCTCTTTCTCCCTTTAAGTGCTATATGGAATCCATAACGCACTTACGCAACTCCTCTCTCGATTTATGGAGCGTAGTAGAAAGACGAAACCGTGATCAAAGGCTTCAAAATACAGATTATGAATTCAATAAAAGTAAATCCACCATACAATTACAAAGATAAAACTAAAGATCATTCATCACACAAGACATAGTACTTTCACAACACAAGATCAAGAGAATTAGTTCATGACGGCGGAAGAAAACCACAAGTATGAGTAGATCTTACAGCACATGATGTTAGAAATTAAAAACTTGCAGCGTTTCGCTCTCCGATTCGGCCGAAATCCGTCCGTCTTCCTTGCCCAGAACTAGCCCTAGAGGAAGAACTCTTCTTCTTTTCTCTCCAACCCATAATAGATGATAATAATTGAATTGCTTTCTTTTCCTGAATAATCCTCCCAGAAAACGTCCAGCCCTTTCCCCAAGGGATGCCTCTTTCCATTTTTGCAAATGGCGCCATTTTCGAATTTTAAAAATTTGAAATTCGTCTAGAGGTTGCAACCGTTTTTCAGAGGTTGCAACCTTTTCTCCAGGACAGCGTATTTGACAAAATCCCTCTTCCCAGCCATTCTCCTTAGCTTTTCTTGCATGAACACCTAGGAAAAAGACCACATTAGTCATTAATAAAATAAAAGTGAATTTGCTTGCAATTAGACTTCAATTAAACGGGTTTTTCTCCCGAATCAACGAGCAAAAAGGTCCAAAACTTGAGCTAAATAACTTCTTTTTGAGAAGTTATCACACCTCCACACTTGAACCTTTGCAAGTCCCTAGCAAAGAAGATTCTTATCTCCGAACTGGGTGAGGTGATAGCTGACAAAATGTAAGACTCACATGATCCCTTCTTTCAAAGGTAACTTAAAAAGGACAAGTCCAAAGTACCGATTAAACCGTTTGAGGAATTGCCGATCGTTAAAGGTTCAAAACATTTGAGAATTCGTTAGTTTGATGGGCGAGAAATTTCTTTTAAAATCTCCAGTGTGGTGTGTGCTATCCTCTAAAATTTGTTCACTTCTCTCCAACTTTCCCGTCGAACTTCCTTTAATGACTTAAAAAGGAATGAGAATACGCCGAGTCTTTGACTTAACCTCCGCAAGACTTAGCAGTTAGGTATGAACATTGTCATGAAGGATAGTGGTGAGAGAGACTTTGAAGTAGAAGGTGACACCCTAGATAAAATATTCTTAGCGAATCTCCAAACTATGAGGTTTGTTCTCTCATCATCATTTTTTTAGGGTCTATAGTTGGGATCATTCTAAGTAGGTGTACACACACTTAGGCCGCATATCACTACGGCTACTTTCGCTCTTTTGTTCCCCCCCCCCCCTTTTTTTTGATGATCATAGTTGGGATCATTCCAGATATGAATGCACATACCTAGGCCGCATATCACTGTGATACATTTCCACATATGTAGGTAATTTTTTTAGAGTCCGCAATTGGGATCATTCCAAGTGGGTGTACACACACTTAGGCCACATATCACTATGACTCACTATTTTTATTTTAACAAACACTCATAATCAAAGAGTATGCTAAGAATCATCAAATAGGCGTCTAGGGGAAGTATGCATCAAACTCAAAATGGGAACAAATGATGGTCACTGCTTTGGTTTATATCTCCAACTCGGTTCTTGCACATCCTTCATTATTATTTCTAGAAGTTCTTATGGTTAAAATTTTTAAGAAGATCGCGCTTTTTAAATGATACTGTGGGAAGATGAAATATTAAAAGAAATTTGGTCCATCTTGCTAACTTGAAATATTAAATGATGTGAACCATTAGTGTCGGCTATTCTCCTAGATTAAAATCAGTACGGACTGTATCATTTATTTGTTATCTCGAGAAGTAGGATCACAAATATTATATGCTCATTCCTCACCCAAGTGGTAGGGGTCACACTACCCCCACCTCCACACTTAAACTTTTGCTAGTCCCTCGCAAAGCGACCTTACTACTCATAATGATACATTTGTGGTCTTTATTAATCATAAGGTCATGCAAACATGTTGACAAATATAATGCAGGGATTAAAAGCATGAAATAGAGAAATCTAGAAACTCCCCTGAAGTTCGGGTGTCCGAAGAGCTGCCCAAAAATGCGACATGATAAACTATAAATCGTACCCGTATGTTGCAACCTGCGCATAACTTATACCACAAACTAGATAAGTATTGCAATTAACATTTATAGAAGCAGCTGTCTGTGGCCATAAGTACGAGGCACCATCAAGTGAAAAGAGTTTATCACAAAAGGTATTATAAATAATATTGTCAGACATAACATATCTCTTAATCATTATGCAAGGAATGCTCAGCATAGTTGGGCATGAAAATAATTTGTCCCTCAGCAGTAAGACAAGTTGTGAAATAATGTTAAATCAGACATAGTAAAATCCACAATCTATCAGGAGTACTACAACCAGACAGAGTAATATCTATAATCAGACTGCGTATAGCATCACAGAACATCAATAGAACAAAGTCATGTCCTAAATGTCATTGCAAAATATCACTGCAAAATATCACTGCAAAATATCACTGCAAACCATCAAAGTCATTGCAAAATATCAAAAATACACTGGTAGCACCCTAATTGTCAAAACGTCAAATAAGTAATCAGTAATCTAGGAAGGAGAGAGGTACTAATCCGCTTTGCTATCGCCAGACCCCTCCACGTCCTCGCCGTCGTCTTCGTCTTCGGTCTCGGTTTCCTCCTCCAAATCAGATGCAGTCTCAGCGAGTTTGGCAGGGTCGGCTCGTGACCCGTCGTGCTGAAGCAAATATCCTGCCGAGTCGAACTGCGACTGAAACAGGTATGAGCGTGTCTCCACCGGGATCCTTGCCGCTTGCATCAGCTTTTCCTGGTTCTGACGGAGTTCCTCGAATCTCGACTCAAAGTAGACGTGTTGGCATCGGAGGTACGCTTTCATGTACTAAGCATTTTCAGTGGCTAGGCCGCGTTCCCCTGGAAATCTAGATCGTCCGATCACCAGCTTGATCGGGGCGGCTGGCATATGTTTCTCAGAAGGTCCAGGTACCTCACCCCGCATCTTGCTCAGCTTCAACTGCTTTTCGCCGGTCTCAACAGCCACCTTAATGTTAACCTCTACAACCCTTTCCGTGAGATGTCTACCAACCTTGCTAATCAGATCACCGTCCCCTTGTTTAACCCCGGCCATGCGACAAAGCTCCGTAATGGTGGTGGGGAACCAAAGATGCCGCACATTCTCTTCCTTAACCTTTTGTGTTAACTGTTCAGAGATGAGTTTCCCAACATTGATCCCTATCCCTTCCCCTTTTTCTTTGAAGCCATAACCTACCCTAACCAAAATCGAAACCAATACTACTTACACATAGAACTGGAGCATTCGACATGCACAACCGGGTAGGATTTAGGGATAGAGAATATACCTCAAGGAGATCTCGCCTCCTTACGCTGTAGGTGGTCGTTCACTCACTTGCCGACGTAGATCGCCGGAGGCCTCACTACTTTCCTCAAGATTGAAGGCCACGAGCGACGCCGTCTCCAGTCGAAGCAGCCCGCCGGAAATCGCCACGCCGCGCCACTTCCGCGCTTTCGTCGCCTCTGCGCGTGCCCTAGTTGAGGAATTGGAACGGGTGCACGATTGGGGGTTTTTTTTCGTTTTTAAAAGAGAAGCGCTGAACCGGGTTTAGTTAATAGATAAGAGGTTATTAATTACGTCAGAAACCGGTTTAGCCAAATAAAACCCTGCTTAGGGATGCACCGGTTGAGGTGAACCGGCCAGCGCCGATTCACTGGCCATAACGTCCACCAGGCAGCAAAAAAAAGTGGCTACCTGCATTTCGGGGTTGCAACCTCATCCTGTTGGCCCAATCAAACGCCGGTTCAGTTGAACCGGGCCCAGGCGCGGTTTTCTTTTTACTCCATCACTCCAACAGCACAAAAAGGTGATAACCTCATTTTTGAGGTTGCAACAACAGAGATTTACTAGTATATCATCTTTTCCTTGGATTCTTCATGCCGATCGCTCTCTTTTTTTTTGTTCTTGATCTCTTTTTTTTAAAAAAAAAATTATTATTATTATTAATACCATTATTGCAACGAAACTAATACAGAAATAAATAAAAGATGGGTTGCCTCCCACCAAGCGCCTAATTTACCGTCCCGGCAGGACAGTTCAACTCTAGTGGAGCGTCACGCACGACACCGCTCTGTCGTCGCCGTCTTTCAGATATAACTTAAGTCGCTCGCCGTTTACTTTAAATTCAGACCCGTCACTCTCATTAATGATGGTCACCGCGCCATATGGATGAACTAATTTGACTTTAAATGGCACCGACCACCTCGACTTGAGTTTCCCGGGAAATAACTTCAATCGGGAATTGAATAAGAGGACCGATTGGCCCGGCTCGAAGTGTTTTTCCTTAATGCGTCGGTCGTGCCACTTCTTTGTGCGCTCCTTATAGATCTGTGAGTTCTCGTAAGCTTGCATCCGGATCTCCTCAAGTTCATTTAGCTGCAGTAATCTCTTCTTACCGGCATCCCGAAAGTCATAATTGATTTTCTTAATCGCCCAGAATGCTCGGTGTTCCAACTCGAGTGGTAAATGACAAGACTTACCGTAAACCAACCTATACGGGGTTAATCCGATGGGAGTTTTGAATGCAGTCTGGTATGCCCATAATGCATCTGTGAGCTTTTGTGACCAGTCTTTTCGATTTATGCTCACTGTTTTCTCTAAAATCCGTTTTATCTCCCTATTCGATACCTCCGCTAATCCATTTGACTGAGGGTGGTAAGCGAGTGCGATCTTATGGGTAACCCCGTATTTGTTTAGCAATGAGGTGAATTGATGGTTGCAAAAATGACTTCCCCCATCACTAATGATCGCTCTAGGTACCCCGAATCGATTGAATATGTGGTTTTTTTAGAAAATTCAGCACTACCTTGCCATCATTCTTAGGTGTTGCGATCGCTTCTACCCATTTAGATACGTAATCAACTGCCAATAAAATGTATAAATTACCATTTGAATTGACAAACGGACCCATAAAATCCATTCCCCAAACATCAAATAGTTCGACCTCTAACATGATATTCATTGGCATTCCCTCGTTCCTTCTCAAATTCTCGCATCGTTGACACCTATCACATTGTTTAACAAATTCATTAGCGTCGCGAAATAAATTAGGCCAAAAGAATCCGGCCTCTAATACCTTCATTGCAGTCCTCGTTCCCATAAAATGACCTCCGTAAGGTGAGCTATGACACTTCTCTAATATCGATCTTGTTTCAACCTCCGGCACGCATCGCCTTACCACTCCATCAGCTCCGATTTTAAATAGGTAAGGCTCGTCCCAAAGATAGGAGCGTACCTGGTGTAAGAATCGCTTCCTTTGTTGATACGCCAAGTCAGATGGTAGAATATTACTCACTATGTAATTTACGTAGTGAGCATACCAAGGTGGGGTACTATCATGAATCGCCAAAACTCTCTCATCTGGGAATCTCTCATCAATTTTCGGATTATAGGAGGGTCGAGTAGCCTCTATCCTGGACAAGTGATCTGCAACCGGGTTATCAGTGCCCTTCCTATCCTTAATCTCTACGTCAAATTCTTGTAAAAGAAGCACCCATCTGATCAATCGGGGCTTAGCGTCCTTTTTATCCATGAGATAACGGATCGCAGCATGGTCCGTATAAACGGTGCTCTTTGTGCACAAAAGATACGATCTAAATTTCTCGAAGGCAAACACTACAGCTAGTAATTCCTTCTCGGTAGTTGTGTAATTTATTTGGGCGTCGATCAAGGTCTTACTAGCATAAGCGATGGTGTGAAATACCTTCTCTCGTACCTGTCCTAACACAACTCCAACCGCGTAATCACCAGCATCACACATTAGGACGAACGGCTTCTCCCAATCAGGAGTTATCACGATAGGTGCTGTAGTCAAGCGTTGTTTTAGTGTGGCAAAAGCATTCAAACACTCCTTGCTCAACTGAAACTTCGCATCCTTTTTTAGTAATCCACTTAATGGTTTTGCGATTTTTGCGAAGTCTTTAATGAATCTTCTATAGAACCCAGCATGGCCTAGAAAACTACGCAACATTCTCACATTATTGGGTGGTGGAAGCTTCTCAATCACACCTAGTTTCGCCTTATCAACTCCTAAACCTTCTCTTGAAACGTGATGACCAAGCACAATACCCTCCCGCACCATGAAGTGACATTTCTCCCAATTTAGTACGAGATTAGTTTCAACACAGCGCGTCAACACTTTCTCCAAACAAGCTAAACATGCATCAAAAGAATTACCGAAGATAGAGAAGTCATCCATGAAAATTTCAATACCATGGTCCATAGTATCCGAGAAAATGGTAATCATGCATCGCTGAAATGTGGCGGGTGCATTACATAGACCGAATGGCATCCTTCTAAATGCGAACGTCCCATAAGGGCATGTGAATGTGGTCTTCTCCTGGTCCTCTAGGGCTACCGTAATCTGATTATACCCTGAATAGCCATCAAGAAAACAGAAAAAATCATTCCCCGCTAGTTTATCTAGCACTTGATCAATAAAAGGTAAGGGGAAATGATCTTTTCGAGTGGCCTTGTTCAGCTTTCGGTAATCCATACAGATACGCCACCCGGTAGTCTTTCTAGTCGATACTAACTCATCCCTCTCATTTCGTACTACCGTCATCCCTCCTTTTTTTGGCACACATTGCACCGGTGATACCCACGAACTATCCGAGATGGGATAGATGTTCCCGGCATCAAGCCACTTAATGATCTCCTTCTTCACCACTTCTTTCATTGGTGGATTGAGGCGACGCTGGGGTTCGATCGATCCCGTAAAAGATTCTTCCAAGAGGATCTTATGCATACATAGTGAGGGGCTAATCCCTCGGATATCCGCTATGGTCCACCCTATGGCCGTTTTAAATTGAGTTAGCAATTCCAAAAGCTTTTGATACTGATCAGTTGATAGTTTAGAATTGATAATAACCGGTAATGTGTTATCTTTTCCCAAATATGCGTACATGAGGTGGTCTGGGAGAGGCTTCAATTCAAGAGTCGGCGGATTAACAATAGAGGGCTTATCCGCCAACGCCTTGTCCGACATCTCAAAAGGTTCCGGTCTCCTAACGAAAACAGCTTGTGACTCAAATACCTCTAGGAAATCACGTATTTCCTCATCATCGTCCGAAGTCTCCTCGTGTATCAAAAATCGAGTCAATAAGTCATCTTGCCTAGTGGATTCAATATTCAAATTATAGTCTTGAAGTGAAATTTGATTTACCGCCTCCATATGATCTTCTTGACCTCGAGGGAATTTCATAGCTTCAAGTACATTAAAGGTGATTTGTTTGTCGTTAACTCTCATGGTCAACTCCCCCTTTTGTACGTCTATTAATGTCCGACCTGTGGCAAGAAATGGTCTCCCTACTATAATGGGAACCTCTCTATCCTCTTCCATATCTAAGACAACGAAGTCTGCTGGAAAAATAAACTTGTCCACCTTAACTAGGACATCTTCAACTATTCCTTTTGGGAACGTAAGGGTTCTATCGGCTAGTTGCAAGGTGATGGAGGTCTTGGAGATGTCTCCTAAACCAAGCTTCCTATATATCGAAAATGGCATCAGATTGATGCTTGCACCTAGATCACATAGAGTCTTACCCTCAAATTGGTAACCTATAGCGCACGGTATGGTGAAACTCCCCGGATCTTTCAATTTAGGCGGGAGTTTCTTCTGGAGGATGGCACTGCACTCTTGCGTGAGTGCCACCGTCTCATGCATTCCAAATTTCCGCTTTTTAGAAAGGATGTCCTTCATAAACTTCACGTAGCTTGGCATTTGCTCCAAAGCCTCCACGAAAGGGATGTTGATTTGCAGTTTTTTAAATAATTCAACAAATTTTTGAAATTGTTGATCGAGTTTGCTCTTCTTTAACCGCTGTGGAAACGGCGGTGGTGGATAGATTTTTATATTAGCGTTCTTCTGCTTATCTTCCGCGACAAGTTCTCTCTTACTCTCTCTGGATGCTTCTTCTACTTCTTCCTTTCTCTTATCATTTTCTTTTAACTGGTTGTTCGCAACATTAGAGCCAACAATATCCAACTCTTTTTCCTCACCAACTTGGATCCCTCTCTCATTTATAGTCTCATCCACTAACTCCTTACCACTCCGTAGAGTGACAGCTTTACAGTGCGGATTATCTCCCTTCGGATTTGGTGTTGTATCCGTAGGTAGCGAACCTGGGGGTCTAAGACTTAAAGCATTAGCGATTTGTCCCAACTGAGTTTCAATTACACGTAAAGAGCCCTCTAGACTAGAAATGCGAGCATCCCTCTTCTGCATGGATTCAAGGAGTAACTCATCAGATAATTTCCTAGATGACCCTTGTTGATTATAATTATTATTCTGGGGTGGATGAGGGTTCGAGTTGAATCCGGGTGGGTGTGCCAAACCTGAATTATTCTTCCATGAAAAATTAGGGTGATTTCGCAAATCCGGGTTGTAATGAGTTGGAATTGCATTATGATTATTATTGTGATTCTTGAATCTCGGTTGACCTCCTATATAGTTGACCTCCTCGTTACTACTAATGAGTTGCTCCACCGTGAGTGTAGGATTCATATTAATCGGAGGAGCAGCTATACTATTAACTTGGGGGTTCATTTGAGCTTGATTTTGATATAAATTTAATGCATCTAACCGCTTATTCATCGAGTTGAATTGTGCGGTCATTTGTGCAGCGAAAGAAGTGAGTTGGTCAACTTGGTGTACCCCTCCCATAGATGAAGAACCTTGACGCTCAAATGAATGATAGTTATTGGATGACAGATCCTCTAAGATTTCATACGCATCCTCGGGATATTTATTCATTAAAGATCCTCCTGCAGCTCCATCTACTTAGATCATGGTAGACGTCTGGAGACCGTTATAAAAGGTCCACACCTGTTGGTGTATGGCTAGACCATGGTGCGGACACTTACGCAATAGTTCTTTAAACCTTTCCCATGCGTCATAGAGTGTCTCTCCATTCCCTTGCATGAATGTGGATATGTCTCTCTTAAGTTTTGCAGTTTTCGATGGAGGAAAATATTTAGCCAAAAATTTCTCTATCAAAGTTACCCAAGTAGTGATGGAACCGTTGGGTAGTGAATTCAACCAATCCTTTGCTTTTCCCTCCAAAGAAAATGGGAATAACCTAAGTTTTATAGCCTCCTCAGATGCGCCATTGATTTTAAAAGTGTCGCATATTTCGATGAAGGTCCTTAAGTGAGAATTAGGGTCTTCATGGTTATGGCCACCAAATTTATTATGTTGAACGAGTTGCATTGTCATAGAATCTATTTTGAAGTTGTTAGCTTCAATTGCAGGTCTAGTAATACTAAAATGCAATCCACCTTGTAAGGGCATATTGTAGTCACGACACGTTCTTCTTTGTTCAACTGGATGACCGTTTTGATCTACCTGGCCTCCTAAATCCTAACCTTCTTGGTAATTTTCATTTTCCACGTTTTGGTTATTGTGATCCATTGTTGAAGAGTTAGTACGTCCAATACGAACCGCTCTCCTATTTTGTCTACACGTCCGTTCGATTTCTAGGTTTAGAGGCAGTAGTTCTGGCGATCGAAAACGGGACATGCACTAAGGAGAAAGGCAATACAAAAATAACAAAAAACAATCACAAGATAAACAAACAAGATTACAAACTTGAACTCTAAATACTAAGGGTTCACTAATATCGCAAGAAAGAAACACAGAATACGCCGCACCTCCCCGACAACGGCGCCAAAAACTTGATACGCCCGAAACAGGTGTGCGTATTACACGCAAGTGCACGTGCCGGTTCAAGTAATAAAGAGTGAATAAAGATCGTTTCCACGGAGAGGTGGTGAATTCGGTGCTTGCAATTACTAGTTGGACCTTTTCTCTAAATCCAAGTGAAACAAGATGATGAGTTTGATTTAGAACTAAATGGTGACAAATTTATAAAATAAATTGAAATAAACTATCGTGCCTTAGGGGAAAACTTTCAGATTCAGATTGGAGAAGTAATCTTGTGCGGTGATTTCCTATGTCTACTGTAATGAATTTATAAATGATGCTTTGTGAAAATGACCGGTGGAAAACCTTGCAACGATTTTAAAGTAGACAACCGTATCTCTCGATATCGGATGTCCCTAGTCCTCTATTTCCCCTCGGGTGAAATAGAAAACCGATTAGAGATTGAAAATCCGAGTTGCTAACACTAAGGGGAAATCTCTTTCTCCCTTTAAGTGCTATATGGAATCCATAACGCACTTACGCAACTCCTCTCTCGATTTATGGAGCGTAGTAGAAAGACGAAAACGTGATCAAAGGCTTCAAAATACAGATTATGAATTCAATAAAAGTAAATCCACCATACAATTACAAAGATAAAACTAAAGATCATTCATCACACAAGACATAGTACTTTCACAACACAAGATCAAGAGAATTAGTTCATGACGGCGGAAGAAAACCACAAGTATGAGTAGATCTTACAGCACATGATGTTAGAAATTAAAAACTTGCAGCATTTCGCTCTCCGATTCGGCCGAAATCCGTCCGTCTTCCTTGCCCGGAACTAGCCCTAGAGGAAGAACTCTTCTTCTTTTCTCTCCAACCCACAATAGATGATAATAATTGAATTGCTTTCTTTTCCTGAATAATCCTCCCAAAAAAACGTCCAGCCCTTTCCCCAAGGGATGCCTCTTTCCATTTTTTCAAATGGCGCCATTTTCGAATTTAAAAAATTTGAAATTCGTCTAGAGGTTGCAACCGTTTTTCATGGGTTGCAACCTTTTCTCCAGGACAGCGTATTTGACAAAATCCCTCTTCCCAGCCATTCTCCTTAGCTTTTCTTGCATGAACACCTAGGAAAAAGACCACATTAGTCATTAATAAAATAAAAGTGAATTTGCTTGCAATTAGACTTCAATTAAACGGGTTTTTCTCTCGAATCAACGAGTAAAAAGGTCCAAAACTTGAGCTAAATAACTTCTTTTTGAGAAGTTATCAATTCACAGGTTTTGGATTTTAATCTTTTGGAGTGGTTTGAGCTCTTGGTGGCCAATTTTAGCCTAGCCCTTGGAGTATACTAGTAGGGGATGAAAATCTACCTCCCCCCAGTGGCCCTCTTTTGGGGGGCGGGTGCGACAAGTTGGCTAGCACCCGCCCCGTCCTGATAAGTGTGAGGTGGGAGAGGCGGTGTTGGATCCCTAGTTGATTTGGGCTAGGTTCACTAACTTAGGATGTGACCCATCTTGTATAGCCAGGGTCAATTTTGTGTTCTAGAGTCTAGGTTAAGTCCTCAGGCTCAACTATAAATCCAAAACTAGAAATAGACCCTTAGGGGTGCTTTGGAGAGCATTGCATTTTGAGTCATAAAAATCCCTTTACTCTCTTCCTCCAAGGCCCCTAGCTCAGCATTGGCTAGGGAGGGGAGACTTCAAAGGTCTTCCTGGTGTGAGGTGGGACCTCCGCTCTAGAGCCGATGGTCTGTTCCTAGTTTCCTGAGCCTTTGGTCTGTGACGTTCCCCCGAGTGTAGTAGGTGTGAGGTCACCCCTCTTTTGGGACCCCGAACTCCACAGAGGTCAATTTTGGCTTCAACATTAACGGGTATATCAAGGAAGAGGTTTATGTAGAACAACCTCCAAGCTTTGTTGATGTTAAGTTTTCTGATCATGTTTTTTGTTGAAGTTGGTGACTGGGCGGTCTGGTAGTCTATCTTGGCGGGTTGAAGACCGCGCGGTCTGGCAGTTTCCCTTCAGTGGTTTGGTTGCTGTGCTGTTGCTGTCTGGAGTCCGAGCGGTCTAGCGGCTTGCCTCTGGAGACTTGGAGACTGGGCGGTCTAGCAGTCTCCCATGGTGATCTCTCTCTCTCTGGTGGTAGCCGAGCGGTTAGCCCTTCTGTCTAACCGCACGGCTTGTGCGAATTGTTCTGTATTAGTCCGCTTGGTCCTGTAAATTTTTAGTCCCACATCGCTTATTTATATTCTCTCATCTCTCCTCCATTCTATATAAGGGAGGTCATACCTTTGTAATAGATACCTTTTTCAGATAATAAAGTTTCTGTTAAACCACTTCCGGTTTGTTTTTTGTTCGCTTCTAACATGGTATCAGAGGAAATGATCTTTTCCTCCTGATTATTTTTCCCGTACTGTTCGCGCGGTCTCTTATTCCTATTCGCGAGGTCTCTTATTCTTGTTCGCGCGGTCTCTTGCCACTGCCCTTTGTGTGTGTGGCCTCTATATGCGATCGCTGTTCAGCTCGTACGCCTTGGTATCTTTCGCGCGACCTTCTCCTTCTCCTTCTTATTTTGTTCGCGCGGGCTACCTTCTAGCTGCTCGAATTCTTTCCCTCAGCTTAGTTCTACGGCTTGGTCGTGGCTTTTCTGGCCGTTGGTGTCAATCATCGTGACCGCTGCAGATCTCCTTATCCTGCCGCTGCGATTTATCCCTGTTCATGCGGCTTGTTTCCTAACCGCTCGTCTTGTTTTCTAACCGCGCGGCTTCCTGTTGTTTTCTTCTATGGCTCTTTCTGATGCTTCTACTGCCACCACTCCTACCACCACTCTTGTCGCCAATCCAGCTCTGCCTCTTCCTACTACTCCTTCCGAGAACCTTGGGACCATTTCCAAGCTTGTCGGCTCCAACTACCCGGATTGGAGCGTCTCCTTCACCTTTCTCATTCGCTCGCAACGCAAACGCCACCATATCGTTGATGACACTCCTCCAACCACTTCACCTCTCTTTGATGACTGGGATGCGAGTGACATGCTTGTGCGTACTTGGATTGCTAATAGCCTATCTGATGAGTGTCTTCCCGTCATCCGTCATGATGAGACGGTCAAGTCCGCTTGGCTTCATCTTGCAGCTCTGTACTCTAAGGGGGCTCAGACGTCCCGCATCTATACGTCATATGCGGACCTCTTTGCCTGTCCTACCTTGTTCCCTGCTGCTGCCTACCAACAGGTTCAGGCTCTTGGGGCTGAGATTCTTCAGAATCGCCCCTTCTCTGTGGATTTGGCTCAACAACACAAGCACTTCCAGGAGCTTTTGGTTGTGTGTTATCTGCTCCAGCTTCCTGATACTTATGATATGATCTGCCAGCAAATTCTGGGTGAGGCGGAATCTCCTACCTTAGATGCCATCTATTCCCGCATCGCCACTATCACCTCTCTCCTTCAGCACCCGATTCTGCCCGCTCAACTATGCTCTCCAAACTCAGCGGAGTGGCTCTTTCAGCCGCAGTCACCAGTCTGGCGGACGTGCTCTTTCCCGTTACCTCTGCTCTCACTGTGGCCGCACCGGCCATACTTTTGACCGCTACTGGACGAAGCATCCCCATCTTCGCCCCTCGGGTGACTCTTATGCCTCCTCTTCTAAGCCGTCTGCCTCCGTGGTCACATCGTCAGGTAATGCCCACGTGGTAACTCAAGGTTAATGGCTTATCGACTTTGGAGCAACTAATCACATGACAGACAATTCTCACTGCTTCACTCTCCTCGAACAGCATGATCGGGTGCCCCCAGTTCCTGTTGCAGACGGCTCTCCCTCCCCGATTCATGGGTCGGGAGTGGTCCATGTTACTCCGTCTCTTTGCCTAGCGGACACTCTCTATGTGCCCAAATTTCCGTGCAATTTGTTGTCTGTTACCTCTTTATGCAAGCAGCTTCAGTGATCTGTAACGTTTACTCCGACTTCTTGTTCTTTTCAGGATCCGAGCTCCCAACGAATGATTGCTACTGGGACTGAGAGCGGTGGCCTCTACTTCCTCAACAACGTTTCCACCTTGTCCGCCTTCTCCGCCTCTTGTACAGATCTTCTCCAGTGGCATCTCCGCCTCGGTCATCCTCCTCCATGGCTTCTATATCAACTTCTTCCCCACCTCCCTCCTTCCAGTCCTCCTCTCAACTGCGACTCTTGTCAGCTTAGCAAGCATCACCGTTCCTCCTTCCCGCCAAAGCAAGCTCGGGGCTCTACCCGTCCATTTGATCTAATACACTCTGATGTCTGGGGACCTGCTCCTACCCTCACCATTGGTCGGGGTAATTCTTATTTTGTTACTTTTATTGATGACTTTTCTATATGTACTTGGGTGTATCTCTTACGAGATCGCTTTGAACTTTTGGATGTATGGGTTTTTTTTATCAATTAATCAAAACTCAGTTTGGTGTTTGTATTAAAACTTTTCGCTCAGACAATGCTACAGAATATTTCAGTCATGCTTTTACCTCTTTCTATGTGCAACATGGCATTATTCATCAGACTAGCTGTGTTTATACCTCCCAACAAAATGAGGTGGCGGAATGCAAAAACCGTCATCTCCGTGATGTCGCTCGCACCTTGATGACCCAAATGCATGTTCCTCGCTCCTATTGGGGATATGCTATTCTCCTTGCCTGCTACCTCATCAATCGCATCCCCTCCATGGTTCTCCATGGGAAAACCGCATTCTCCATTCTGTATCCGGACAAGGAGCTTTTTCCTCTACCTCTCCGCATCTTTGGGTGCACTGCCTTTGTACATGCCCCCTCCGCCACCCGTGATAAGCTCTCCCCTCGCTCCACCAAATGTGTCTTTCTGGGGTACTCCACCACTCAGAAAGGATATTGTTACTTTGATCCCGTTCTTCGTAAGTAATTCGTCTCTGCTGACGTCACCTTCTTCGATAATGCCTCCTACTTCTCGGATGCCTCCTCTCCTCTTCCCCCAACTTCTAATTCTCCTACTATTTCCTTCGTTCCCTCATCTCCTACTGCGATCTCCACCCCTACACCATCTCTGTCCACTCCTCTCCCTCCACCTCTCTCTCCCTCTTCTCTGCCATCGTCTCCCTCATCTTCTCCGCCGCCGCTCTCTCCTCCTGGGCCAGCTCTCTCTGCCACGGATGCTCTAGATGCCGAGGGACTTGCTGACCTGGATCTTCCTGTAGCTCTTTGCAAAGGGGTGCGAACGTGTACCCTATACCCCCTTGCTGTTGTTGTTCCATATGATCGTCTCACCTCTTCTCGCTGGGCCTTTGCGCTGGCTATCTCTGCCACTACCACACCCCGTTCCTACCAGGAGTCCCTTGTCATTCCTCATTGGAAGATGGCCATAGATGAGGAAATAGCGACCCTAACTGAGCGAGGTACCTGGACTCTTGTTCCTCCTCCCCTCGGTACTGATGTCGTTGGCTGTCGCTGGGTCTTTGTGGTAAAATTTGGCCCCGACGGCGCTGTGGATTGTTATAAGGCTCGCCTTATTGCTAACGGATTTACTCATACCTATGGGGTTGATTACTTTGACACCTTCTCTCCCGTGGCTCATCTCAGCACTATCCGGGTCCTTCTCTCTGTGGCGGTCAATAGAGATTGGCCGATTTCCCAGCTGGATGTCAAGAATGTCTTCCTTTATGGTGATCTTCAGGAGGATGTCTACATGGAGCAACCTCCTGGGTATGTTGCTCACGGGGAGACACGAGTCTGTCGGCTGAAGAAGGCAATCTATGGTCTCAAGCAGAGCCCTCGAGCTTGGTTCGACAAGTTCAGTGACATCATGGCAGCCGTTGGTTTTGTGCGAAGCTCTGCCGATCACTCGTTATTTATTCGCAAAAGCTCCTCGGGACTGGTGGTTCTTGTTGTGTACGTCGATGACATCCTTCTCACTAGTGATGACCCGGAAGGGGTAGCCTTGACAAAGCGGCATCTTCGTCAACATCTGGTCACAAAAGATATGGGCTCTCCGAAGTACTTTCTGGGGATCGAAATCTCTCGGAAGCCCAACTCCTTAGTGCTCTCCCAACATAAGTATGCCCTTGATCTTTTAAAAGAGGCAGGACTGAGTGGAGCTAAACCTGCTCGATGCCTCATGGCAACTGTAGAAGACAAAACCTGGATAGATGATTTGCCTCCTCTTTCAGATATTACGGAGTACCGGCGTCTGGTTGGTAAGCTCATATATCTCACCGTGACTAGGCCCGGCATTTCCTATGCTGTGGGAAAAGTGAGTCAATTCATGCAAGCACCTAGGAAGTGCCATCTACAGTCCACCTTAAGGATCTTGAAATATGTCAAAGCAGCGCCTGGGAAAGGATTACTCTTTCAGAAGAATGGTCATCTGAGGGTTGAAGCATACTCCGATGCGAGTTACGCTGATGATAAAGGGGATCGCAAGTAAACCTCGGGTTTTTGCACTTTTGTTGGGGGAAATCTGGTGAGCTGGAAGAGCAAGAAGCAGTCGGTTGTTTCCAGGTCTAGTGCTGAAGCAGAGTATTGTAGTATGGCATCGACCACTTGTGAGTTAAAGTGGCTATGGGCTCTCCTGCTGGATTTAGGAGAGGTTTACAACCATCCTCTACCTATGTTCTGTGATAACAAGGCTGCCATATACATCTCCAAAAATTCGGTCTTCCATGAAAGAACCAAGCACATTGAGGTCGACTGCCATTTCATTCGTGAGGAGATTCTGAAGGAACAAATTTGCACTCCCTTCGTCACTTCTGATAAAGAGCTGGCTGACATCTTCACCAAGCCAGTCTCCGTCTCGTTTCTTTATATTTGTGACAAGCTGGGCATGATCGATATATATGCTCCAGCTTGAGGGGAAGTGTTGAAGTTGGTGACCGGGCGGTCTGGCGGTCTATCTTGGCGGGTTGAAGACCGCGCGGTCTGGCAGTTTCCCTTTAGTGGTTTGGTTGCTGTGCTGTTACTGTCTGGAGTCCGAACGGTCTAGCGGCTTGCCTCTGGAGACTTGGAGACCGGGCGGTCTAGCGGTCTCGCATGATGATCTCTCTCTCTTTGGTGGTAGCCGAGCGGTTAGCCCTTCTGTATAACCGCGCGGCTTATGCGAATTGTTCTGTATTAGTCCGCTTGGTCCTGTAAATTTTTAGTCCCTCATCTCTTATTTGTATTCTCTCATCTCTCCTCCATTCTATATAAGGGAGGTCATACCTTTGTAATAGATACATTTTCCAGATTATAAAGTTTCTGTTAAATCACTTCCGGTTTATTTTTTGTTCGTTTCTAACATTTTTAAATTAGAAAAAACTCGTTATGGTTTGAAACAAGCACCCCGAGCATGATATGATAGATTGACTATTTATTTATTAAAGAATGATTACAAAATGGGTAGTGCTGATTGTTCTCTATTTATTAAACATGTTCATGATGACTTTACAGTTTTACAAATATATGTTGATGACATTATTTTTGGATCCACGAATGAACAATTGTGTGATAGTGTTATAAAAATTATGAAAAATGAATTTGAAATGAGCATGGTAGGCGAACTCACTTATTTTCTTGGTTTTCAAATTACTCAAAAGCATGATGAAATATTTATTTATCAATCTAAATATATTCATGATGTGTTAAAAAGGTTTGGATTTAAAAAATCTAAAACAAGCAATTACCCCCATGAGTGTCTCTTTGAAATTAGGAAAGGATGAAAGTGGCATCTCTATAAATCAAATATTATATAGAGGAATGATAGGATCACTATTATATTTGACTGCATTCAGACCTGATATTATGTTTGATGTATGTTTATGTGCTAGATTTCAAACTAATCCCAAAGAATCTCATTTAAAAGTGGTTAAACGTATTTTTAGATATCTTATTGGCACATCTAAGTTAGGTCTGTGGTATCCTCACAACGATGCCTTTATTTTACATGGCTTTTTTTATTCGGATTATGATGGTTGTTCATTAGACCGTAAGAGCACAAGTGACACCTGTCACTTTCTTGGCCCTTCGCTAATTTCCTAGTGGAGTAGGAAACAGAATTCTATTTCCTTATCCACCACCGAGGCCGAGTACATTGCACTGGGTAGTTATTGTGCACATGCTTTTTGGATGAAGCAAACTTTAGAGGACTTCGAAATTGTACATGACACAATTAAATTAAAATGTGATAATAAAAGTGTAATTGACTTAACATATAATCTGGTTCATCATTCTAGGTCCAAATACATTGATTTGTGTCATCACTTCATTAGAGACCACATAAAGGTAAATACAATTAAAGTCAGTTTTATTGGAACTGATTCACAGCTTGCCGATATCTTCACAAAACCACTTCCATATTCTCGTTTTTCATTGTTAAGATTAGAACTAGGAATCTTGGATATTACAAGCTAATGAATTGATATAATAAGTAAACAACAAACTGTAGTTAACATGAAAGTGATGATTAAGCATCAAGTAAACCACAAATGTTAATAGTCAATA
The DNA here is from genome assembly GCA_039583875.1 of Platanthera guangdongensis. Classification (NCBI taxonomy): domain Eukaryota; kingdom Viridiplantae; phylum Streptophyta; class Magnoliopsida; order Asparagales; family Orchidaceae; genus Platanthera; species Platanthera guangdongensis. The sequence continues at coordinate 234,897,134 of CM077153.1, forward strand.
ATAATATTGCAGCTGCACTACGTCACAATATTACAGCATGAAAATCTTACACAAATAAGATGGAAATTTAAATAACCTCACTGTCGCCAGCGATAGTGACTGTCGCTCGGCGATAGCGCCACTATTTCAGATCACCTCGAAATCTTCAAAAATTCCTGCTATCAGCTGCACTTGTGTCTCCTTGATCATCAGCTGAGCTATGTTTTCCGCTTCTTGTTCGGCGAGGGCGGAGAATAGATGTTCGGGGAGGCTCCATCACCGGATTCTCCTATTTGGTCGTTTCTGCTGGAGTGAGCTTCAATTTGAGGCTTTTGGTTAGAAATTTGAAGAATTTCCGACCCCCTGAAAGTTCTTCTTCACTTCCCGCTTATGTTCTCTGAACGACTCTCGCAAGTCGTCCAACCCTTCCCGCAACGATCCACCTCTTTGGAGTGGCGGGTTACGGATAGTGGATACAGGTTCCCTACTCCTTGTTGACCCTCCTCGGGTTGATCGACCAATGGAAGGTGTTCCACTCGTAGCAAATATTAAAGGCACATAATCATTAAAATACAAATCCGGATCTATCCAAGTGTATTTATTATATAAAATGCGTTGGATAACAGCTCCAAGTGGTAATGTGTTTAATTTCTTCTAAGTATGACTTTTTAGCTTGTATGTATAATGTATTATCGGTAGGATAAAGTTCGCCAAATCGAACGGTTCTCGCTCCAAGATCATATATGTGATATAGCTCAATTGAGTCGTTATCTTCCGTGTATCACCAGACTAGAGTAAAACAGTGTGCCTCAATATATCTTGCACTAGTCATGGATCCTCAGTGAGAGAGGTCGTAGATTGAATAAGTGTTTTGATGGAATTTCCATGCAAAATCAAGTTCAAAAGTGTCCAATCTCTATCTTTTCGACAATTCTCTACTACATCAATGCTAGTTTCATGTTCTATTAACCCAAATTCCTCTATGAGATCATAATGGGCTATCTCTACTATCTTGCCTTGTATCTTTGATCATACTCCACCATTTAAGTCTGTAAATCAAGGACCTTTTAGATAATTGTAGGACTCCCTAATTAAAATAGATGAAAATGTATCCGGGATAATGATAGACATTATTCCAGCCATTACTAACAGGTCATGAATGTGTGCTTGACGGACGGGATCAAATTCGATCGCCCATCCAATCCCTATGTTAGCAGTTTCTATCCCTAGAAATATTTGGTAGGAGGAATACGTGTCACTGCATGTACTTCTGCGAGCTTTAGAACTAGAGGCCATTACTACAAATAAAAGTTGTTTTAAAAAAACAAAACTCAAAAAAAAAACAAAGCAAGTTTTTTTCAGTATCGCCAGCCGGCGACACCCGATGTCCCCTGCTTTAGATAATAGATCTGACATTCTTAATGACATACCCTACAATAGATCTACAAGTTCTAAGGAATCCAACAAAAAAAGCCATGATCCTAACCTTGATCCAAGTTTTTGATGTCGTCCCCTTCGTCTTCCACGACAAGTCTTCAGGAAAGAATGATAGATTTGCTGCCTTTGACCTCATATGAAGTTTTTTATATTTTTACACTATCGCCGATCGACGATATCCAGTATCACCGGGCGACAGTGACATTTCACTTTTACGCCAATTTTCCTTAATTTCTCAGGATTAGGCATGGTTTACTGTATATTCTTTGATTTTGGGTTTCCAGCATGATAGTTCAACTGTTCGATCATCACATCTTCTTTTATACATACATAAGTCTTAGTGTTTATCTACTTGTGAAACTATTTTTGCATGCCTCTAAGTATGAGAAATGTTTTTGTTTTGATAATATTCTTTCACTCACACTTATGAAATCCTTCATATGGGTTCACCTTACTGTATATATGAATTGTAGATGTTCTACCATAACCGCTAGAATTGCATGCTGCGGCTAATGCTTTATCTTTGTTTATTCCTTGCACCGGTCATATTTGATTATCTGATATGCTCACAAGTGAATTCAGACTCCTTTGTCATGCCAATCAAAATATGTTCAAAAAACCCGAAAAAAACATTCAAAAATGACAATTCAACACGTTTGTTGATGTCTTTCAGAATTACAATAAAAAGAGGCTGACAAGAAACCACCACCAAGCACCACTTACCCTCCTGATAAGTCTTCATGAGCATTGTGAGGTTGAGCACCTTGGAAATAATTGTACAGTGTCTTGTGCAACTATATATCTGGATATTCAATTTACATGTGCTCTGAATTTCAAGGTACAAACACAGCTAATCATGCATACCTCTATGTTATGTTGTTTTTACATTCCACTTATTCATGTGGTTGTAAGACCTCTCATATGTGTTTTTCTTCAATCTATCACGTGTACACAACATTATCTTCTCTAAAATTTCTTCTAATGAGAATTGGACCGAAAATGTTTCCAAGATACTCTTCACTGGTGTATGTGTCTGTGATAAGAATGGATGAACGTTGCCTCATGTTCATGTTTACTCATTTATTTCTTTCATATACGTTGATTCACATGCTCTCTTCTTAATTTCTCCTTTGTGTTTTTCCTCTTTAGCTTCCGCCCCATTCTGCTATCACTTTTGACAATACCAAAGGAGGAGAATTTACTTCAGAAATCATTCCTACTACGTACATCAAAAAATATGCTTAGATTTAGGGGGAGTACATCATTCTTACTCTAAAAATTCAATGTTATTTACTAAGGCCATCACAAATATGCTTAGATTTAGGGGGAGTACACCTACAGGGGGAGTGTTTCATCTAAAAGATATTTGTGCACATACAAATGCTTAGTCATGTTACACATTGTACTCATTGTTTCAAACACTTCTTAGTTTATTCATGATTTCTTTCTCAGTGGATTTGTTATTATCAAAAGGGAGAGATTGTTGGAGCATACGGTCCACGCTTCTTTGGTCTGCTAATAACAAATCTCATTTGTATTTGATCCTTGAGTGTTTATGATATGCAGATACCACAGGTCTAGCTCTAATGGTTTCTAGGTGATGTTTCGGGTCAGAACAAATGAGCATTGAAGATATCACCAGACGATATTGGGTATCTCCCACAGGCGACAACGAATTCTGCGCTCGACGATCGACGAATCTGCACTCGATGATCGACGATCGCTGTTCGACGAATCTGCATTAGAGCATAGAAGATGTCGCCATATGATATTGGGTATCGCCCACATGTGATGACGACGATCGACGAATCTGCGCTCGACGATAGCCGAACGACGTTCGACTAATCAGCAATGCAAAAATCAGGAGTTCGTAGGACACGTGGCAGCAGTTATCTCTATCGCTAGTTGGTGATACCCAATGTCACCAGGTGACAGTCCACGTTCGACGATCAATGAATCTGCGATGTGAAAATAAGGAGTTCGTGGGAAACGTGGTAGCAGTTACTGATATCGCCAGGTGGCGATACCCAGTGTTGTCGGCCGATATCGCCAATGTATAAAAACCATTCAATTTTCTGAGAAGATTACAACTTTCATTACCGGGAGTGCACCTTCCTGTTTAGACGAAACAGAGAGCTCCAGATTCTAGAATTACTCCATATTTTGAAGAAGGCCTAAGCGCAAAAGATTGACAGCACGTGCGCAGTATTCAAAGCAACTCTGACTAGGATTAGTCGTCATCATCAGCACTTTGTTTGAAGGGCATTTTTATTCAGAAGTTTTGAATTTTTCCTGTTTTATTCCTATTGTAAACCTATTGTAATCGAGAGGGGAAATCGATGTCTTGTGCGTGGTGTCTAAGTCCTTGCATGGCTTAGGGGAAACTACCGCCTTGTGCGTGTCATCTAAGTCCTTGTGTGGCTTAGGGGAAACTACCGCCCTGTGCGTGGCATCTAAGTCCTTATGTGGCTTAGGAAAAAATGTCCTCCTTGTGTGTGGCATCCAAGTCCTTGTGTGGCTTAGGTAGAAAGCGTTACCTTGTGTGCAGCGTCTAGGTCGAGGTAGATCTAGTGGAGGCTAGTAGCAAGATCTAGGAAGAGATACTCTTTAGCCTGCCATTTCTTGGTAGAAGGACCGGTGAAAACAAAAGTATATTGTATTTTTCATAAGCCCTGGTCTCTAGCTCTATAGAGACACCTTGTATTCATTTTAGTACTTTTGAAATAAATTGTTATATTTTAGCTTTTCTATATTTCAAGGTGTTTAAGTTTGCTTATGAAAAATTAGTCTCCATTCCATAATTTCTACTAGCATTATTTTATTCACCAATTAAAGTTTGTTTAGCTTAAGAAAACTTTATTAACCCTTATTCACCCACCCCCCCCCCTTCTAAGGGCGTCATAAGATCCAACACAAGGCTCCCCCACGCACAAAAACTCCAGGCTCATCCAATTCGTCATGGCTTTAAGCTGTCGAACATCAAGACGTTCGACGGAACAGATGATCCGTCGGAGCATGTCAACCACTTCACTACCATTATGAGGATCAACAACGCGTCTAATCAGTTACTGTGCCAAGTATTCCCAACCACTCTCAAGGGTAGGCTCGTACATTATTTCACTCCTTGAGGGTGGGCACCATTCCCAACTTCATAGAGCTAGCGAGATAGTTCACGGATCAGTTTATAGCGAATTGGAGGATCGCCTGCGACCCCTCCCACTTATCAGGTATCCGCCAGAATGAAGGGGAGTCTTTGAAGGACTTCTTCTGCAGGTTTTCTACAGAAGCTCGTCAAATCCCAGATGTCGACCTAGAGCTGTTAAGAGGGGTGTTCCTTGGGGGTCTCCGTCCTAGCGGCTTTTATTCTTCATTAATGAGGGAAACCTTCCCTAGCTACCCCAACCTCGTAGACCGTGTAGAGGCGCAGATTGTAGCCGACGAGGCTATTGAAGCTGATCATTAACAGTTCGACGGGAACAAGAAGCACAAGAGGGAGAAGGAACCGGCTCCTCAACACTAAAAAGGAAGATTCCGAGAAGAACGTCAAAACGGGCAACGACGACGTGACCAACAGAGAGATCAGCCGCCCCAGGATTACAAGCCCCTCAATACATCCAGAACAAATGTGCTTTATGCAATCCAAGGTAGTGAGGCGCTCCGCAATCCCAGACCCCTCGCTAAAAATATGGGGGACCAAACAAAGTATTGTGAGTTCCACCATGGAAGAGGACACTACAGAGAAGACTACTCAAAACTTAAGGAGGAGATCGAGTATCTCGTCAAAGAAGGCCACCTGGGGAGATTCTTAGGGGGCTAAGCACCAAGTCCGTTGACAGGAAATCGGCCAACCGCTTGCTAGAACGGATTGGGAGGGCATGTAACATCTCATTTCCTATTAGACCCCTTAACTTAGATTGGGTTAGGACATGTGGTGGGGGCATGAGTTTTAGGATAGGTTTGACCCAGGGAGTTAGGGTGTAGTCATATAGGACCCGCTATAGGACCCAAGTTAACTCAAGTCAAACAAGCCCAAATTTGGATCTTAGCTACACATTGGCCCCACCACTATACCCCTAACCCTAATAACAATCTAAGTGAACCATAAGCTATGTCATTGGGTCACCTATTGACCCATGTTGACCCAAGTCAACACTAACCTTAATTTGGTCAAACCCACACCTAAAGGCCCAATTAGTCTAAGTGGGGCACCACCATGGACCAATCCAAGTTGGGTGGTACCATTGGGTCCATGACCATCAAGTGGGGCCAGCCCACTCATCATGTTGACCAAGTCAACCTAAAAAGTCAACAAGTCAACTTATGGCTTAAAGAGAAGAAATGATATGAGCCAAGCCCATTCCTAATGGACTAAACCCATGGCTCAAGGCTCATGACTAGCCCAAGAGGTCAATGACAGCCCCTAACCCCCAAAATTAGGAGAGAGAATACATGCATGGGGGTAGCTTAGGAATTTTGGAGAAAACGAGGAGAGAGAAGAGGGGGAAAGAGGGGATGGAGGCCATATGACCCTCCTTCCCTCTGCTTAAGCTCATGGCTGAGCTCTTAAGGCTCTTTTCAGCAGGATTGAGGGGCTGGTGGACACTTGGAATCAAGTAGGAGCATCCTATGCTCATGGACGACCACCCCCTTAATCAAAACTCCTCACACAGCCACTCCTAGTCAAATCTAAGCCCATCATCACTCTCAGAGAGCCCAGACGAGTGGAGTTCGATACGCGGAGCAAGGATTTTGTTGGAGAAATGAATAATTAGGTTAGATTGCTGGAGAGATCGTCGGCCATGGCGTATCACCACTACACACACCGCCAAGCCCGGCTACATGTTCGTTTCGCCTTGCCTCACCTCGTTCTAGCCTTCTAGCTCACTTAGGCGAGACATCGGGCTCAATAGAGCCCGATACCATGAGAGATTGTGCGCATTTTCCGAGCTTTTCTTCTTGCTCGGGATCGCCGGAGGAGCCGCCTCCGGCAGCCACACCGCCCAGAAACGCTAGCCACCACCTCAACGGAGGGGTGGTGATAATCGTCGTCGGTGGCGCCGGTCAAGGTGGCCAGAATAAGACAGCAAACTTGGCCCAGGAAGGCTCTATCTCAGCCGTTGGATGATTGTGGACGATGGCCAGGAGCCATCCGATCTGATGAATTAATTTGATATTACATTATATTATGAACAGTATTATTATTATCACACTTTTACAGTGATATTGCATGTTACGTTTAGGACTGTTAGAGGCATATTCAAAGGCAGTTATCAACATGAAAAATGTAGGCCTATGCCTTACCTTTAAAATGATACCCTAAAGTCATGATTTGGTACAGTAGAACTCCCTGTAGGACCATTCTACCGTGACTGATACTAGGCTAGGGCAGATCTTTAAATAAATGCCCAAGTCAAATCATGAGTCATCATGACCTACAATTTCGGTCATACTTGTGATTAAGTTAATCCTAAGCTCTGACCAAAAATGAGAATTTTTGGTCAGATTTTTGCTATAGTATTTGGTGAAATACTAATATTAAAATTAAGTGTAGTTTTGGAGATGTATGACTCCAAATGGCCCCAAATTTTGGTGGCATGTCCGTTGGGTTAATATAAAACAATGGTAGAAATTTCAAGTTATTTTGACCTCTGCATGTTTTGGAAATCTCACATGCATGAGATAGGTATATTCAAATTTGGGGTGCCTATAGTAAAAATAGGAAACTGGAAATTTAGCACATTTGAGCCCTTGCATGTCCATGAAACTCTGGACAAGGGCTTATAGGGATGGAATACACCTCCCATAGGAAGGTTGGATTTTTTGGGATCAAAAATCCCATTATTTGGAATTATTGAAAAATATGCCTAGTTAGAAAATAAATTTGAATCTAGGGCATATGAATTTATTAAATTGTAAAATTTTGTCACAAGCTTTATTAAGGTCATATCTCACCTCTAAAATAATATGTGGGACTGTTAGGTAAAGTTAACTTGGATTTTATGTAGAATTTACCATTTTGCCCATTATGAAAATTAATTAAAAATAAGGGAAATTATTGTTAAAATATTATGGAAAAATTTACAGTAGTTTATCTCTATGATTAAATCTCTTTTAAATTATTTTAGAATTTTTGAATATCTCTATATGCTGAAAACCATAATAATGATATTTTGGTAATATTGATCATATGGATATAAGTTAGGTCAAATCACTGTTTAAGAGCTTGAAATTCTCTACTTAACTTTATTATATCAACATGAATTCTCAATAATTTTTCTATAATTTGTGATCATATAAATACTGTATTTCATTTGGAAACTAGTCAATTTGTTGTTTATTATTAAATAGATATTAAATGGAATTTCACATGGGAAAATTATGAAACTTGGTAGGAAGTCATATTTAACCCCATGGAACATCTGATAAATTTCCTAGGTAGCTGGACCATTATAGATAGTATATCATGTGCAAGGTGACTCATGTCACTCAATTAAAAGAATTAGTGTAGGCCCTTAATCCCTTAGAAAAATAATGAAACCTAGGATGGTCAACATCATACGTCATTGCAAACCATGATAAATAATTCGGGGCAGTTGGCCCAAGGGTTTGGAAGACACGTCATACGGGTCAGCATTAGGTCATGGGTGCGCTTAGTAAAAATAACACATAATACTAGGGCCCTCAGGAGATAAGATTGTCGGTTGAGATGGAATCTATGTTGGGAAGATAAACCTTGGTTGGTGTCCAATAGGTCACTTCTTGGTAACGAGTGGTAGAGTGCAAAATCTCAAGGATAGTGGCTAGAACAGAGATCGTCGGAAGACCGTCGCTCTCCTGATAACATTCTAAACTATTAGGTTTGTCCTAGAGTAACAATGAGAGTTGGTATGGATCATGGGTAGACATTAATAAAAGTAAATATCCTTGAGAAATGGAGCTTTGGGCTTCAGCCCATCGTAGTTCCTAGTGCCCCTGAGAGCTCTTCACTGGGCATGCCTTGGGTAGTCCTGGGATTAATCCTAAATTGCTAGGTATAACAAACATTAGACAAGAGTAGACTAATAGGCTAAAATAATATGGTAACATTCTCACCCGTGAAGGGTTGAAGGGATTCAGAACTAAGGCATTGATGTGAAATCTCACTCGTGATGTGTTAGAGGGTTTCAGGGTGGGTTGGTCCTGCGAGCTGGAGACTCGGGTTGGAATATCTTGCATGTGCATAAAAAATAAACTTGTGTCGGGTCATGCGGTACTGGGCCAATCATCACACCGATGGTAGTATGGTGACTCTGGCGAGGTGTGATGGTTTAAGGGGCCAGTGGGTTGTTTTACACTGCGGTCTGGAGGACGATCCCCAAAAATGCACACTCGGCCAAAAAGACTGGTAGGTAGCCATCAAATAGTACGCAAAGACTCTAGAGTGCACCTAGGACGTGTATAGAGGCGTATGGGAGGTATAGGCCTGATAGTGTGTATACCCGCCTAGGAGTGGAGACGCCCGCTCAACTGCTGCCGTAGCTACAACGGTGGTACCAGAGAGTGATGCTAGCTCCAAAAAGCGGGAACTAAATGTCTGTGATCACAGAGTCTTGTGTGTGAGTTACACTTGCATGGATCATAAAATGCATGCATATCATATATTCATAACTAGATCATACGCACCATGGATCCTTAGCATATAAATTAGTATGGACTCTTTTATATGATAAGTTATATTTGGAAACTTTAACTTATAAGTTTGTATGAGCATTCATATAAGTTAAGTTACTTATGTGATGGTAATTTAGTAATAACATATTCTACTTGTCGTTCTTTACTCTGTTTTACTTACAGTACCTTGTTTACTTACATCACCTTACTTACTTTCTGTACAGTTCAGCATACCTCACATGTGCTATATATATAGAACTGCTAGAGTAGAAATAGATTGATACTATATATACTTGTTAGTATAGCTCCTCTGTCACCTGCTTATTTTTTATACCCCTTGTTGTCCTTCGCTTCGTTTTACCGTTCGGTGCCTAGGAGTTATGGGGGCGAAGTGTGGAGGAAACGAGTTAATCTTTATGACTAACGGTCGGTTGTGACCAAATCATTTTAGGAGCTCGAGGAGATGGAGTACCAGCAGGACGAGGTGGCACGACGTGAGGAGCTGATACCACCACCACCTACTACTACTACTGTAGCCCGCCGTCAGGTGGGACGAGTTTTTTGATGATAGTTTAGCTTTCGCTTTGTTGTCGTTTTGAGAAAGAAAGATTTGATATCATGTACATGGCATAAGCCGTTTTCTTTTTTATTGTACTCATTCTGGACTCTATTGTGCTTTCATTTTCATTATAGATGATAGTGCTGTGACTTGTGGACTAGCTGTTTTATACACTGTTTTTATACCTTTATTTCTCAATTGGCCGAACAGTTTATATGATCGTACTAGCCGATAGGATCGGCGTCTTGCGGTGTCGACTAACCCGTAAGTTAGTGTCACTGTAAGGTGGCGGTTCTAGGCATAAGACCGGGAGCCTCCTTGGTAAGGGGAGGGGTCTTACATTGCAACCCCCAAGTCGACCAGCCCAAAAGAGGGCTACATACCTATCAGCAGGGCTCTGCCATTATAGCGTTTATCAGTTTTATTTTCTTACGAATTCTTCATGCAAATTTTCACAAGCACAATCTTACGACTGTAACTCTAATAACTTTAAAAGTTTTCTTATTTTATGCCTATAGAAGGCAAGCATCATCCGCGCATTTTGAAAGACATATTCACTTCGCCCAAGTACAAAGGCGTCCACTTACACTCACAACAACTGCCTTCGGGCAGCACGCTCGTCACAGCAACTGCCCCCGTACAACGTGCTCCTCACAGAACCTGCCTCCGTACATCGCGCTTCTTATAGCAAGCATTGAATTTGAGCTCGAGCCAAGACAAAATGAGCTCGACGAGCTCGAGCTTGAAATGATTAGCTCGAGCTTGGAAATTTTGCCAAACTCAGCTCGAACTCAAATTTTCAAGCTTGAGCTCGACTCATTTGCTCCCCTCAACTTCCCCCGTACAGCGCGCTGCTTATAGCAACTGCACCCGTGCAGCGCGCTCCTTAAAGCAACTATCACCATGCAACGCGCTCCTGATAGTAACTGCCTCCGTGCAGTGCGCTCCTCACAGCAACTACCTCCGTGCAGTGCGCTCTTCACAACAACCGCCTTCGTACATCGCGCTCCTCACAGCAACTGTCTCCATGCAGGGCGCTCCTCACAACTTCCCCCCACACGGCAAAGCCGCGATTACAAGCCACGCAAACTAAGCCGCGAGATAGAATCGTACAAACTAAGTCGCATGATGGAACTATGCAAATGAAGGTGCGAATCTAGTTCACGTAAAATGCTTCGCCCACACTCTCGTGTAAGCCAAACTTGCAAAAACAATTCTCAAATGAGAAAAAGGAAAAATAGAATAGCATAAAAAATAATGATGTCATACAGATCTGCGCACAAGAATACCCACTACAACTGCTAGGCAAAAACAACACACGACATGAATAGCTGGAGTAAGAGTACAAAAACATACAAGTACAGAAACATGAGGCCGCTACTCATCACCAACATCGACATCAGAGCACTCATCTTTAGAAACTTCATCAAAGCTGAAGCCAGAGGTGTCACATCCTAGGTGCAGGCCGACAAATCGGAAGGCCTTCGTCACTCCACTCCTGAGGGCTAACTCACAGGCATCTTCCACTTGAGGCTCCACCTCCTTGGAAAAGATTTCGTCACGCACCTCCTCCGCAATCATGGAACGGTCTCACATGTAGTCCAACGAATCCAAGTACTCCGCGAGTCCAGCAACCGTCAACTACGACGCACGACTATCAGAAGACAACACCTCCACTTGGTCCTTCGTCGCACCGAGCTCCGTCTAGAAATAATAAGTCTCCTCTTGAGCACGCTTCAACATCTGCATAGTCCTCTCCACCAGAGACTTCTACACCTCCAAAGATGATCGAGCCTCCTCCAATTCCGCCCACAGCTCCCATCCAATCCAGCGAAAGCAAGAAACGTCTCGATCATGATCATCCCTCAGAGCGACAAAAGAACCTCGCCGACTAAGGAACCCTTCTGCCTCAATGAAGATGGAAGCACCACATCCACATCCATATATCTCGCAATAACAAGTTTCCTCCTCCCACCATGTGCACAAGGTACCCCGATGGCAAACTCGGGGGGCACCAGATGTAAGACCCCCCCCCCCCTTTTTTCTTTTTAAAATACCGGGGTCTTATGCCAAGAACCGCCGCTTTGCGGTGAAACCTTCGCACTCGGGAAGGTCATCACTGCAAAACGCCGATCCTGCTGGCCAAATCGATCACAACTGTAGCAAAATAGTAAAACATGTCCACAGAAATCACATATATATGTAAATAATCTCCACGAAGGGAGTGTCCACAGATACACAGAAATATAAGATCTTGGGCTTATGCCCAGTACATCATGTCCTCACTACAAATCTCTCAACGCGAAAGCAAATTCTATAACTAATAATGATCAGGACTCACAGTACCTATCATCTGAACTCTGGTACTAGACTGGCCCATCTCCATGCGTGCCGACCTCCGGGGCTGCTCCTCTATGTTGGGCTCCACGGTCCCCTAAAATGATGTGGTTCAAAACCCGTTAGTCTAAAAGACTAAGTTCTATCATCCCCCACCCCTTCCCCCATGGCCCCTAGGCACCGAGCGGAGAGGAAGAAAGGGGAGGACTTGAAATTGGAGAGTAATCAAGAAATAGATGGCAGCGGACCTATACTAGCAATTTTATAGTACATGTGGCAGTAAGGTAACGTATGAAAAGTAACCTTAACTTATACGGAAACATATAAGCAATGGATCTTCTACAAAACTCACATCGTATAAAGAGTTTCATACCAATTTATACGTTGGGGTGTCAGTTATTAACAGCAATATATATATATATATATATATATATATATATATATATATATATATATATATATATATATATATATATATATATAAAGAATTTAACCTTAATTTATAAACTTGCCCACACAAGCTTATAGACCAAGGGGTTGTTTTGTAAGGCCTATTGTATAAGCGTCTCATACCACTTATACAATAGGTGATAGGGGTTTTATGCTATGATTATGCTATGACATGCAAGTGAATTATGATGCGATCATGCAAATGTAACTCACCCACCCGACTCTGTGCACACAGACCTTTAGTTCCCACTTTCTGGAGTCGAACCTCCCTGGATACCTCTGTAGTGGCAGATGGAAGTGGTGGGTTGGACCTCGCCCACCTCTAAACCAGTAAAGCACTACCGGTCATACCTATCATATGCCTCAACGCTGGTGCACTAAGCGGAGCTCCTGCGTACTCTTGCCGGCTGGCGCACCAGACTTCTGTTGGAGAAGTGCTAGCCACACTTGCCGAGTCAACGTACTAGCGTCGGTGCATCGACACTCCAATATCGATGACCCACCATCTTTACTTTATGCACATGCAACCTTATGTATCAACACCGAGCCAAAGCTCGTCGGGCCATCCTACCCCTTTCCATAAATATCAACCGAGTCAAACCAACTTTCCGAGACACCGGGGTGTGTGAAAGTGAACCCCTAATTATTCTATTTGCTCTCCAAGATTTATCACTCCTGCAGTTTACGTTAGCCCAGGACTGCCCAAGGTATACCCCATGAAGGGCTCTCGAAGGCACTAGGAACTATGATGGGATTACGCCCCAAAGCTCCCTTTCGCAAGGCACTTACTATTATTGGTTGCTACCCGATTTCCCAACCCTTTATTAATTTTACTGAATCTAGCCCTAGTGCTTTAAACACTTCCTCCCTACGGGAAGGACGATCTTTCGCCGATCCCGAGCACCACCTAACACTAGTCAACCTCTCACTCTACAAATTCTATCTTTTAATGATGAACTCCTTTTTATCTATCCAAACCATCAGACCACTAATCCCAAGGCATGCATCAAATTATACTCCAACATAATTTCTACAATTTTTACTATATGCAGATCACTTAAGCTATATGACCCGTAAAATGGGAGGTACAACAAATAAACATCTAGTACTCCTATAATAATTATTAAAGGGCCATTATGAGCTTTGTGGAATAAATCCAGAATTTCATAATTTTTCTATTTATCTGATAATTTATTTAATTAATTTAGTAGCCAAAAATCACAAGTTTGAACATGAAGTGCCAATTTCAGATAAGATAATATTCCACTAAATTTTTGTTAAATACAATAAGAATATGTAACCCAAAATACCAAGCATCAAAATTTTCCAGTAAGGTTTAACCCCTTAATTTTAATTTCAAATATATCTCTTAATAATTCATTTTAAGAGAAGCTACAACATTAATAATTCCAAAAATTCAGAGAAAATTCATGGATGATTGTAAGGATATATAAGTTCTCTAGATCAAGTTTCACAATTTATCATTGAATAATAAATTCTATATTTAATTTTCTCATAATATTTCAAGTTAAAAGGTTAATGAACAAAGTATAGCAATTTTCCATCTAAAAATTCTAAATAAATTCTCATATGAGCATACTGAACTAGGAACACTAATGCTGAAGTTTCATAACGTTTGAACAAGTATTGAGCTCTGTAAGAATTATTTAGCAAGTTCCTAAATATTTGAGGTTGTGAAGTAGGTACCCTAATCATGTATCCAAAAAATTCCATTAAAATTCACATATGATTAGTATGGTCTGCAACTTCCTCTGCCAAATTTCCATGATTGTTTTAAGAGTGTTGCTAGCCTATTATAGCCCCCACAATATTTGTGCCCTAGGCTAGGGTTAGGGTTTTGTGGGCCCTAACCTTTCCAAAATCCCTTAAGATTTTTACCAGAGGGTTTAATATATCCTAGCACTCTCCCTACAAAGTTACAAGTTCATTAAAGGTGTTTTGGCCTCATACCCTTCACAAGGCACAAAAGCCCTTCCTTAGGGTATAGCCTTAGATCTTAGGGCAAACCAATTCCAAACTATCCCATCTTTCATGATAAGGTGAAAGAAGCCATGCCAAACCAGTGGCCCCAATTCCAACCTTTGTTGAGGTGATTTGGCCACTCAAAACCCAAAATACACCTTTTGACCAAAATACCCCTTTTAGGGCAAAGCTAGGGTTTGCATGATTTATATTCAAACCACTTCCAAATGTGATGCAAGTTTAACCAGAGATTTATATTGTCCTTAAAGATCTCTCACCAAAATTTGGGTGAGTTTGGAGATTATCCGACCCTTAAATTAATTAACCCTAGATAAATTAACTATTTTCCAAAACTATAGAAACATTGCCCCCAAAAATTCCCATCTTTGGGAATCACCTAGATATGGTATAGGGGGACTCACTGCCAAAATTTCAATTAATTTGGACCAAAGATGAAGTGTGGGCACTCAGTTTAATGTCTGCCTAACCCTAGGTGTAGGTCCCACCAAAATGGGTGCCCTAGTCAAACCATGCACCCAAATTGGTTCAAACCAATTTTTTATTAAATTAGACTCACTGGGCTACAATTTTCATGTTGACCAAATAATATGAAAGAGCCCCTATGTATTTTTAAAAATTAAAACCATTAAATATAAAATGTGTGACAATATTAAATAATCAGAATTTTATATCATATAGTTTAAAATCATATCCCGCACGAATCTTGGCACAAGTTTGACTGCATCCCTTAATCTTCCCCGTTCAGCCAACGGTCTGGATTCCTCCCGCCTGGAGCTTCTTCCAGCGGCTGCCGCCGGCGATCCGGCCACCTCTCCGGCCGGCCACCGCCACCACCACCTCCGTTGAGGTGGTGGCTGTCGCCAGGCGGCGGCATGGCCGCCGGAAGCCCCTTTTCCGGCGAACCCGACAAGCTCAAAATCATGGAAAAACCAGAAAATTTCTGAATTGGATCGGGCTCAATTGAGTCCGAACCTTGGCCCTAAAGAATGTTATGATCTACCCATGAAGGAAGGAGTGAAGGAGGACCTTGCTGGGCGGCTGTAGGCTTGCCGATCGCCGGGAAGCCATGGTGGTGTGGTGGTGGTCGGATTTCTGCAACATCACTGTGAACTCCCTTGGCTCCTTCAGGTAAAGGGTGGAACTGACTCCTTGGAGTCCAGTGAAGCTTTTAAGAACAAGAAATGGGGTGTTAGGTGGGGAAATCTTGCATTGCCATTATTGGCTCTTGGTCAAGGTTGGCGTCCATGGTAGGTAGGGGGGAAGCTGGCTCCAGCCAGTCAAGGAGTAGATGGTTGAATTGGGGCTGCTTCCTGGTCTTAATGTACTGAATGAGAGGTTGGGGAAGGGGAAGGAATGAGCCCAAAGTCTCCTTCATTACGTCTCTTCTCTTTCTCTCTCTTTTCTTGAAGTTTCTCTCTCTCTCCTACTCACCAAGCTGAACTTTGGCTCCTACCTAACCCAATGGCAGCCCACATGTTTATTTCATCCATCAAAACATTGTTAGCCCAAGTGAGTTGGGCTTGAGCTTGAGTTAGCCCATTTGGGCTAGCTTGACCTAAACCTTGACTAGGGTTGACCTTGGTCAATTGGGTCTTTGAGGTTGCTTAATGGGTCCTTGGTGACCCATTGGCCTCCCCTAAGGCCTAGGTAGGGTTTTCTTGGCCCTTGGAGGTCACTTGACCCTTAAGTAGGGCACTTTGGCCATTTTAGGGCTGGAGTTGACTTTGGTTAACTTAGCCTTTTTGGTTGACCCAAATGGGTCCTTGGTGACTCATTGGCCTCTCACTAGGGTTAGGAAGGTATGTGTGGGGTCCACTTGGCTAAGGGAACTTCAATTGGCCCTTGTGTAGGTCAGTTTGACCCAATGTAGGTTAGGTTGACCAATTTAGGGTTAGAGTTGACTTTGGTCAACTTAACCACTTTGACTTCCCTCCATGGGTCCTTAGTGACCCATTCACCCTACTTTAGGTCTAGGAAGTCCCTGGTAGGGTTATTTGGGCTTTATCAGGGCACACTGCCCTTAGTAAGGGCACCTTGCCCAATTTAAGCCTATAGTGGTTGTAGGTCAACTTGGGCACCCTGGGTTGACTTCAATGGACCCTACAATGGGTTGATGGGACCATGGTGGGGTCTTGGAGTCTTGGTGAAGCCCTAAGGTCAAACCCTAGGTTTTGTGATGAGGTTGTGTTATAGGCAGACCAAGGTGATTCTCACCTTGGCCTTTTATCACTTGGCCCTTTTAACTTCCTAGGGTTTTGTCATGACCTAGTTATAGCCAAAACCACTCTTAGGGGTCTAGTTGGAAATGGGATGTTACAAATCCCAATAAACAAAACAAAGATTTCGTCCATGAAATCAAGGTTAAGCCTAGGGGAATTTCTATCGAAGAAAAAGAAGCTTGTAACATCCCATAAGAAGTGAAAGATTACATCTCGACGCCATGTTTGCCAGGTGGGGTTTAAAGGGAAACCTAAATCTATGACCAATTCGCCCAATTGGCAAAACCAAGATCCCAATAAACAAAAGATTAGTCTCTACTCTTCCTAGAGCAGCCCTACTAGTTTAAAACAGGAAAGTAAATTGAACATCTTGAGAGGTTGTGAGGTATACCTGACTGAACAGCTCTGGATACTTTTGTCGCATCAGGTCCTGCGGTTCCCAGGTATGCTCCTCCTGACCGTGGTTTCTCCACAGAACCTTGACTAACGAAACCTTCTTGCGACGCAAGATCCGTACTCCTCTGTCATCGATCTGAACCGGCTCCAAGTTAACTGACCGGTCTGAAGCTACAGGTCCATCTGTGGTCGAAATATGCAGCTTCGGGCATAGTAGAGCCCTCCTAAGCGAAGATATATGGAACACGTCGTGTAAACCTGCCAGTTTTGGTGGCAACTCCAGCCTGTAAGCTAGGGGTCCGATCCGCTCCAGGATCCTGTAAGGGCCCATATACCTAGGGTTGAGCTTCTTCTTCCGACCACGCACCCGTGAAACTCCGTGCGTGGGTCGGATCTTCATGAAAACCCGGTATCCCTCCTGAAACTCTACATGACGGTGTCGGGTGTCGTAATACTTATCATGTCGGCTCTGCGCTTCCAGCATTCTGTCTCGTATCAGTCTTACCTGAGCCTCGGTGTTTTCGACAAAATCTGATCCGAACGCCTTCGGATCCTCGTCCTGAATCCATGAAAGCGGAGTCCTACATCTCCTTCCGTACAAGGTGATAAGTTGTAAATATACCCATTTTTGTGTACATTAATTTAGTTGTTTTCATTTATTTTTGTCGTTTTTTATTTATTTTTATTCAATAAAATGCTCCTATTTTTGTAAATATTATACTAACTTATTTTATTTTATTTTTCAGGAAAAAATGAAAATCTGCCAAAAAATTGACCTGTCACGCCCGTGACATATTGGTCACGCCCGTGACCAAGGCGTGACATGTCAAAAAACCGTGTAATCAGCAAAATTTGAAGTACAAAGCCTGACACGCCCGGGGTCACGCCCGTGTCACCCGACACGGGGCGTGACCCAAGCCCGTGTTCACTCCACTCGACGAATTCATCTCGACGATCGTCGAGTGTCGACACTAGCAGTCACGCCTAGAGTCACGCCCGTTACCTATGGCGTGACACCTCTTTCCGCTCGACGATTTTCAACTCGACACTTTCAGCTCGACATTCGTCGAGTGTCGACACCAGCCGACACGCCCAGAGTCACGCCCCTGACTTGGGACGTGACCTTTCCAACTAGCCCGACAAGACCTGCCCGAAGACTTTCGGCGCAACCCGCGCCCAGATCCACCTGCCTGTCACGCCCCCTGTCACGCCCGTGACCAAGGGCGTGACCACTGCGAGACCGACACGTGTCCAGCCAAAGTCAACTTTCCCGTCAAATCGTCGGCCGCCTTCTCAAATAGTACTGTCACGCCCCCTGTCACGCCCGTGACCAAGGGCGTGACCCATGTAAATTTTTTCTATAAATTCCAGTCTTCTGCTCTGGATTTCTGTTCCACTTTTTGGATCCATTTTGTAAGGGG
Source organism: Platanthera guangdongensis (assembly GCA_039583875.1). NCBI lineage: Eukaryota > Viridiplantae > Streptophyta > Magnoliopsida > Asparagales > Orchidaceae > Platanthera > Platanthera guangdongensis. Next base: position 234,915,586 of record CM077153.1, read on the forward strand.
AGGTGCTGCTCGGATGAGTTTCAAATGTGTTGTAAGGGATATTTTCTCCCTCTTTCTCTTTTTTTTAGCTTTGTAATAACCTTTTTTATTAATGCAATTGTAGTTTTTTTTTCCATTACAACCCTTGGACTTCATCTATGTTTCATCCCTCATGCAATCTTATTTTTTTTTGTTTTTGTTTTAACTTAGTTTTTGTTCTCTTTAAGAAGGGTGTGTGAGTGTATGAGTATAGTTTATTCACTTTTATGTTTTCATTTTCTTACTTAGTTTTGTTAACTTAGGTTTTTATAGCTTTCTATTTCATTGTTATAAACCCGTAAAAAATGTTTTCAAAGTGTTTTTCCTCTTTTTTTTACTTAGCTTTTTATTTCGCAAAACCTTTTTCGTTCTTTTCGCTTTATTTTCACTTTTTTAGCATTTTTACGGAGTTATAGGAATAATAATATAGTCGTTTTAATTTTTCGCGCACTTTGATTTTTCGTTTAATCTTTTTCCTTATTTAATTTTTTCGTTCTCTTTTTATGCATTTCTACCGCATTCTAGCGGTAGAAATGTATTCGTTTTAATTTTTCGATCACTTGCATTTTCATTTTTATTTGCAAAACTTTCTTCCCGTTTAATTTTTATTTCAGCTTTTTATGCATTTCTACCGCATTCTAGCGGTAGAAATGCAGTTGTTTTATTTTTTCGTCAACTTAGTTTTTCTTAATTTTTTCGCTCATTTATGTATGCGCATTTATTTCCGCCTACTCGTTAAGAGTTAAATGGCGCTTTGCTTTATTTCAATTTTGTCGAGTGTGTGCGTGTGTTTTACTTTCTTGTAGAGTGTGTGCGTTTTCATTTATGTCGAGAGAGAGTGTGCGTGTGTTGCATTTATTTTGTCCTACTCGTTTGAGTAGGACCCGTATTTATTTTCTCCTACTCATTTGAGTAGGACTTGCGTGTGTGCGTTTTACCGCTTTCTTTCTCCCGCCCACGCATTTGCGCCGGGACTCGCAATTTACTGCTTTCTTCAGTCCTACTCGTTTGGGTAGGACTCGCAATTTACAGCTTTCTTCAGTCCTACTCGTTTGGGTAGGACTTGCAATTTTCAGCTTTATTTTACTGCTTTATTTTACCGCTTTCATTTACTGCTTTCTTTATCGCTTTCTTTATTGCTTTTCTCCCAAGCCGTCCCCATTCCGATGAGTGGCTAACAGTTCTTAGCCCGCGGCATCGAAGAGCATTGGGACAGATAAAATAGCTTAAAATAATTAAAGGTCTAATTTTTTTAATTAATTAATAGTACTTAAGGTTTGCCCGGGGTTAACGACGCGTAGGACCACATATCGATGTGTGGGCCCTATTTCCGTTTTCCATACGCTCGCCGAGAGGCCGTGCGTATGGACAGATCACCCCTTGGCAAAGAGAGTTCCGCACTAACCCTCGAGAGAGGAGGCGCGCCAACTCTACCGGGTTGGGTTCCCCACCCAATAGCGGGGTTCTTAGCGTAATGCGGGCGTTAAGAGGAATCCTTCGTCGGACTAACGTTCGGTCGAATAGTCTTAGCGTTCAGGTGAGCGATAGTCCTAGAGATAGGTGAGCTCATTTTAGTGGAACCTCCACGGCCAAGTCTCCGCCTTAATTAATTAGAAATTTAGGAGCTCTTTTTATTTAAAGTCTATTTTAGTTCATTTGTCTTTTCGGTGCCATCGAGCTAAGCTCTTCATCGGCACCACCTTCAAGCTTTCTTTTATGCTTTCATTTTTCTTTCTGCCATTTTCTGCTTTTTATTATATATAAAAATACCCGACAAGTTAATTATCGGTAAAATAATAGTCCCCTCCAGGGAAGAGTAGAAATAATCGAACCGGCCCCGAGAACAATACGACCTCGATATTCCACCCGGAATATCCTGTACTACTCACGATAGGTGCACTTGCCTCCTTTCGTTAAAACTCGATCTAAACCTTTTTTGTATCCAAAACAAATAAATACGCGCGCCCCGTTTTCTTAAATAAATTCACTTCCGCCTTTTTCTCAAATAAAACCGCCGGGTCGCCGCGTGACCGTAAATAATTTTGGAGTTTTAACCGCATCAAGTTTTTGGCGCCGTTGCCGGGGAATTTTAGGTTCGTTATTTTAAACCCTGGAAATCTATTAATTTTACCTATATATTTATATTAAAAAAAAATAGTTTGGCCAACTAAAAAAATTTATAATATAATAATAATAATAATAATAAAAACTTAAATATATATATATTTACAAATTTATAAAACCAAAAAAAAAATTGAAAAACTCAAAACAAAAAAATTTGAAAAACCTTAAAAATTAAAAATTTGAAAAAACTTAAAAAAAAAACTCTTAAAAAACTAAAAACAAAAAAACAAAAAAATGAACAAAAAAAAAACTAAAAATATATTTTCCTTATGAAAAAAAAAAACAAACAAAAAAAATTAATAATTTGATTTTAAAAAACAAAAAAAAACAAAAACAAAACAAAACAAAACAAAAAACAAAAAAAAAAAACAAACCAAAAAAAAAACGTCAGTATATATTTTGTTTAATTTAATTTAACTTATTTTGATTCGACACGCTTCCACTCTTGTGCGCGCTAGGGGATCACATTTTTATCACGTAGTGGTCGCTAAGGCCTTAGCTACCTTCCGACTCCCCCACGCACATCCCCCTCTACCGCCCGCAATCTTTAGGCCGCGTTTATCTTTTTTGTTTTTTTTCTGTTATCATTTTGCTTTTTTCTTCTCAATAATGCAGGGTTTCAACCTGGGCCTCCCGCGCTCGTCTTAGGGAAGCTCCTACCCCCCCCCCTTTTTCTTTTTGTACTTATTATATTTTTGTATATTATCTGTCCGCATACTTAGATTGCAACATTGGGGACAATGTTGGGTTTAAGTATGGGGGTGTTTTCGTATTTCTTTATTTCTGCACTTTACAAAAACGCATAAAATTACTAAAACATCAAAAAAATAAAACATAAAAAAAAAAAATTTTCCTTGTTTTTATTTTCATAAAACTTCAACAAAAAAAAATCTTTCCCTTTTTTCTTATTTGTAAAAACTTGCGTCTTGCCTGCCCGCGACGGTCGACTCATCGAACCAACCATTCAAATAAGAGTCTGTTCGCGGGGCCGCAATCGAGTTTTTACTTTGCTTTTTTGTAAATATCTCTCTTTCCCCCCTATCTTCTTTATAAATAACTCTTCTTTCTCTCCTCGTTCTTGTAAATTACTTATCATAAAACCACTAAAAATAAAAAAAAATTAGAAAAACCCAAAAACCCTAAAAAGATAAAAACTCTAAAAATCCTAAAAAGATAATAATTAAAACACAAAAAAATGATAAAAACTCTAAAAATTCCAAAAAATGTTTTGTTAAATCATGTAACAAAATAATTCGAATATACCATTTCTTAACTCTTTTTGCTTTCCAAAAATCTAGTTTCGAGTTAATTTATATGTGAATTTTAGTTATTCTTTGCTTACTATTCGTTTATTAATTAAAGTTCGATAGATTTAAGTGTCTGGGGTTAAGTCTTAAAGAATTTTTTATGTCTTATCCTTATAATAGGGAACTTGTTTTTCACTACCACTTCTAATTTTATAAATAGAAGCTCGTTTTTTATGTTAGAAAATAACATCCATGGATTTCAATTATTTCTACTTCATGCTTTTAGAAACATTGGAACGTTCATTTTAAAAAGGTTGCTCTCAAAACTTTTTTATTAAAATCTAGTTTTCTTTTTAAAAAAAAAAATAAACTCACTTCCATTTTTTCATGTCTTACTTGACATGTTTACCCCTATCCCTTAAAAGATCATATGTCAATGGGAATAAGATTTCGTTCCGTAAACATAGGCACCCAATAATTTAAAAAGATTATATATGGAGTAAGAGGATAAAATTCATTACTCCTACAAATATACATTGGGTTAATTTTATTCTTATGAAGAAAGAAAAAAATTATTATGTGTTAGGAAAATAAGATTTCGTTTTCCTAACTATCCAAAAAGAAAATTATTGGAGGTTCGAGAAAAAATTACCTCACCTCAATATCCAAGCCTTCTTCATAAACCACCAAACAACCTAGACTATTTCAATGATTCTAGAATTAATTTAAATTTTTTTGAGTGCATAATTTTTAAATTGCATTATTTCCATTAACTTCTTTTAAGCTAAAGTTTTTTGTATAAATCCAATCCATCTTTGTTAAACTAACAAAAATAAATTTTTGCTTTCTATTTTATTTCTTCTAGAAGTCTTTTTGAAACTCTTCCTCTATTCATAACATTTCATAAATTAGGATTTAATTCTTTAAACCCGGATGTTTATTTTGATCTTCCTTTTAATTAATTCAAGCGGTAGCTAAACTTAGGATCTCTTTTATTCCTTATAAGTTCATCTCCAACTTTTGCTCTGGAATAGCAAAAGCTTAAGTATGGGGGTATTTGATAAGTTGTAAATATACCTATTTTTGTGTACATTAATTTAGTTGTTTTCATTTATTTTTGTCATTTTTTATTTATTTTTATTAAATAAAATGCTCCTATTTTTGTAAATATTATACTAACTTATTTTATTTTATTTTTCAGGAAAAAATGAAAATCTGCCAAAAAATTGACCTGTCACGCCCGTGACATATTGGTCACGCCCGTGACCAAGGCGTGACATGTCAAAAAACCGTGAAATCAGCAAAATTTGAAGTACAAAGCCTGACACGCCCGGGGTCACGCCCGTGTCACCCGACACGGGGCGTAACCCAAGCCCGTGTTCACTCCACTCGACGAATTCATCTCGACGATCGTCGAGTGTCGACACTAGCAGTCACGCCTAGAGTCACGCCCGTGACCTATGGCGTGACACCTCTTTCCGCTCGACGATTTTCAACTCGACACTTTCAGCTCGACATTCGTCGAGTGTCGACACCAGCCGACACGCCCAGAGTCACGCCCGTGACCTGGGGCGTGACCTTTCCAGCTAGCCCGACAAGACCTGCCCGAAGACTTTCGGCGCAACCCGCGCCCAGATCCACCTGCCTGTCACGCCCCCTGTCACGCCCGTGACCAAGGGCGTGACCACTGCGAGACCGACACGTGTCCAGCCAAAGTCAACTTTCCCGTCAAATCGTCGGCCGCCTTCTCAAATAGTACTGTCACGCCCCCTGTCACGCCCGTGACCAAGGGCGTGACCCATGTAAATTTTTTCTATAAATTCCAGTCTTCTGCTCTGGATTTCTGTTCCACTTTTTGGATCCATTTTGTAAGGGGAGGTGCTGCTCGGATGAGTTCCAAATGTGTTGTAAGGGATATTTTCTCCCTCTTTCTCTTTTTTTTAGCTTTGTAATAACCTTTTTTATTAATGCAATTGTAGTTTTTTTTCCATTACAACCCTTGGACTTCATCTATGTTTCATCCCTCATGCAATCTTATTTTTTTTGTTTTTGTTTTAACTTAGTTTTTGTTCTCTTAAGAAGGGTGTGTGAGTGTATGAGTATAGTTTATTCACTTTTATGTTTTCATTTTCTTACTTAGTTTTGTTAACTTAGGTTTTTATAGCTTTCTATTTCATTGTTATAAACCCGTAAAAAATGTTTTCAAAGTGTTTTTTCCTCTTTTTTTTACTTAGCTTTTTATTTCGCAAAACCTTTTTCGTTCTTTTCGCTTTATTTTCACTTTTTTAGCATTTTTACGGAGTTATAGGAATGATAATATAGTCGTTTTAATTTTTTGCGCACTTTGATTTTTCGTTTAATCTTTTTCCTTATTTAATTTTTTTCGTTCTCTTTTTATGCATTTCTACCGCATTCTAGCGGTAGAAATGTATTCGTTTTAATTTTTCGATCACTTGCATTTTCATTTTTATTTGCAAAACTTTCTTCCCGTTTAATTTTTATTTCAGCTTTTTATGCATTTCTACCGCATTCTAGCGGTAGAAATGCAGTTGTTTTATTTTTCGTCAACTTAGTTTTTCTTAATTTTTTCGCTCATTTATGTATGCGCATTTATTTCCGCCTACTCGTTAAGAGTTAAATGGCGCTTTGCTTTATTTCAATTTTGTCGAGTGTGTGCGTGTGTTTTACTTTCTTGTAGAGTGTGTGCGTTTTCATTTATGTCGAGAGAGAGTGTGCGTGTGTTGCATTTATTTTGTCCTACTCAATTGAGTAGGACCCGTATTTTTTTTCTCCTACTCATTTGAGTAGGACTTGCGTGTGTGCGTTTTACCGCTTTCTTTCTCCCGCCCACGCATTTGCGCCGGGACTCGCAATTTACTGCTTTCTTCAGTCCTACTCGTTTGGGTAGGACTCGCAATTTACAGCTTTCTTCAGTCCTACTCGTTTGGGTAGGACTTGCAATTTTCAGCTTTATTTTACTGATTTATTTTACCGCTTTCATTTACTGCTTTCTTTATCGCTTTCTTTATTGCTTTTCTCGCAAGCCGTCCCCATTCCGATGAGTGGCTAACAGTTCTTAGCCCTTGGCATCGAAGAGCATTGGGACAAATAAAATAGCTTAAAATAATTAAAGGTCTAATTTTTCTAATTAATTAATAGTACTTAAGGTTTGCCCGGGGTTAACGACGCGTAGGACCACATATCGATGTGTGGGCCCTATTTCCGTTTTCCATACGCTCGCCGAGAGGCCGTGCGTATGGACAGATCACCCCTTGGCAAAGAGAGTTCCGCACTAACCCTCGAGAGAGGAGGCGCGCCAACTCTACCGGATTGGGTTCCCCACCCAATAGCGGGGTTCTTAGCGTAATGCGGGCGTTAAGAGGAATCCTTTGTCGGACTAACGTTCGGTCGAATAGTCTTAGCGTTCAGGTGAGCGATAGTCCTAGAGATAGGTGAGCTCATTTTAGTGGAACCTCCACGGCCAAGTCTCCGCCTTAATTAATTAGAAATTTAGGAGCTCTTTTTATTTAAAGTCTATTTAGTTCATTTGTCTTTTCGGTGCCATCGAGCTAAGCTCTTCATCGGCACCACCTTCAAGCTTTCTTTTATGCTTTCATTTTTCTTTCTGCCATTTTCTGCTTTTTATTATATATAAAAATACCCGACAAGTTAATTATCGGTAAAATAATAGTCCCCTCCAGGGAAGAGTAGAAATAATCGAACCGGCCCAGAGAACAATACGACCTCGATATTCCACCCGGAATATCCTGTACTACTCACGATAGGTGCACTTGCCTCCTTTCGTTAAAACTCGATCTAAACCTTTTTTGTATCCAAAATAAATAAATACGCGCGCCCCGTTTTCTTAAATAAATTCACTTCCGCCTTTTTCTCAAATAAAACCGTCGGGTCGCCGCGTGACCGTAAATAATTTTGGAGTTTTAACCGCATCACAAGGCTTCATAAGGAGTCATCCCTATGTTGGACTGATAGCTGTTGTTATATGAGAACTCGACCAGTGGTAAAAGCTTCTCCCAAGGTTCGTTTTGATCCAGAATGCATAGCCTTAGGAGGTCCTCCAATGTCCGGTTGGTGCGTTCCGTCTGCCCATCCGTCTGGGGATGAAATGTTGTGCTGAAGGTCAGTTGCAAGCCTAAGAAAGCCTACACGGATCTCCACTCCCTGGATGTGAACCGACCATCCTGATCTGACACGATCGTCCTGGGCATCCCGTGGTAACGAATGAACTGCTCTACGAATCTCCACACTAGTACCCCAACCGAGTCATCTTTCCTGATTGGAATGAATCTGGACACCTTCGTTAGCCGATCGACGATGACCCAAATCGAATCATTTCCCGTCTATGATCGGGGAAAGCCATGAATGAAATCCATCGCGATGTCCTCAAATTTCCACTCCGGCACCGAAAGTGGCTGTAGCAATCCCGCGAGGTTTCTGTACTCCGCCTTCACCAGCTGACATGCCTCACAATGAGTCACAAAATATGTAATGTCCTTCTTCATCCCCGGCCAGAACATCGTCGTCTTCAAGTCTGCCGTCATCTTGGTGATCCCCGGGTGTATAGAATATCTGCTACAATGTGCTTCCGCCATGATGCCCTCCCGAATATGACCTCTTGCGGGTATATAGACCCTGCCTCTGAAATATAGCAATTCATCTCTCAGTGAATAATCTCCCGTCGAGCCCTCCTACAAGGCTTGGAATATCGGCTCTGCCCATGCATCTGTCTTTTGTCCGTCCCGGATGCGGTCTCGAATATCATCTATGGCAACCATCGATGCTAGATACTCCATGTACAATTTTGGATCATTCTCGGACACTATGGATATCTGCATATCCCTGAAAGACCGTACTAGCTCCATGGACATCAGTTGTGGTCCCTTCCTTGAGGTATCTCCTCTCCGGCTCAGAGCATCTGCCACCACTTTCGCCTTCTCGGGATGTTAGTGCATGGTGTACGGGTAATCTAACAGGAACTCCACCCAATGTCTCTGTCTGATGTTGAGTTCCTTCTGTGTGTCCACATATCTCAAATTCTTGTGATCGGAGAAGATGTCACAGTGAACCCCGTAGAGGTAGTGTCGCCAAATCTTCAGAGCAAAGATCACTGCACCCATCTCCAGATCATGCACCGGATAGTTCTTCTCATGTATCTTCAGTTGTCGGGAGGCGTAGGCTATTACGTGCCCGTTATGCATCAGAACGGCACCCATCCCCTGGTAGGAGGCGTTTTTGTACACATGAAATCCCTCCCTTACCAACGAAACAGTGAGAATGGAAGCCGAGGTAAGCCGACCTTTCAACTCCACAAAGGCTGCCCCGCACTGTGGCGTCCAAATGAACGGGGATTCCTTCTTCATCATGGATGTAAGATTGAGTGAAATCTGGGAGAATCCTTCGACAAACTTCCGGTAATATCCGGAAAGTCACAGGAAGCTCCGTACATCTGTGGCTGTCTTTAGCGGTGGCCAATCCTGTACTGCCCGAATCTTGGCTGGGTCTACTACCAACACTGCACTGTTGATGATATGACCTAATAAGGCCACCTCCTTTATCCAAAACTGACATTTGCTGAACTTCGTGTATAGCTGGTGTTCCCGTAGCCTCTCTAGAGTCAAAGTCAGGTGTCGTGTATGCTCCTCCTCCGTCCTTGAGTAGCTGAGGATGTCGTCAATAAATACGATGACGAATACATCCAAATACTCCTCGAATACCCTGTTCATGAGGCTTGTAAATGCTGGCGGCGCATTAGTGAGCCCGAATGGCATCACTGTAAACTCAAACAGTCCGTACCTACTGCTGAAGGCGGTCTTTGGGATGTCCTCCTCTCGAATCCGTAGCTGGTAATAACCTGACCTCAAGTCAAGTTTCGAGAAGAAATGCGCTCCCTCCAGTTGATCGAACAACTCGTCAATCTGTGGCAGTGGGTATGTGTTCCGGACCGTCAGTCTGTTCAGCGCTCGATAATCAATACTCAAGAGGAGACTTTCGTCCTTCTTTTTGACGAATAGTACCGGGGCTCCCCACGGTGAAGAGCTTGGCCGGACAAACCCTGCCTCTACTAGTTCCTGCAACTGACTTCGAAACTCTGTCAACTCTTTCGGGGCCATCCGGTAAGGGGCCCTAGATGCAGGCTTGGCCCCCGGCACAAGCTATATCTGGAAGTCCTGCTCTCGGTGCGGAGGTAGTCCTGGCAGTTTCTCTAGAAAGACGTCAGTGAAATATCGCACCACTGGGATGTCTGCCACAGACTCCTTGGCCTCCACCATCTCAAATAGAATCTGATAAACCTCCACTCCCTGCAGATGGGCCTTAACGGCCTGTACTGAAGATAAGAGTATACTAGAGGCAGGTGTTGGAACACCCTATTACTAATTTGGGTCAGGATCACTATGTCTTTAGGAATCTTTGCTTGACCTTCTGTATAGCTTAATAGGTCAATTAGAATTGAGTCTAAGGGTTAGAAGTCTAGGTTTGGAAGCTGCCCTGAAGACCAGGATTCTCAGTCTGGAGACTAAGTCATATCATCGAGCTCAGCACGACGATTCGTCGAACTCCGGTCGACGATCGTCTAGCTCAACTTCGACAGATCGTCGAACTCCATTCGACGATCGCTGAGCTCAACTTCATAATATCGTCGAAATCCATTCGACGATCGGTGAGCTCAGGTCGACGATTTTGACTCTGCATTAGATCTTTATCTCTGAGCTCAGTTCGACGATCTTTGAGCTCAGATCGACGATTATCTTGTTGCTGTGTGTTTTCAGATCGCTGAGCTCAGCTCGACGATAGCAGAGCTCAGTTCGACGATTTCAGATAACTTCCAGAATTCAAATTCAAATCAGTTAGGAGTTATTCTGCAATTAATTCAGAGATTTGCTAGCCGGTTTCATTTAATTCTGGACCAAGTTTCAAGGGATTTTTCAAGGAATGTTTCTGTGGACTTTCCTCTAGAAGAGATTATGCAATTAAGGATGAAATCAATGCAGACCAACGGCTATCCTTGACAGAGAATATTATTCTACTCTATACCAGAGAATAATATATAGGATTTTTGAATCACTCAACAAAAACAACACAATACAGAAAGAGAATACTGATTACAGGAAAATATTAAAAGATCTTCTATCACAAAGAATTCTCAAGAACACTCATCCAAGGAGATCAAGCTTTCAAAAATTCTTCAGATCTCTGTAGTTTTCAAAGTGTTCAAGGCCAACATATTTCCAGACTCCAGACATTCAACATTTCAGCTATTGCTGAAATCATCTTTTGCTGGAGTTCAACCTTTGAAGGCCTATCACCCTCAGCAAAGCTTCTCTTCCTGAAGATCTCAAGAATTCAGGGGGAGCTTTGACATCAATCCACATAGTCTTCTCAGTTGTTTGAGAAAGAGAAGACTTCCATCACTCTCTCACCCCCACTCTGTAAAGGGTTTTTCAAACTCCCTTCAAAAGTTTGAACCTGGTTTTTGAGCACCTTGTCAAAAGCTCATTGGTGGCAAGACACCTGATCAAAAAATCTGCTTTGGTTTTTGAGCACCTTATCAAAAGCTCATTGGTGCCCAGGACACCTGATCAACTCATCCTGCAGTGGATTCCTACCTAGGGTGGTAGAAGAGTGGATGTACCCAAGTTTGGGGAACCACTATATTTCCTTGTGTCTTCTGGTTTTGCTTGCTTTCATTTTTTTGTTTCTGGCCTTGATTTCTCTGTGCTTAGTTTTTGCTTAGCTTAGTTTTGTGATTAGATTTTTTATTGCTTCCCTGTTCACACATATTACAACAATAGTTGTAAAATTCTGTAAAAGCTTTTAAAGCACCATATACTCTATTCACCCCCCCTTTAGAGTATATCAGATCTAGTTGCACTTTCAATTGGTATCAGAGGGAGCTTGGTTAAACATACCAAACCTGATTGGTTGTACAGGCTAACACCTGAACCCAAAGATCCCAAACTAGATCTGTTTTTCTTTTGTAGTGTATTATTAGATTTTGTTTGCACAAATCATGGCCCAAAACAAAGATTATGCAAGCACCAGACCTCCAGTGTGCAATCTGTCAAAGTTTGCACTTTGGAAAGCAAGGATTAGACTTTACATGAATTCTATTGACGAAGATATCTTTAGTTCTGTTTTGACAGTGTGTCCAAGACCCCCAGAGAGCACAAGTACAAATACTGTTCCACCTTCATCAGGAACAGATGCTGATATTAAAAAATGGAAAGTAGTTGATGCCAAGGCTATGAACATTCTAGCCCAGACAATGTCAGATAACATATTTCAAAAAGTAGTTGAATGTAATTCAGCCAAGGAAATTTGGGACAAGCTCTCAGAAATAGTCTCAGGCTCAGCTGATGAGAGAAAAGACAGAAGATCCCATCTCATCTCTCAATATGAGAACTTCAAGAAGGGAGAGACTGAGTCAGTGAGAGATATGTACAATAGACTAAGTCTAATTGTCAGTGAACTAAGGACATTGGACAAGGAGATCTCTCTAACTGAACTTAATGACAAGATCCTAATATGCTTCCCCAGCACTTGGGATTCAAGAATCTGGCCAATTAAGGATGCCAGAAGTCTGAATGAGATCACCACTGAAGCTTTGTTGGGTAAGCTCAAATCTTATGAGCTACTCATCAAGAACAGAGAGGAAGAACAGAAGGCTACTTCACCAGCCACAAGGAAAGAGAAGACCATAGCATTCAAGGCAACTGAGGATCTGCCTGAAGATAAAGTCACAGGCAATGATGAACTACTCAGCTTGCTGGCCAAAAGATTCTACAAGATGGCCAAAAAGGACTTCAGAAGAAGATCATACAAGGAGCAGGATAAGCCAAGGTATGACAAGTCCATTGGTAATAATAAAGACATCATTTGCTTTGGTTGCAGGAAACCAGGGCACATAGTTCCTGACTGCCCAGAGAACAAGAACAAGGACAAAAGGGACAGGAAAGAAAGAAGGAAGGAGAAAGACTCCAAAAGAAATGGCAATAGCAAACCTTCTTCAAGCAAAAATAAGCATACAAGGAAGGGGTTTGTTGCTGAATCCTGGAGTGAGACAGAAGAGGAGTCAGAAGCCTCTTCCATCTCCAGTGATGATGAGGATGATGCAGAAGAAAAGGAGTTCTGCATGATAGCAATCAATGCCTCACAGCATAACTCAGAAGAAGAGGAGTTAGAGTCAGACTCAGAGACCCAACCTGAATAAGATCAGGTAATTAGTTCTTTTGATTTTAGTTCAGAAGATTTTAAATCTGAATTTAAAGCACTGTGTTTAGACCTGCTAAAGTCTGAGAAAGAGATTATCTCTCTCAGAAACCAATTATCTGAACACAATGCTCTAAAGTCAGAAAACCTCAAACTCTCTCAGGAGTTGGAGAGCTGTAGGGAACATATAGCTTCACTGAAAAGTGAGCTCTCAGAGGCCAAGAAGCTTGAAGAATCCCTTAATGGGAGAAGCATCAAGCTGATGGACATCACAAGCACAGTGAACTCTAGATTTAACAGTATACTGGGCTTGGGTGCTTCATCCAGCCAACCTATAGTCCTAACAACTCCCATCAAATTCATTTCTGACAAGGGAAAGGGAGTTGTAGAGGTTGCTAGGAAAAATTCTGATCTGCCTCAGAAAACCAAGTCCCAGCAGAAATCGTCGAACAGAGATCGACGATCGCTGAATGAAGATCGACGATCGCCGAACGCAGCTCGACGATCTCAGGAAAAATCGTCGAACGCTGATCGACGATCTCAGCCAAAGTCGTCGAACGCAGGACGACGATATCATATACCTGACCTCAACCATAGTCGACCGTCGAACGGAGCTCGACGATCTGACCCAAGATCGTCAAACGTAGCTCCAAGATCGTCGAACAGAGGTCAGAGCTCTGGAGACTTCTTCAAAGGCAAATCAAAATTGAATCCTAAGGGTTCTTCATCCCAAACCTTTAACCCTTATACTGAATGGATTATATCTCCAAGGAGATATTATCCTGAAGGATATAAGAGTCAGCCTGGGATGTCTTTCATTTCAGAATTTAGAGGTTATCAACCTAGGCCCAAGGTAAACTGGGTCAAAAACAAATGAATTGTCTTATGTGCAGGTGAAGACCTATCCAACATCTAACCAGCAATGGTATTTGGATAGTGGGTGCTCTAAGCACATGACAGGGAACAAGGACAACCTCACATCCTTCAGAGCCAAGCTTGGACCCAAAGTTATCTTTGGTGATTCAAACTTTGGACAAACTAAAGGATATGGTGCAGTCCAGATTGGTTCAGTAACCTTCAAGAAGGTAGCTTATGTAGAAGGACTGAAGCACAACCTAATCAACATCAGTCAGCTGTGTGATGAAGGCTACCAGGTGACCTTCAGCAAAGCCTTATGCAAAATCAAGTCAGAGGACAACACAACAGTGTTGACAGGTAAAAGGAAAGGTAACATCTACTTAGTAGATTTTCTTTCAACTAATGTAGATATCTGCTTGTTTAATTCAGTCTGTAACCAAATGTTTTATGGCATAAGAGATTAGGACACCTAAACCTTAGAACTATTGCTAGGCTATCCAAGGACAACCTTGTTAGAGGACTACCTTCTGGCCCCTACAAGAAGGAAGGACTCTGCAGGGCTTGTCAATTAGGCAAGCAAACTAAAAATAGTTTTAAGTCACTTAATAAGAGTGATTACCTAGGATATTGTATCTGTTACACATGGATCTGTTTGGACCCATCACAGTACAAAGCCTAGGAGGGAAATCCTACACTTTGGTAGTTGTAGATGACTTCTCTAGATTCACTTGGGTGTTCTTTCTAAGAAAGAAGTCTGATAACTTTAAGTGTCTGACAGAGTTTCTCAATGCATACAGATTGAGTTCAATACTCACATTGCCCTGATCAGAAGTGATCATGAGACAGAGTTTGATTCTCTTCTTATGCAAGAGTTCTGTCAGAGTGAAGGGATCAGGCATACTTTCTCAGCTCCTAGAACTCCTCAACAAAATGGGGTAGCTGAAAGGAAAAATAGAACCCTTATTGAATCTGCCACCACATTATTGTCAGATGCTCATCTACCTCTATCCTTTTGGGCAGAGGCAGTGAACACCTCCAACTATGTGCTGAACAGAAGTCTGATACATAAACTAAAGGGAAAGACTCCCTATGAATTACTCAAAGGGAAGAAACCTAAAGTTGACTATTTTAAAGTCTTTGGTTGTATTTGCTACATTCATAATAATGATAAGAAATATCTAGCAAAATTTCAAGCCAAAGCTGATGAAGGAGTGTTTCTAGGATACTTCATGATCAGCAAGGCTTATAGGGTCTATAATAAATCATCTTTGAAAATTGAGGAATCTGTTCACATTTCATTTGATGAAACTAACATGTCTTTCAAGGAGAAGATTTCTTCTACCATAGAACCTTTGCAGGAACATTCTCTAGTTGAAGATATGAACAAGTTACAGGTTGCTCAAGAAGAAGAAAGCAGTGAAGATGAAGGGACTGCTCAACATAATGGAGAACAACCTGAAGAGCCAGTTGTTGTAGCACAAGAGGAAACAACAACACAGGTTGGTGAACAATCAACACCCCCTGTTGATTTAGTAACATCAAGAGACCATCCAATTTCCCAAATAATTGGAGAAATCTCAGCTGGCGTGCAAACCAGAAATCAGGTCAACCAAAATCTGTTGCACACTTGCTTCCTATCTCAAATTGAAGCTCAGTCCATTCAAGATGCAGAGCAAGATCCACACTGGATCATTGCAATGTAAGAGGAGTTGCATCAATTTGAGAGGAACAAGGTATGGGAACTAGTGCCAAAGCCTAAGGATCATTCCATTGTTGGAACAAAGTGGGTATTCAGAAACAAACTGGATGATCAAGGAGTAATTATAAGGAACAAGGCAAGGCTAGTTGCCCAGGGATACTCTCAAGAAAAAGGAATTGACTACGACCAGACCTTTGCACCGGTTGCAAGATTGGAAGTCATCAGAATTTTTCTAGCCTATGCAGCTCACAAAGGCTTCAAAGTATATCAGATGGATGTCAAAAGTACTTTCTTGAATGGAGACATCAAAGAGGAAGTTTATGTCAGACAACCTCCAGGTTTTATCTCTCCAACTTATCCTGATTATGTATTTAGATTAAATAAAGCATTATATGGTCTCAAGCAAGCTCCTAGAGCATGGTATGAGACCCTAGCATGCTTTCTCTTGAAAAATGGTTTTATAAGGGGTAGAGTAGACCAAACTCTTTTTATTAGAACCCATAAGTCTCATACCCTACTAGTACAAATTTATGTAGACGATATCATTTTTGGTTCTACTGACTCCAAATTGTGCAGAAGGTTTTCTAACCTAATGCATTCTAAATTTGAGATGAGTAGTATGAGTGAGCTATCCTTCTTCCTAGGATTGCAAGTCAAGCAACATGCTGAAGGCATCTTTATTTCTCAAACAAAATATGCAAATGAACTGGTTAAGAAATTTGGTATGTCTGAGGCATCTTGCATGAAAACACCCATGCCTACTAATGCTGTATTGGATGCTGATGAACATGGGAAACCTGTTGATCAGACAACCTATAGAGCAATGATTGGCTCTTTATTGTATCTTACAGCTAGTAGACCAGATATAATGTTTGCTACATGTATATGTGCTAGGTTCCAAGTAAGCCCTAGAGAGTCACACCTAACATTAGTAAAGAGGATTCTCAGGTATGTTAAAAGTTGTCCAAATCTAGGTCTCTGGTATCCAAAAGATTCAGCATTTGATTTGACTGGATTCTCAGATGCTGATTATGCTGGATGCAGAATTGACAGGAAAAGCACCAGTGGAACTTGTCAGTTCCTTGGTGACAGACTTGTCTCTTGGTTTTGTAAGAAACAAACATCTGTGTCAACTTCAACTGCTGAAGCTGAATATATGGCTGCAGGCAGTTGTTGTTCACAAATCTTGTGGATCCAAAATCAACTCCTAAACTATGGTTACAACTTAGAGAAGTCTAAAATCTTTTGTGATAACACAAGTGTTATTTCCATAGCTCAAAATCCCGTCCTCCATAGTAGGACAAAACACATAGAGATTAGGCATCATTTCTTAAGGGATAATGTTGAAAAGAATAAAATTGAACTACAATATATCCCAACTGATCTACAAAGGGGAGATATTTTCACCAAGCCTTTGGATGAAAAGAAACACACCTTCTTCCTAAATCAGTTAGGAATGTTAGATGGAGGAAGCCTTAAATAATATTCAAGATTTTGAAAGCTAAAAATTGACCAATACTAGGCAAACTCTCTGATTTTTCTTAGTGTCTAGAATTTTTCTGATCTCTGAACTGCGCTCGACGATTTGCCCCAAGATCGTCGAACGGAGATCGACGATTTACAAAATCGTCGAACTGAGTTCAGCGCCTCTCAGATAGTATGAACTATCTCTTCCGGTCAACGATCGTCGAATGGCGCTCGACGATTATGTTATCTGAACGATCGTCGAACGGAGTTCGACGCTCTCCAATATCGTCGAACGGAGTTCGACGATGTTGAAAACTCTTCAGATTCCTTTAGAATCCTCGATCGTCGAACTGAGTTCAACGATCTTTCCAATTCTGCGTCGAACCCTAATATAAAACTCTTTTTTCGCCGTCGTTCTCTTTTGCGCTTTCGATTTCTCTGCAGGATTTTCTTTCCCTCCAAACAGTTCTACGCTTGGTCGTTTTGTTTGTTGAGTTTTTGCAGGTACAATGGCTGTGTCAGTTGTAGTTCTTGCCGCAATGAAGTTTGATGCAGGCTTTGATATTGATATAGAATCATTCAGCACCACTGACCAGATTTTCCAAGACATACTGGGTTTGTTCAAGGATCAGAATCTAACTGCCCTCATGACCACCAGGATCAAGCTGGCTTCAGATGAAATCAAAGAGTGGGTGTATACTGCTCATAATCAAGATAACAACACAATAGTTGGGTCTATTGCTGGCAATCAGGTACCCTTGACCCCCACAATTTTAACAGAGGTTTTTGGACTGAGAAATGGAGAAGATATTGCTGAGTTGTCTGGAGAAGACTATTCTGACCTGCTTGCCAGGATGGGTCATCTAGAGGGAAACCCTAGCAAGCTATTCAAGAGGA
The DNA here is from genome assembly GCA_039583875.1 of Platanthera guangdongensis. Lineage (NCBI taxonomy): Eukaryota > Viridiplantae > Streptophyta > Magnoliopsida > Asparagales > Orchidaceae > Platanthera > Platanthera guangdongensis. The sequence continues at coordinate 234,933,124 of CM077153.1, forward strand.
ATCTGTCTGTTGAATACAGGTTCCTAGCAGATGTGGTAGGGAAAGTGCTGCTGGCAAAGCACTCTGCCCATGATACTATATCCAGACATCAGGTCTGTCTCATGGGAGCTCTGGTGGATAAGAAAAATCTGAACTGGGGAGAGGTCTTCTTTGACCTAATCAAGAAGAAAATAAACAAGAGTTTTGTTAATTTTGGAAGGATTCTTGGAGTTTTTCTGCAGACCAGGTGCCCTGCCTTGCTGGTCTCCTCTGGAGTTCACATAAATGCCTCCAAGAGACTAACCTGTGCCCTCTTTGGCAAGTGGGACAGGCAAATAAGCAAGCCTAGCAGGCCCTCCTCTAGTGCTCCTTCAGGCACCAGGACTCAAAGAGTCACTCCTCCACAGGTCTCTGCCCCTGCAGATGACCTGGCTGCTGCTGTTGCTGCCTCTCCTCCTCCTCCAATTCCATCCCTGCCCCTACCAACCACCCTTCCAGCCCCATCCACCATCACCATATCTAGCCCATCTCCAACATCAACTCCCTCTCCAGTCCCTGTTCTCCCCACACCAGAAGAACAATTCCACCCACTGTTCTCTTACCCTCCACCAGATGTCACCTCTTCACCATCCATTCCATCCTTCACCCTTCTGGATGATTCCTTTATGGATGATTCCCCCCTTCTCCTCCTGAGCTACCCTCCTCCTCCACTTCATTCCAAGATCTCCTCCACCACATCATTGATCAAACAACATTCACTCCATCCATCTCCATTCCCCTGTCATCCATCTCCACCCTACCATCACCTCAGCCCTCCATTCCCCAATTCTCCAGCCCTTCCCTTCCAGCATCCCCAGCTGCTTCCATTCCATCTACCTCTGCTCCAGCTGTTGAGTAAGTAGACCTCTCAGCCCTAGCTGACAGGCTGTATGAGCTGATTGCCCCCAGTCTCTCTCTCCTATTGGAGACCTCCTTAGCTCCTCTACACCAGTTAGTGGCAGCTCTCTCTGCCAGGCTCTCCTCCCTCTTCCCTCAGGCAGCACCCACAGCAGTGTGCCTTGATCCAGATGTCTCTGCATCTAAGCAGGGGGAGATGCCACATGAAGAAAGCCCTCTTGCTGTTGCTGCTGCTGTTTCTGCTTCTTCTGCTGCTCCTCTTGTTGCTGCTGCTGCTGAGCCTCCTACTGCAGTTCTTGCAATAGACCTAAGGTCTTTGCTTTCTACTTTTGATTCTGCCTACTTTAGCTATCTACCAGAGGTCCATGCTGTCCAGCCCCCAGAAGACTTATCCAAGGCACTTGTGCCATTGTCTTGCTGTGACCCTAGCATCCTCAGCTCTTTTGTACATTCAGTAATTGCTGCTACTGAAGATGTTGATGCTGCTGCTGAAGATATTCTTACTGCTGCTGCAATTCCAACTGTTTCTGATGCACCAATATCCAAGGATCTTCTGATGTCAGAGGCCACTGATTTTGAGCCTGCTGTAGTTTTTGATGTTGTTTCTGTTGTTTCTACTGCTGTTAGTGAAGTTTCTGCTGATGTTAGTGAGACAGTTGCTACTGCTGTCACCTCTCCTGCTGCTGCTGTTGTTTCTGCCTCACCTCCTCCATCTGCTGCTGCCCCTACTGCTGCAGCTATCTCAACTTCTGCCTCATCTGCTGCTGTTCAACTAAAGCAAGATTTGATGAAGAAAATAGATTTTTTATATGATGATCAGAGTTCTGAATCTGATGAATTCAAAACAGACTCTGATGACTCATCTGCTACCATTGCCAGGAAAAGGAAGGCAAGGAGCAAGGCAATGAAAAGGGTTCCTCCTGCTAAAGTTAAGGATAATAATGATATTCCTTATTATATCCTTCATAATTGCCCCATCACTGAACATTGGATGCAGTTTTCCAAGAACCAGCTGAAAGCCATGAAGAAAAAGAGAAAATATGAGAAGGGCTCATCCCAATTCTAGCACCCTCATCCTCCTCCACCACCTCCTCCTGATGCAGGTGCAGGTGGAAGCTCTGCAAGTCAACCCCCAGCTAGAAGCCAGGCTCCCTCTCAACCTCATGTCAGATCCTATCAAAGGGAAAGCCAATCCAGGGGTTCATATTCTAGGAGAGGAGGATATAGGGGTAATCAGAGAGATTTTCAAGTATATTCTAAAGGGTACTCCAGGCAGCACCCATATTCTAGGGGAGGACATGTTTCATCTGATACATCTTCAGGTCCTTTCCCTTACAAGCTGAAAGAGACTGTGTCTGCCAGGCCTCCTCAAGACAATCCTTCCAACAGGTATGAGCCACCTGTACCTTATGAGGACCCTGAAAATAATCCAGCTGCTTAGACTGCCAGGATGAAGGAATTGGCTGCACTAGATCAGATTAAGAAGGCCAGAGAACAAGGACTAGATGCTTCCAACATTTCTACAATGTCTGAGCAGAGACAAAAAGAACTAGACAGATATGCTTCCAGTAAATTCTTTGATGCTGACAGATATATGGAATTACATCCTGCAGCTGTGGTTCCCAGGCCTACAAAGCAAACTTATTTGGGTGCAGCAGATGACACCAGGTCCAACAAAGAAGCCCTAAATCCAAACAGAGAAATTAAAATGGTTAAAGGCAAAGAGAAGAAATACATTGTAAGGTGACAGTTTCTGAATTTCTGATTATCTGGATGCCATATATATATCTCTGTGATGTTTCTGCTATATCCAGCTGTTGCTTTTCTGTGTTTTTGATTGTATGTTGTTATTTAAATTTTTCCAAAGTCTGCAAATAGTAATCCTAACCCAAATAGGGGGAGATTGTTGGAACAACCTATTACTAATTTGGGTCAGGATCACTATGTCTCTAGGAATCTTTGCTTGACCTTCTGTATAGCTTAATAGGTCAATTAGAATTGAGTCTAAGGGTTAGAAGTCTAGGTTTGGAAGCTGCCCTGAAGACCAGGATTCTCAGTCTGGAGACTAAGTCATATCGTCGAGCTCAGCACGACGATTCGTCGAACTCCGGTCGACGATCGTCTAGCTCAACTTTGACAGATCGTCGAACTCCATTCGACGATCGCTGAGCTCAACTTCATAATATCGTAGAACTCCATTCGACGATCGGTGAGCTCAGGTCGACGATTTTGACTCTGCATTAGATCTTTATCTCTGAGCTCAGTTCGACGATCTTTGAGCTCAGATCGACGATTATCTTGTTGCTGTGTGTTTTCAGATCGCTGAGCTCAGCTCGACGATAGCAGAGCTCAGTTCGACGATTTCAAATAACTTCCAGAATTCAAATTCAAATCAGTTAGGAGTTATTCTGCAATTAATTCAGAGATTTGCTAGCCGGTTTCATTTAATTCTGGACCAAATTTCAAGGGATTTTTCAAGGAATGTTTCTGTGGACTTTCCTCTAGAAGAGATTATGCAATTAAGGATGCAATCAATGCAGACCAACGGCTATCCTTGACAAAGAATATTATTCTACTCTATACCAGAGAATAATATATAGGATTTTTGAATCACTCAACAAAAACAACACAATACAGAAAGAGAATACTGATTACAGGAAAATATTAAAAGATCTTCTGTCACAAAGAATTCTCAAGAACACTCATCCAAGGAGATCAAGCTTTCAAAAATTCTTCAGATCTCTGTAGTTTTCAAAGTGTTCAAGGCCAACATATTTCCAGACTCCAGACATTCAACATTTCAGCTATTGCTGAAATCATCTTTTGCTGGAGTTCAACCTTTGAAGGCCTATCACCCTCAGCAAAGCCTCTCTTCCTGAAGATCTCAAGGATTCAGGGGGAGCTTTGACATCAATCCACATAGTCTTCTCAGTTGTTTGAGAAAGAGAAGACTTCCATCACTCTCTCACCCCCACTCTGTAAAGGGTTTTTCAAACTCCCTTCAAAAGTTTGAACCTGGTTTTTGAGCACCTTGTCAAAAGCTCATTGGTGGCAAGACACCTGATCAAAAAATCTGCTTTGGTTTTTGAGCACCTTATCAAAAGCTCATTGGTGCCCAGGACACCTGATCAACTCATCCTGCAGTGGATTCCTACCTAGGGTGGTAGAAGAGTGGATGTACCCAAGTTTGGGGAACCACTATATTTCCTTGTGTCTTCTGGTTTTGCTTGCTTTCATTTTTTGTTTCTGGCCTTGATTTCTCTGTGCTTAGTTTTTGCTTAGCTTAGTTTTGTGATTAGATTTTTTATTGCTTCCCTGTTCACACATATTACAACAATAGTTGTAAAATACTGTAAAAGCTTTTAAAGCACCATATACTCTATTCACCCCCCCCCCTTTAGAGTATATCAGATCTAGTTGCACTTTTAGCAGGTCTTATACCTTAGATGATAATGACAGAGTCCCCGTGCCTCACGGTGATCCTCTTCTCTTGGAAATCAATCTGGGCATGGTTCCAGTGCATCCATGTCATGCCCAGGATCAGCTCGAAGACTGGCATCCTTAGGATCATTGCCGATACTTCGAATGACTTTCCGCCAATCTCCTCCTCCATGTTGTAGTGGGCAGAGGTGATTATCTCTGATCCATCGGGTAGACGCACCCTCCTCATCAGGCATGTGAACCGCTCAACTCCTTCCAGCCCTTCCAGGAAGGCCTCTGACACAAACGAGTGCGAGGCACCTGTGTCGAACTGTGTATAGGCGGGCTTGCTGCTAATGAAGACTATACCTGGGGCATTTAAATGTCTTAGTATTTTATAACGAGTTTTATTTCCTATTTATTCTACCTAGTGCATTTGTACAAATTGGGCAACTGAGAAAGGGAATTCTATTTAAACAATTAAACATCTAGGCGTACCTGCTATGACCTGCTCTGGGTTCCGAGGCTGCGCCAAGTCCAAAGCATACACCTGCCCCCTTTCTTGTCTACGATCCCCACCCTGGTATCCACTTCCTCGGCCACGACCTCGGCCTCCAAAATATTGCGTTGGCTGGGCAGCCGGTGGTGCTGGTGGCGGTGCCCCCTCATGGGGCAATTCCTCCTGATGTGGCCCACCTGATGTCAATTGAAGCATTCTAGCGGGGTATATGTCATTCCCCCGGGTCTCTGTCCCTCTCGTATCTAAAGAGGTGGTGGAGCCACCACCACTAGCTCCCTTGTCTCCTGTCTTGCCTCCTGACGAGGCTGGTCCTCGACCCTTCTCTCGTCCGTGATACGGGCTCATCTCTGATTGTTCCTTGCTCCTCGACCCTGATCCTCCACCGGTCGTTTTCGGCCCCGAGTAGCCTGCCAATCAGCCTCTATCCTTTTTGTCATCTCTAGTATCCGAGAAATGGGCCTGTCGGATACAAATAGTAGAGTCTCCCTCAGCTCCTCTCGTAGGCCCTTGTAGAACCTTTTGGTATATCCTGCCTCATCTAGCTGGTAAGAGTCTGTAAACCGAGCCAGATGGTTGAACTCTCGGTGGTACTCCACCACCGTCTTGTTCCCCTGTCTCAACTGCAAAAACCTATCCTCCAGCTCGTCCCTGGCCGACTGTGGAACAAAGTGTTCCAACAGTGCGCCCCTGAAATCCTCCCAAGAAATATCTGCTACTTCCCGGTCCGCAAATGTCGTGTCTAGCGAGGTCTTCCACCATCTCTTTGCATGCGACTCCAGGCAGGAGATCACCAAGGGCACCCTCTCCTCCCAAGGGCACCATATCCCGGTCAGCATCTCGTTCATAATATCCAGCCACTCCTCCATCCGAACAGCCGACTCAGTCCCCAAGTAGGATGGGGGAGCAAGTCCTCGGAAGATGCTGAGCCAGTTGGCCCCCTGGTTTGGTTGCGGAGCCAGAACCTGTTGGGCCCTAAAGGCTTCCAAAATGGCTGTCAAAGTTTGTCCCATCTCCGACTGTAGGAATGGAGTGGGGACCGTGGGAGGTGGTACAACGTCCGGAGTCTGCTAGACTCTGCCTTATGGTGTAAGCTGTGCTGGGGGCTGCGTAATAAAAGTAAATAGTAAGTAATCGACTCTAACCTAATTAAAAGTGGACGATTTACATGTGATCCCCCATATGGGCACACCACTGCTTCCGCTGCTTAGTTTGGCCCCAAACTAAACCTATGCGGGGGTGACCCAGGGGTTGTGGACTGCTACTTGTCGATCGAGGTTCCCCTCTGATACCACTTGTAAGACCCTTTTTTTTCTTTTTAAAACACCGGGGTCTTAGGCCCAGAACTGCCGCTTTGCGGTGATACCTTCGCACTCGGGAAGGTCATCACTACAAAACGCCGATCCTGCCGGCCAAATCGATCACAACTGTAGCAAAAAAAGTAAAACATGTCCACAGAAATCACATATATTTGTAAATAATCTCCACAAAGGGAGTGTCCACTGATACACAGAAATATAAGATCTTGGGCTCATGCCCAGTACATCATGTCCTCACTATAAATCTCTCAACGTGGAAACAAATACTATAACTAATAATGATCAGGACTCACAGTCCATGTCATCTGAACTCCGGTACTAGACTGGTCCATCTCCATGCGTGCCGACCTCCGGGGCTGCTCCTCTATGCTGGGCTCCACGGTCCCCTAAAATGATGTGGTTGGAAAACCGTTATTCTAAAAGACTAAGTCCTATCATCCCCCACCCCTTCCCCCATGGCCCCTAGGCACCGAGCGGAGAGGAAGAAAGGGGAGGACTTGAAGGTGGAGAGTAATCAAGAAATTGATGGCAGCGGACCTATACTAGAAATTTTATAGTACATGTAGCAGTAAGGTAACGTATGAAAAGTGACCTTAACTTATACGGAAACATATAAGCAATGGATCTTCTACAGGGATCTCATCATATAAAGAGTCTCATACCAATTTATACGTTGGGGTGTCGGTTATTAACAACAATATATATAAAGAATTTAACCTTAATTTATAAACTTGCCCACACAAGCTTATAGACCAAGGGGTCGTTTTGTAGGGCATATTGTATAAGCATCCCATACCACTTATACAATAGGTGACAGGGGTTTTATGCTATTATTATGCTATGACATGCAAGTAGGTTATGATGCGATCATGCAAGTGCAACTCACCCACCCGACTCTGTGCACACAGACCTTTAGTTCCCCTTTTTCTGGAGCCGAACCTCCCAGGATACCTCTGTAGTGGCAGACGGAAGCGGTGGGTTGGGCCTCGCCCACCTATAAACTAGTAAAGCACTACCGGTCGGACCTATCATACACCTTAATGCTGGTGCACTAAGCGGAGCTCCTGCGTACTCTTGTCGGCTGACGCACCGGACTTCTGTTGGTGAAGTGCTAGCCACACTTGCTGAGTCAACCTACTAGCGTTGGTGCATCGACACTCCAATACCGATGACCCACCACCTTTACTTTATACATATGCAACCTTATGTATCAACACCGAGCCAAAGCTCCCCGGAGTATCCCGTCCGTCACAAACATCAACCAAGCCAAAGCTCGCCGGGCAATCCTGCCCCTTTCCACAAATATCAACCGAGTCAAACCAACTTTCCGAGACACCAGGGTGTGTGAAAGTGAACCCCTAATTATTCTAGTTGCTCTCTAAGATTTATCACTCCTACAGTTTACGTTAGCCCAGGACTGCACAAGGTATACCCCGTGAAGGGCTCTCGAAGGCACTAGGAAGTATGATGGGATTACGCCCAAATATCCCTTTCGCAAGGCACTTACTATTATTGGTTGCTACCTGATTTCCAAAACCTTATTAATTTTACTGAATCTAGCCCTAGTGCTTTAAACACTTCCTCCCTACGGGAAGGACGATCTTTCGCCGATCCCGAGCACCACCTAACACTAGTCAACCTCTCACTCTACAAATCCTGCCTTCCAATGATGAACTCCTTTTTATATATCCAAATAAGCAGATCACTAATCCCAAGGCATGCATCAAATTATACTCAAACATAATTTCTACATTTTTTACTATATGCAGACCACTTAAGCTATATGACCCATAAAATGGGAGGTACAACAAATAATCATCCAGAACTCCTATAATAATTATTAGAGGGCCATTATGAGCTTTGTGGACTAAATCCAGATTTTCACAATTTTCCTATTTATCTGATAATTTATTTAATTAATTTAGTAGCCAAAAATCACAAGTTTGAACATGAAGTGCCAATTTCAGATACGATAATATTCCACCAAATTTTTGTTAAATACAATAAGAATATATAACCCAAAATCCCAAGCCTCAAAATTTTTCAGTAAGGTTTAACCCCTTAATTTTAATTTCAAATATATCCCTTAATAATTCATTTTAAGAGAATTTACAGCATTAATAATTCCACAAATTCAGATAAAATTCATGGATGATTGTAAGGGCATATAAGTGCTCTAGATCAAGTTTCATAATTTATCATTGAATAATAAAGTCTATATTTGATTTTATCATAATATTCCAAGTTAAGGGGTTAATGAACAAAGTATAGCAATTATCCATCTAAAAATTCTAAATAAATTTCCATATGAGCATACTGACCTAGGTGAAAGAAATAGTGTCTAACCACCTAGAGGGGGGGTGAATAGGTGTACTTTTTCTTTTTAAATTTAAGGCAGAAACACTGTACAATTAAACCTGTATTTGCAATTTGCTACAACAATTCAGCACAGCTAGCTCAGCAATCACAGAAATAAACAAACACAGAGTGCACACAGATTTTTATAGTGGTTCCCCAAGGTCTGAGTACATCCACTTTCCTCCTTCGCCTATCTAGTAGGGTACTAGATTCGGCCTAACTTCTGCACTACTCCTCAGATCCTCAGATCCTACACCTCAGAATCCCAAACAAGGTTCCTACAACTCAGAGTGTTCCCACTCCTACAATTCAAGCAAAAAGAGCTACCACTCAGTATTCAACAAGACCTACACTCAGGCTAAACAGCCCTACCTCAGCCTTCAACAAGGCCTACACTCAGAGAATTGATTCTCCTACACTCAGGCTCAAATGCCCTACCTCAGCCTTTATAGATTTAGGATTACAACTCTGATCTATACAAGATCCTACAGGAATTTGATAATACAAAGTAATTAACCACAACCCTAACAGAGAGAGATGAGTTGACTAGCTTCTTGATGAGTTCTTGAAAGAACTTGGCAGAGATCAACCTCTCTTAGCTTTCTTCAAAGCTTCTTGAATTAGAACTCAGTATGGTTGAATCTCCTGTGAAGATGATCTTCAATCAACTTATATCTTGAGATTCAGATCTCAATCTGAATCTTACTTAGCAGCCTGGTTCAACAGCTGCTCTTCTTAGAAGGAGCTCTCTATCTCCAACTTCTTAGATCTTTTGTCGAAGTTCTTCTTCTTTTGTTTTGTTAGATCTCAGTGTAGATCTTCAATCTGTTATTGATCTTCAATGAATAATCTGTTGATTTATTTTCTTGTGACTCCCTGTTGAAAGAAAAAAAACCTTTATATAAGCTTTCTCCATGGTGACCGGCTGATCCGGTTTCTAACGAACTTCTGACAGCTCTGACAGTTGCAGTTGACCGGTTGAAATGGCAGCTGTCAGGTCATCCAGTCACTTCTTGAAATCACTGTCACTGTCTGAAAGTGTCGAGACAGATAGTCATTATGTGTCGACACAAATAGACTAAGTGTCGACACAGGTAGACTAAGTGTCGACACTAGCCTTGATGGTGTCGACAGAACTCCTTGTGTTGTTGTAACAGCTTCTCGACACTGCTTCTTCAGAATGTGTCGACACTGATTCTGTGTGTCGACACAATCCTTCTGTTGAATGTGTCAATACTGATTCTGTGTGTCGACACAAGTACTTCTTCTTTAACACTTAGTTGAATTCTGTTGTGTGTCGACACAACTCCTTTGTGTTTACACATGCCTTCTTGTGTTGAAACTTGCTGAGTGTCGGCGCATCTCCTTTGTGTCGACACATTCCTTCTTGTGTTGAAACTTGCTGAGTGTCGACGCATCTCCTTTGTGTCGACACATGCCTTCTTGTGTTGAAACTTGCTGAGTGTCGACACATATCCTTTGTGTCGACACAAGTACTTTAACTTTGTTGAAGCTTGCTGAGTGTCGACACAGCCTCCTGGTGTCGACACATTTGATGTCGACAAAGTTTCTCTGGGTGTCGACACTGCCTCTAAGTGTCGACACAGATTATGTTGACAATTCTTCACGGTGTGTCGACACTGCCTGTATGTGTCGACACTTTTCTTCTGGAGTCGACTCTGCCTTTCCTGGTGTCGACACAGCTTCTTTAAGTGTCGACACAAGCCTTCATAAGTGTCGACACTTCACCTCTAGGTGTCGACACATGGACTTAGAAACTTTTCTGCATTTCCTACAATTACTTAACCTGTACATATAAACTCAAAGTACATCAAATACACCTTGATGTATATCATTGAGTAGGGTGAGGCTTCTTCAAATCTGGTACATATATTCCAATGTACCCAATACTAGGAACACTAATTCTCAAGTTTCGTAATGTTTCAACAAGTATTGAGCTCTGTAAGAATTATTTAGCAAGTTCTCAAATATTTGAGGTTGTGAAGTAGGTACCCTAATCATGTATCCAAAAAATTTCATTAAAATTCACATATGATTAGTATGGTCTAAAACTTCCTCTGCCAAATTTCCATGATTGTTTTAAGAGTCTTGCTAGCCTATTCTAGCCCCAAAATATTTGTGCCCTAGGCTAGGGTTAGGGTTTTGTGGGCCCTAACCTTTCCAAAATCTCTTAAGATTTTTACCAGAGGGTTTAATATATCCTAGCACCCTCCCTACAAAGTTATAAGTTCAATCAAGGTGTTTTGGCCTCATACCCTTCACAAGGCACAAAAGCCCTGCCTTAGGGTATGTCCATAGATCTTAGGGTAAACCAATTCCAAACTACCCCATCTTTCATGATAAGGTGAAAGAAGCCATGCCAAGCCAGTGGCCCCAATCCCAATCTCTGTTGAGGTGATTTGGCAACTCAAAACTCAAAATACACCTTTTGACCAAAATACCCCTTTTAGGGCAAAACTAGGGTTTGCATGATTTCTATTCAAACCACTTCCAAATGTGATGCAAGTTTAACCAGAGATTTATATTGTCCCTAAAGACCTCTCACCAAAATTTGGGTGAGTTTGGAGGTTATCCGACCCTTAAATTAATTAACCCTAGATAAATTAAATATTTTCCAAAACTATAGAAACATTGTCCCCAAAAATTCCCATCTTTGGGAATAACCTAGATATGGCATTGGGGCACTCACTGCCAAAATTTCAATTAATTTGGATAAGGATGAAGTGTGGGCACTCAGTTTAATGTCTGCCTAACCCTAGCTGTAGGTTTCACCAAAATGGGTGCCCTGGTCAAACCATGCACCCAAATTGGTTCAAACCAATTTTGTATTAAAGTAGACTCACTGGGCTACAATTTTGATGTTGACAAAAGTTTATGAAAGAGCGCCTATGTATTTTTAAAAATTAAAACCATTAAATACAAAATGTGTGACAATATTAAATAATCAGAATTTTATATCATATAGTTTAAAATCATATCCCGCACGAATATTGGCATAAGTTTGATGGCATCCCTTCATCTTCCCCATTCAGCCAACGGTCTGGATTCCTCCTGCCTGGAGCTTCTTCCAGCGGCTGCCGCCGGCGATCCGACCACCTCTCCGGCCGGCCACCGCCACCACCACCTCCGTTGAGGTGGTGGCTGTCGCCAGGCGGCGGCTTGGCCGTCGGAAGCTCCTTTTCTGGCGAACCCGACAAGCTCAAAATCATGGAAAACCAGAAAATTTCTGAATTGGATTGGGCTCAATTGAGCCCGAACCTTGGCCCTAAAGAATGCTATGATCTACCCATAAAGGAAAGAGTGGAGGAGAACCTTGTTGGGGCGGCTGTAGCCTTGCCGATCGCCGGTAAGTCATGGTGGTGATGGTGGTCTGATTTCTGCAACAGCACTATGAACTCCCTTGGCTCCTTTAGGTAAAGGGTGGAACTGACTCCTTGGAGTCCAGTGAAGCTTTTAAGAACAAGAAATGGGGTGTTAGGTGGGGAAATCTTGCATTGCCATTATTGGCTCTTGGTCAAGGTTGGCGGCCATGGTAGGTAGGGGGGAAAGCTGGCTCCACCCAGTCAAGGAGTAGCTGGTTGAATTGGGGCTGCCTTCCTGGTCTTAATGAACTGAATGGGAGGTTGGGGAAGGGGAAGGAATGAGCCCAAAGTCTCCTCCATTACTTCTCTTTCTCTCTCTTTCCTTGAAGTTTCTCTCTCTCTCCTACTCACCAAGCTGAACTTTGGCTCCTACCTAACCCAATGGCAGCCTACATGTTTATTTCATCCACCAAAACATGGTTAGCCAAGTGAGTTGGGCTTGAGCTTGAGTTAGCTCATTGGGCTAGCTTGACCTAAACCTTGACTAGGGTTGACCTTGGTCAATTGGGTCTTTGAGGTTGCCCCTAATGGGTCCTTGGTGACCCATTGGCCTCCCCTAATGCCTAGGTAGGGTTGTCTTGGCCCTTGGAGGTCACTTGACCCTTAAGTAGGGCACTTTGGCCATTTTAGGGCTGGAGTTGACTTTGGTCAACTTAGCCTTTTTGGTTGACCCCAATGGGTCTTTGGTGACCCATTGGCCTCTCACTAGGGTTTGGAAGGTATGTGTGGGGTCCACTTGGCTAAGGGAACTTCAATTGGCCCTTGTGTTGGTCAGTTTGACCCAATGTTGGTTAGGTTGACCCATTTAGGGTTAGAGTTGACTTTGGTCAACTTAACCACTTTGACTTCCCTCCATGGGTCCTTAGTGACCCATTCACCCTACTTTAGGTCTAGGAAGTCCCTGGTAGGGTTAGTTGGGCTTTATCATGCCACACTGCCCTTAGTAAGGGCATCTTGCCTAATTTAGGCCTATAGTGGTTCTAGGGCAACTTGGGCACCCTGGGTTGACTTCAATGGACCCTACAATGGGTTGATAGGACTATGGTGGGGTCTTGGAGTCTTGGTGAAGCCCTAAGGTCAAAACCTAGGTTTTGTGATGAGGTTGTGACATAGGTAGACCAAGGTGATTCTCACCTTGGCCTTCTATCACTTGGCCCTTTTTAACTTCCTAGGGTTTTGTCATGACCTAGTTATGGCCAAAACCACTCTTAGGGGTTTAGCTGGAAATGGGATGTTACACCAGAAGCTCACATCTCGACAACCTCTTATCCTCCACGTATGAGTGCACATTGCGCATGTAGTGCACACATCACACTTCGTGTACATGCCACACATCTTGCACCTTGTATATTCTACGTCATGCACGCATAAATTCCAAAAGTGCACCTCGCGCATGCTGCGCCCACGACACACATCAATATGTGACACTCATCGTTCACATTCCCCTCACCATGACATACTCATGCATGTAATTCAACAATCAAGTCCCTGGACTCCTTTCGCTCTGACCACGGAGTCCGAGGACTTGGGGGGCAATTGATGAGGTTTCCCTAAACGAGTTCGACTGAATTGCGGATCCAGCGAGCATAACAACAGTAATTTCCCGCAAAGAGCGACCCCGCGACAGGGTCGTTAGAGCCGCTCTGTAGGGGCTTCTCGTGTGGCAATCGCATTACGCGGCGAAGGTCGCGCATGGGAGTCCCCCCCCCTCCGCATGCGGGATTCATCCTGGGCACCGTGAGCGCGGGATTCATCCCGAGCACCGTGAGCGCGGGATTAATCCCGAGCACTGTGCATGCACGAGATTAATCCCACGCACTGTGCGCACGCGGGATTAATCCCGCGCAGTGTGCGTAGGATTAGTGGCCATCCTGCGCGCGCAGGATTAGTGGCTAATCCTGCGTGCGCAGGATTAGTGGCTAATCCTGCGTGCGCAGGATTTTGGTGGATGTCGGCATTCGCCGGTGGCGCGTCCCCCTTCCTTCGTCGGACGTCGTCGCCATAATCTCACAGCCTCCGCCGCTGCCGTCGTCTCCCAAAGCCGCGTCCGTCGCCACCATCACTCCTCTCTTCGATCGTTGACCGTCGTCGCCGCCGCCGGCCGTTGCCGCGACCGCCGCCGCCAGCTGCCACTGCCAGTCGCCGCCGCTTGTAGGTTGGCCCACCGTCCGATCACTACGGAGCCTTCATCGCCGTCCGATCCGTGGGTAACCACCCACAAACCACCAGGAGGCTATAAAAGGAGCCCCGAGCCTGCTCATTTCTCATCTTTTCGCTCCCGGAGTCTTCTTCTTCCTCAGGCTAGAGCTCTGTCGAACTCCTCCCTCGGGTCATTGTCAAGCCGCCTACGAGCCCGAGGGACGCCCAAGTCCCCAAGTGCGCGAAGAAGGGAAGAAGACGACCACCACAAACGCTCAAGCACACCAGCAACCAAGTTAGCATTCAGTACTTTCTCGGCGCAGCCTGTTGCCCGTTGCGAGTCAGAAATTCTCTCTCACCTCCAAGTTGTAACAAGAAGCGGTCTGTCGCCCTCAATTTTCTGAACATATTGTAACCGCAACTTGATAGTGAACTTTGACCGGCACAAATCTGGTCACGTTGTTTTTTACCCAGTTGAGAGATTTTTTTCACGTTAAAACCTCTTGTGTCAACTCTCTCTTTTCATTGACTTTGTGCGCGCTTGACCGTCCCGAGAGCTAAGACGATCCAATTTATTCTGGTCTAACCAGGACGCCAAATTAGCCCGGAACATGTTTTTTTTTATCTATGCTGTCTCGTTCATTATGTGTAAGCCTATAATATTTGATTTATGTTGAGATAAATGAGGGCTCTAATGTGTTCCTAGAGTCCTAGACTTACCAACAATAGAGTACTGCTCTTTATTGTGCGTTGGAGGAAGAAAAGCTGGTCGTTTTACTTTAAACTGTGTTCTTTTATTCTGCAATTAGGAATTGGCTCCTATAGATTCCAGAAATAAAGGCTGAAAATGATTTCACGAGAAGCTTCATTTCTTGGGGGTGTAAAGTACAGAAGCTGCTTTTTACGGTGCAGTATAGTCATCTAAATGGTTGCGAGTGCATCACATCTAGCGCGGAGATATGTGTACATCTCAGATCGCGATGTGATGCACTTACATGCACTGAATTGTGCACTGCACCATAAAATACAACACACCTCCTGAATCCTCATTTCTCAGGAGAGAGGCTGTGCAGTTCATGTTAGAAATTTGATATATAATATATATATATATATATTATATATATATATATATATATATATATATATATATATATATATATATATATATATATATATATATATATATAACATTTCTTTAGGAAATGATTTCATTGGAGCATTTAGGTGTTAGTGTTTGGGTTCCATATTTTAAGGGAAAAGCTCTAAAATCAAATGGAGGGAATCCAAAATTTTGGAGGGAACCCCTCTTTCACCAAGGATGAAATCCTATAGTCTCACCTTGCCTACCTCCATTCATATGGGAGTGTTTATAAATAAAGTTCCTCTCTTTTATATGTTCAAAAGAACATAAGGAGAATCTATGCACCACACACGCGCGCGCGCGCACGCACCGCACCGCACCGGATTCAGATTCGGATTCGGGATTCGGGAAATAATTGAATTGTTAATTTTGCTCCAAATTGTTAATTTTTCTTACCATTCGTAACCGTCAAAATTAATGACAAATTTATTTTTACTATTTATCGAGATTTGAAAAAATGTCTTTTGAGGAATCGTTTCGGAGACGTTATATTCCTTTTTCTGTGGGGGGGGGGGGGATGCAAGATATACTTTTTCGGTTTTGAGTTTTCATCTTCTTCACATTTTGCTTCATCAAGTGGTGGTTCGGGTGCTCTGTGCTTCTTCTGTGCCCGCGCACATCGGAGTTTCGGGATCTAGCTGGGTGTTGTACCTTGGAGGAGTGAGCATCGGTTGAAAGACCTGCCGGAGGGTGGTGCAACTTCTTTAGGGCAGTCATCACACGCCTTACCCAGACTCGATTCTAAACTATAAAATTTTTTTTCTGTCCTTCTATTTTTTGATCTAATTTAAATGATCAAAATTCTCTAGATTTCTATTTTACTGCTGTCAATAGCATGACCAATCCAACCTTATGTTCAAATCCAAAATGCAATCCGCATAGAGGAAGAACATAAGAGTAAAAATTCTAAAACTCTCAAATACCTTGCTTCTAAAGTAAATCTCACTGAATCGCAAGGCAATTCTTCTTCCCGCCATCATTTTAAAGCCAAAGGCAAGAACCATCATAAACTCTTCCGTCAAGGTTCCCGTCATCAAACATTTGGAGCAAAATTAACAATTCAATTATTCCCCGAATCCCGAATCCTGAATCCCGTCCGGTCCGGTATGGTGCGTGCGCGCGCGCGTGCGTGTGGTGCATAGATTCTCCTTATGTTCTTTTGAACATATAAAAGAGAGGAACTTTATTTATAAACACTCTCATATGGATGGAGGTAGGCAAGGTGAGACTATAGGATTTCATCCTTAGTGAAAGAGGGGTTCCCTCCAAAATTTTGGATTCCCTCCATTTGGTTTTAGAGTTTTTCCCTTAAAATATAGAGCTCAAACACCAAACATCTAAAGGCTCCAATGAAATCATTTTCTAAAGAAATGTTATATATATATATATATATATATATATATATATATATATATATATATATATATATATATATATATATATATATATATATATATATATATATATATATATCAAATTTCTAACCGTACATACAGAGATTAGAGATATGTTGCAACTTTATCAATCGTGGCCGCCATAGCTCAACCTTTATGTGATTAGTGCCCGCACGCAATCGACCAAATGCAAAGAGAAGATTATTTTTGAAATTTATCATAAATTCTGAACTATAGAAGGATTAGGAGCAGAGGAATTAATTGAAGTTTGTTCTTTAGTTCTTATCAACCTTCAATAATAAGTGCGGGATGCAAGAATTTTTTTCTTTTGTGGACGGATTTAAAAATGTCTTATTCATGAGTTTCATCATGACTACGAAATATTAAACTTTGCTTTAAAAAAAATCTAATGCAATACACTGAAGCTTTCGGGTGTGATAATCAGTTCGAGCTTGGTCGGATTGAGTGCACAAAATAATTTTAACGTATTGAAAAAATAAAAACTAATTGCAAAAATCATAAGTAACAAGAACTGAGAAAGCGGGAAAATGTCGTTTGTTCTGTTGTCCGTGTCGCTTGTCGGACTTTGAGAATGATGCGAAAAGGGTGTTTGCGGTTTAAATTTTGGCGGATACTATTTAAAAAAAAGAATAAAGTATTAGTCGCGATTTAAACTTTAAACCGTGATTATTACTATAAAATTTATTAAAAAAGAAGATATTATCCACGCTTTAAACCTTGAATAATACTATTATTTTTTTAAGAGTAGGATTTAATAATTTTTTTTTAAAAAATAGTGTATTAGCCATAACTTAAATCATGATTTTTAAACCGTACTATTAAATTTTTTTTTAAAAAAAAAGTTGAGTATGATCGGCCATTCACATTGGACACGATGTGGATCCATCCATCCCTAGTTGACGGCAATGGTTTTAGTGAAAAAGACAAGCTCTTTATAATATTTCATGCTTAAGCATTGAATTTGTTTTTTCATATCCGATTAAACAAGTGAATTTCTTTGATTGTGCACTCATACATATAATGTAAATATTTCTTAGAAATACGTTTCCAACCCCTTTTGTGTACCATATATTGTTAATAACCCATAATCTTTTCCACCATAGTCAATAATTTAACCATATAATCTTTATAAATGGGTGTATCAACCTTGATGGGTCTCCTCTCTAAATTTTCGAGTGATGCCGAGAGACCCAAGCAGCTGCGCAAGAAACACCACCCTGAGGGAAGGGGCGAAGTCAGATGTAGATGCACAAGCGTAGTGCGCTCGCGATCACGCTTCCTAGCGCGCGCGTGTGCCGGCGGCCGCCGCTGCCCCCCTGCCGCCGTCGTTGTGCACCTTACCTGGCCTGACCAGATCACCCATGGGGTAATTTCGTCATTTTTCTAAATTTGGTGATTCAGGTGATCGAAACGGAACGACGTCATTTGCTAGCACAATTCCTCCCCCGGAGCAATTACCGGCGTATCCCTCCAGAAAACTATAAAAGGATTTTCATGCTCTCATTTGAAGACAAACAACTCCAGAGGTTAGAAAGATCTCTGAGGTTTTCCAACAAGGTCGTGAACTTGGATCGATCTTCCACTCAGGAATTCGCTCTGCTCCCCTACTTGTGCAAAGGCTCCATCAGGCTTCCAAGACACGACAATCTTTTCCGCGGGAGCGCTCCCGCTAAGGCTCCGCTTCAACAAGAGCGCTTTCATCGAGGCTCTGTGTAACGCCCCCGAATTTTCGGCAATTATTTAAGTCCTCGTTTGGCGTTACGTTGGCGCATTTCCGGTTCGTGCCGTTGTTAGAGTACCTCGTTAGGTGTTCTTAAAGGTTATAGCCTGTTGTATGGTTTCCCCAGCTAGCCGGTGTCTGTTTTGGAGGCCCGGCTGAGCCTCTTAGGGAATCCTTGTGCTTTGGCTTCGGGTGAGGTTAGCCCGAGTGTGTGGTCGTCGGAGGTTGTGTCCGACTTCGCCAATGTTTTTGTAGCCTGAGTGTTTAGCTGCGGTGCGGATTTGTTCGGAATCCGAGAGCGTTAATTTTCGCGTCATTTCGACGGTCGCTAGTTAGCGAGTCGTCATTTATGTGGGCGTATTTTCATGTTTTTCGCATTTTAGGTTGGTGAGTGATTTAGGCGTGCTAGTGTTTTAATGCATGCGTGCACGTAAGTGAGAGGCTTTATAAATGCATGTGTGCGGGTATGTGCGGGTAGATGCAGTATATATATATTTATAAGTGTAAAATTATATGTGTATAGGTATATGAATAAGTAAATGTTTATGTGTTGGTATACATGTATGTGTATAGTAGAGACATGTATATGTTTGTATAAGTGTGTAAAGGTATATGAGTATATATGTTTAATTGCTTAACTAAAAATTGATTTAGGTAAATGATTTATATATATATATATATATATATATATATATATATATATATATAGGATTTAACATTAGGTTATTTAGGTTTCCCTTTCCCCCCTCATTCGGTCGGCTGTCCAGAGAAAAAAAAACGAAAGCGGCGCTGTTGCATCCCGAGCGGAAGGCGAGAGGCGGAAGCCCGGGGCTGCTCCGACCGCCGGTTGACCGCCCAGACCCGCTTGAAATCACGATTTGATGCCGGATTCGTGCTCCTCCAGTCAAGATCTTCATTCCAAGGTAGCTATTTTGAGAGTTCCTCCCCGTTTTTTTTTTCCGATCGGGTTGTCGATGTGCAGTTTTTTCCGAACTTTGATGGAGGATTTCCTTCCCTAAATGTTGTCCAGGATTTTCCTTGTATTGTCGCTTGCGGCCGGCGGTTGGGAAGAGGGTGCTTGGCCGATTGATGTTCTTCAAAGGCAAACCAAGGCAAGTGCGTCATTCACCCTTATCAAAGTAATTTTTATATAGATCCCTTGATTTGATTTCAGATCCACTCTCTTAAATTTTTCCTTGCTCACCCGAAATTTTTGGGTACTAATCCTCCATGCTTTAGGTTGCGGTTGCATGGTTAGGGGTGTTAGATCTGATTTTTTTGTACCAAATGAGATATTAGATTGAATGTTGTATTTGGGGACTTTGAGTCATGCCCGGATGCCGTTAAGGGTTGTATCTTAGTTACATTCAAAATCTCATGCTTGTTAGATTGCGTCCGAATTGAATCATTAGCTTATTGTTCTTTCTTTGTGTTAGAACTTGTGCAATAATCGCCGTTAGAGCGTGTCCAAAAGTTGAAGGTTAGGGTTGCTAGAACTTGCTCATTTATTCAATAAATTCGGTCGTGCTCACTTGCTAAAAATATTGTCCGTTTCCAATTAAAGTATAGCTTGTGGTTCTCTTCCTTGGGTGGGAACCAAGACCAGCCCGTTTTATTATGAAGTTAATTGCTTACGTTAGCGTCAAATTAATCATTATGTTAGTATCAAATTAATCGCGCGTGGATAGGTATCAAATTAATTATGTATGTCTTTGTATCAAATTAATTAGGTCTGTTCGGTGTCTAACCTATTCCTTTTGTTATGGTGACCAACTAATAGTACATGTTTAGTTGAGTGTCGAACTACTTGCATAATTATAGTATCGCTCTGTTTTCAACTTATTTATGTCAAATCACTGATCTGGGCAACTCGACGTTTGGCCCGTCGGTTTGTACTTAGGGTTCTTAGGTGAGGTGCTCTAGTTGGAATAGGGTTGTGGTGACTTCTTGGTGGTTCATGAAACTACCAGTGAGGGTTTTTTTTTGAGTCACTTAGTGCTGGAGTAGGATGTGATTTTGAGGTGGGTCAGACCGATGCCGCCACCCTTGTTTTACTTCTTGTCTTATTAAGACAATGTGAGCTGTTTGGTCGAGTTGGACTGATGCCACCACCACAGCACCTTGAGATGTTTAGGCCTGATAGACTTGGTCAGACCGTTGCCACCAGCCTAGGCCCTTGATGTTGATTTGTCCATCTCCAGTATTAGGTGACTCTTTCTGCTCTAGCTTTATACTAGAATTTATTTATTTTGCTAATCCTTCCTGCAGAGATTTGTGAGGCTCGACTTCACCCGTGCACTTGGTGCACCCCTTTTTACTCACTCATGGCGAGTGTTATTCCTTCATTTGTTTACTTTAGCTCTTACCTGTTTCACTTTTTCCTTATACTATTGCTTCATTTTCATATATATATATTGCTTTGCTGAGGCGTTCTTTTCTTTGAATGCCTCAGGTTCAGGTTTATAGCCGACTGTGCAGCTAGGTTTCTTCTGAAGCTTGCTAGTGCTAAAGCTGCTGCTGAGTTTTCTTTTCCTCACTCCTGCGAGGTAGTTACTTTAGACTTATAGTACGGATATGCCTACTCACCAGTGGGTTCGTGTCAGTTGTTGGCGCCCACTGGTGGTTTCTCTTTTAGATGCTTTGTACTTTGCTTATACTGCTAGATTTCCTGTTTTGGAGTTTATTAAACTTGCTTCTGGGATGATTTATGTTAGGTTGCTAGTTACTTTAAAACCTATAAAAGAAAATAATTATTATATCAAAAACATAGACAGCATATTTTCCTTTCTAAAAAACTTAATCACTACTTTCAAACCACGTAAAAGGTCATTTTCTATATATATCATATAAGTTAAATCTAGGGTCTTGCATAGTCTTAGGTGTCCCCTGGGGACGCTTATGCATTCTCTTAGGATGTTAGAAAAATGAATAAAGTATTTTCCGCTACGTATAAGTAGAATTTTGAAGGGTGGACTAGTTGATCCACGAAGCCGAGGGATACAGCCTCTAAAATATAATTGATTTTCACATCATTAAAGCTTTTGAACTTTCATAGTCTTAGTAGTTGGTGGTTGTCTGAGCGTCGGCAGTTGTCCCCTGTCCGACATGGCATCACAACGCGCGTTTTCTTCTACTCTGATACTTCTTAATTTCGGAGAAAATGCGGGTTGTGACAGTTGGTATTAGAGGGAGGTTGCTTGACAATTTGTCGGGCAACCTTTCCTTTTATGTATTAGAAGTTTAGCATCATGTCATACACACACCGATATGTCATCAGCACGTCTTGGCTGAAGCACGAACACTACACTCATAGCATAACATGAAGTATACAGGGCATATTATGTAGTATGAGATGCATAATATGTGTTCGTATATGGATCCACCATAGGAGGCAACATGTGAGGGTTATGTAGTATGTGATGCATAATCTCACCACATGAATGCGACTAGCACGTTTTCTTTTTCGTTGCATGAAAATGTTATGTAGTATGAGATGCATAGCGTTTTCATGTGTACGCCGATCATAACATACATTAGGGCTTTTTTTAGAATGCATAGCACAATCATGCATAGCATAACATTGCATAAGCACAACGTGCCAAGCTAAGGGCTTCCTGGATGACATATGTACACACATGGTTTTGAGTCAAAAAAATATAAATTCATGCATTCTCGATATAGGCACAAGAGTTAGTGTGATGGTGGTGAACCATCTTAGGTTAAGCATGACATTATTTCCTATGTATAAAACGAAATATATATATAAAAAACCCCAGAGCAAGTTGGCAGTGAAAGAAAGTACTTATGTAGGTTTGTATGTACCTGTTTGTTTTGTCCTAGTAGTTGAACTAGGTTCTGATGATTTCTTGTTTGTTCTTTTAGCATGGAGCCTAAGCATAGGGTGGCGAGATCGACTCCCCAATCTGAGGGTGAGTCTTCTGGTGCTCAAAGAGGTGCAGTTATGGAAAGTCTGAGGCAGAGCAATGAGGTTCTATCGTGGCAGATGGTGGACGTTCAGTCTCAGATCCAGTCCCTAATATCTGTGGTGGCAGGACTAGCCCCGAGAGCGCAGGACCCTGCTGCGGGTTTAGCTGTTCCCGCACCTCCTGCACCCCCAGCCCCTTTGGTGCCTCCAGTGGTGGTGCCCCCAGAGATGGCCTTCATCACTCAGTTCCAGCGACTACGACCCCCTACCTACGATGGTAAGGTGGACTTCATAATATTGGATGACTGGTTAATTTCCATTGAAGAAATGTTTCATTACTCTGGAGTGTCTGAGGATCGGAAGGTGATGCTGGCCGCCTATCAGCTGAAGGGGTTAGCGAAGAGCTGGTGGATGAGGGAGAAGGAGGGAATGGTAGGAGGAAGCACTTGGGCTTCCTTCAAGGAGATCTTGATGCGGAAATTTCTACCATCAGTGGAGCGAGACAGGCTGATGAATGACTTCTTGCATCTGAAGCAGAGGCAGCTCTCAGTCAGCGAGTATGAGATTGAGTTTAACAAACTCAGTCGCTTTGCCCCTAGTTTGGTGAGCTCAGAGGAGGATAGAGCAAAGCATTTCCTCGGTGGCCTGCAGAGCGATGTACAGCAGCTAGCGGTGGCTCATGGAGCGGTGAGTTATGCTGGGGCAGTGGAGGCCGCTTTGAAGGTAGAGGCCATCAAAAACGCGAAGCAAAGAGGACAGCAGGCGAGGAATGAGAAGAGGAAAGCTGTTGAAGCAAAGAGCCCCCAAGTGCCCGGTGCTCCTTCGGGGAAGAGGAGCAAGGAGGTTTGTAGTTTTTATGGCCGGTCGGGCCATCCTGCTGAGAGATGTTTCAAGAGGGCGGCGGCGCAGAAGGAGAATGTGCATGCTATACAGGGTGCTCCCAGGCAGAATGTGGTGTGTACTCTGTGCAATAAAGAGGGGCATGATGTTGCCCGTTGCTGGTTGAAGGACAAGGTCTGCTATCAGTGCAGACAGAAAGGTCATACCAAGGCTCGATGCCCGCAGCTCCAGTCTGTGCTCCGACCAGTTCCTCTTCAGGCGTTGCCACCGCCTCAGTCTATGGATAGAGGCAAAGGGAAGCTGAACATGATATCCGCAGCGGAGGCTCAAACTTCGATGCAAGTCATTTTAGGTAAACCTTCTCGCTAGTCTTTTACCTCCATTGCAGATTAGTTTGACTTTTGTTTTCTTTATTGATTGTGCAATTTCCCCGTTTATATTTATATAGGGAGTTTTAAGGTAAAGAACCGCTGGGCGCGCGTTCTCTTTGACTCAGGTGCTACCCACTCATTTGTGGCTAGGGCATTTGTAGAGCGGTGCCAGCTGGTTCTTGATCGTGTCGGTGATGCCTTTTGCGTCAAATTCCCCTCGGGTGATTCCGTGATATCAGATCAGGGCATTCTGGCTTGTCCTATTATGTTGGGGGATTTCCCAGCCAAGGCAGATCTGAAGGTTATAGACTTGGAAGATTTTGACGTCATCCTGGGTATGGATTGGTTGTCCAGATACGATGCAGTGATCCAGTGCAGGGGTAAGCACTTGGATTTCAAGAAGGACAACGGTCAGCCTGGGAGCATTTTTGGTGATCCGCGCCAGGCCTCTCCGGCGATTTCTGCGGTATGTGCTCAGAGGTTATTCAGTTCTGATTGTTTTGCTTGCTTAGTCTCAGTGCTGGGGACTGTTAGTAGTGTGCCGCTGTTGGATGAGATTCCTGTTGTCCATGAGTTTTCTGATGTGTTTCCTAGCGACCTTCCCGGTCTGCCCCCTGTCAGAGATGTCGGGTTCGTGATTGATTTGGAGCCGGGTACGCGTCCTATTGCTAAGGCGCCGTACCGGATGGCCCCGCGAGAGCAGGAGGAGCTGTGTACCCAGCTAGATGAGTTATTGGAGAAGAGTTTCATAAGGCAGAGCTCGTCGCCCTGGGGTGCACCCGTTCTCTTTGTGAAGAAGAAAGATGGTTCAATGCGCCTTTGCATCGACTATAGGGAGTTGAACAAAGTCACCATCAAGAACAGGTACCCCCTGCCCAGAATCGACGACTTATTCGATCAGTTGCGTGGTAGCTCTGTGTTCTCCAAGATTGACCTTCGATCAGGATATCATCAGCTCAGGATCCGGGAGTCGGACATTCCACGGACGGCTTTTCGATCGAGGCGTGGACATTTTGAATTCCTAGTTATGTCTTTTGGGTTGACCAACGCACCATCAGCATTCATGGACATGATGAACCGGGTGTTCAAAGATTTTCTGGACAAGTTTGTTGTCGTATTCATAGACGACGTTCTGATTTATTCACGAAATGCTGCGGAGCATGATCAGCACTTGCGGTTGGTGTTATCTGCCTTGAGAGATCACCAGTTGTACGCCAAGTTGAGTAAATGTGAATTCTGGTTGCCTCAGGTGTCCTTCTTGGGTCATGTGGTGAACAAGGATGGCATTTCAGTGGACCCGGTGAAGATTTCTGCAGTGATGGATTGGCATAGGCTGAGCACACCCAAGGAGATTAGGAGCTTCTTGTGGTTGGTCGGCTATTATAGAAGGTTTGTTGAGGGCTTTTCTACCTTGGCAGCGCCCTTAACTAAGCTGACGCAGAAGCATGCAGCGTTCATCTGGAGCGAGCAGTGCGAGGAGGCCTTTCTGGAGCTAAAGAGGAGATTGTGCACTGCTCCTGTTTTGACATTGCCTACGGAGGGCAAGGACTATGATGTTTATGTGGATGCCTCGCATGTTGGGCTCGGAGGCGTGTTGATGCAAGAGGGGAAGGTGATCGTGTATGGGTCGCGGCAGTTGAAGACTCACGAGCGGAATTACCCTATGCATGACCTCGAGTTTGCGGCGGTGATTTTTGCGTTGAAGTTGTGGAGGCATCTACTCTATGGGGCCCAGTGCAAGATTTTCACAAATCATAAGAGCCTGAAGTACGTGTTTACTCAGAAGGAGCTGAATCTGCGCCAGCGGCGGTGGTTAGAGTTTGTGGCCGATTATGACGTGGAGATCCAATACCATCCAGGCAAGGCCAACGTGGTGGCCGACGCCCTGAGCCGCAAGACAGGGAAGATCTTCAACCTCACGGCGGATTATTTAGTGGAAGAGTTCTTGTTGATGGACATCTCCGTGGGATGATGTGAATTGCAAAGCAGTTTGGCAGTGGCAGAGCCATCTTGGATTTCACTCACCAGGTTGCACCAGAAGGATGATCCAGATTTGTTACACCTGTACCTCAGGGCTGAGAGAGGGGAGTTGCCGGATTTCTCTATCTATGATTCGAGTACCTTGAAGTACCGCGACAGGTTTTGCATCCCCGCGGTTGGAGACATCAGGAGTATGGTATGCAAATAAATCATGGATCCAGTGTTGCCTACCACCCAGGATCCATGAAGAGGTATCATGATTTGAAGCAGATCGCCTGGTGGCATGGTATGAAAGGGGATATAGCTCGGTATATTTCTGAATGTTACACTTGCAAGCGGGTGAAGGCCGATCATGAGAGGCCTGGTGGAAAGTTGACTCCTTTGGAGATCCCGACTTGGAAGTGGGAAAGTATCTCCATGGACTTCATTACGGGCTTACCAAGATCTCCAAGGGGATTTGACTCAGTTTGGGTGATCGTGGACCGATTGACGAAGTGTGCGTACTTCGTACCTTATAAGATCGACTACCCGATGAAGAAGATAGCAGAGTTGTATTTGAGCGAAGTCATCCGACTGCATGGAGTTCCCGTGAGTATCATTTCAGACCGAGACTCCAGATTTACTTCCCGTTTCTGGAAGAGTTTGCAGGAGGGTTTGGGTACAGACTTGAGATATTATACCGCTTACCACCCTCAGACAAATGGGCAGACCGAGCGTGTGAACCGAATTGTGGAGGATATGATCAGGTGCTACATTCTAGATCACGGTGGAGCATGGGATGAGCGTTTGCGGCTCATGGAGTTTGCCTACAATAACAGTTACCAAGAGAGCTTACAAATGGCTCCCTTCGAGGCATTGTATGGGAGGCGCTGCAGAACTCCGTTGTTTTGGACTGAGGCCGGTGAGAGGCCTTTGTTGGGTCCTGATGCTCTCGAGGAAATGGAGGTTGCTGTGATGCTCATTCGGGAAAAGCTTCGGTTAGCTCAGGAGAGATATGAGAAAAACGCCGATCGGCGTAGGTCTGATTTGAAATTTTCGGTAGAGGATTTGGTCTTCTTGAAGGTATCTCCGATGGTTGGAGTGAAGAGGTTCGGCAAGAACCATAAGCTGGATCCGAGGTATGTGGGCCCATTCAGAATTTTGGAGCGTATTGGTGTGGCAGCATATAGGTTGGACCTACCAGCCAACTTCTTAGGCGTGCATAATGTCTTTCATGTGAGCCAGCTGCGGAAGTGTGTGCGGAGCAGAGGGCAAGTATTGGATACCATGCCCCAGTTGGAGCCCAACATCGCGTATGTTGAGGTGCCGGTCCGCATCTTGGATACTCAGGATCGGGTGTTGCGATCAAAGTCTATCCCGATGGTGAAGGTTCTTTGGAAGAATCAAGATTTGGAAAGTGCGACTTGGGAGCTAGAGTCGGCTATGAGGGAGGCTTACCCTCGCCTGTTCTCCTGATTTGTTGGGTATGTTTTATTTCTAGTAACTTTTATTTTGTTACTTTCCTTCTATAGTAGAAGTAACGTACGTAAAGTTTTGGGACGAAACTTTCTTTTAGTGGGAGTGACTGTAATGCCCCCGAATTTTCGACAATAATTTAAGTCCTCGTTTGGCGTTACATTGGCGCATTTTCGGCTCGTGTCGTTATTAGAGTACCTCGTTAGGTGTTCTTAGAGGTTATAGCATGTTGTATGATTTCCCTAGCTAGCCGACGTCTGTTTTGGAGGCCCGGCTGAGCCTCTTAGGGAATCCTTGTGCTTTGGCTTCGGGTGAGGTTAGCCCGAGTGTGTGGTCGTCGGAGGTTGTGTCCGACTTCGCCGATGTTTTCGTAGCCCGAGTGTTTAGCTGCGGTGCGGATTTGTTCGGAATCCGAGAG
This sequence comes from Platanthera guangdongensis, assembly GCA_039583875.1. Taxonomy (NCBI): domain Eukaryota; kingdom Viridiplantae; phylum Streptophyta; class Magnoliopsida; order Asparagales; family Orchidaceae; genus Platanthera; species Platanthera guangdongensis. Next base: position 234,960,401 of record CM077153.1, read on the forward strand.
CGTTAATTTTTGCATCATTTTGACGGTCGCTAGTTAGCGAGTCGTCATTTATGTGGGCGTATTTTCATGTTTTTTGCATTTTAGGTTGGTGAGTGATTTAGGCGTGCTAGTGTTTTAATGCATGCATGCACGTAAGTGAGAGGCTTTATAAATGCATGTGTGCGGGTATGTGCGGGTAGATGCAGTATATATATATTTATAAGTGTAAAAATTTATGTGTATAGGTATATGAATAAGTAAATGTTTATGTGTTGGTGTACATGTATGTGTATAGTAGAGGCATATGTATAGGTTTGTATAAGTGTGTAAATGTATATGAGTATATATGTTTAATTGCTTAACTAAAAATTGATTTAGGTAAATGATTTATATATATAGGATTTAACATTAGGTTATTTAGGTTTCCCTTTCCCCCCCTCATTCGGCCGGTTGTCCAGAGAAAAAAAAATGAAAGCGGCGTTGTTGCATCCCGAGCGGAAGGCGAGAGGCGGAAGCCCGGGGCTGCTCCGACCGCCGGTTGACCGCCCAGACCCGCTTGAAATCGCGATTTGAGGCCGGATTCGTGCTCCTCCAGTCAAGATCTCCATTCCAAGGTAGCTGTTTTGAGAGTTCCTCCCCGTTTTTTTTCCGATCGGGTTGTAGATGTGCAGTTTTTTCCGAACTTTGATGGAGGATTTCCTTCCCTAAATGTTGTCCAGGATTTTCCTTGTATTGTCGCTTGCGATCGGCGGTTGGGAAGAGGGTGCTTGGCCGATTGATGTTCTTCAAAGGCAAACCAAGGCAAGTGCGTCCTTCACCCTTGTCAAAGTAATTTCTATATAGATCCCTTGATTTGATTTCAGATCCACTCTCTTAAATTTTTCCTTGCTCACCCGAAATTTGTGGGTACTAATCCTCCATGCTTTAGGTTGCGGTTGCATGGTTAGGGGTGTTAGATCTGATTTTTTTTGTACCAAATGAGATATTAGATTGAATGTTGTATTTGGGGACTTTGAGTCATGCCCGGATGCCGTTAAGGGTTGTATCTTAGTTACGTTCAAAATCTCATGCTTGTTAGATTGCGTCCGAATTGAATCATTAGCTTATTGTTCTTTCTTTGTGTTGTTAGAACTTGTGCAATAATCGCCGTTAGGGCGTGTCCAAAAGTTGAAGGTTAGGGTTGCTAGAACTTGCTCATTTATTCAATAAATTCGGCTGTGCTCACTTGCTAAAAATATTGTCCGTTTTCAATTAAACTATAGCTTGTGGTTCTCTTCCTTAGGTGGGAACCAAGACTAGCCCGTTTCATTTTGAAGTTAATTGCTTACGTTAGCGTCAAATTAATCATTATGTTAGTATCAAATTAATCATTATGTTAGTATCAAATTAATCGCGCGTGGATAGGTATCAAATTAATTATGTATGTCTTTGTATCAAATTAATTAGGCATGTTCGGTGTCTAACCTATTCCTTTTGTTATGGTGACCAACTAATGGTACATGTTTAGCTGAGTGTCGAACTACTTGCATAATTATAGTATCGCTATGTTTTCAACTTATTTATGTCAAATCACTGATCTGGGCAACTCGACGTTTGACCCGTCAGTTTGTACTTAGGGTTCTTAGGTGAGGTGCTCTAGTTGGAATAGGGTTATGGTGACTTCTTGGTGGTTCATGGAACTACCAGTGAGGGTTTTTTTGAGTCACTTAGTGCTGGACTAGGATGTGATTTTGAGGTGGGTCGGACCGATGCCGCCACCCTTGTTTTACTTCTTGTCTTATTAAGACAATGTGAGCTGTTTGGTCGAGTTGGACTGATGCCACCACCACATCACCTTGAGATGTTTAGGCCTGATAGACTTGGTCAGACCGTTGCCACCAGCCTAGGCCCTTGATGTTGATTTGTCCATCTCCAGTATTAGGTGACTCTTTCTGCTCTAGCTTTATACTAGAATTTATTTATTTTGCTAATCCTTCCTGCAGAGATTTGTGAGGCTCGACTTCACCCGTGCACTTGGTGCACCTCTTTTTACTCACTCATGGCGAGTATTATTCCTTCATTTGTTTACTTTAGCTCTTACCTGTTTCACTTTTTCATTATACTATTGCTTCATTTTCATATATATATATTGCTTTGCTGAGACGTTCTTTTCTTTGAATGCCTCAGGTTCAGGTTTATAGCCTACTGTGCGGCTAGGTTTCTTCTGAAGCTTGCTAGTGCTAAAGCTGCTGCTGAGTTTTCTTTTCCTCACTCCTGGGAGGTAGTTACTTTAGACTTGTAGTACGGATATGCCTACTCAATAGTGGATTCGTGTCAGTTGTTGGCGCCCACTGGTGGTTTCTCTTTTAGATGCTTTGTACTTTGCTTATACTGCTAGATTTCCTATTTTAGAGTTTATTAAACTTGCTTCTTTGATGATTTATGTTAGGTTGCTAGTTACTTTAAAACCTATAAAAGAAAATAATTATTATATCAAAAACATAGACAACATGTTTTCCTTTCTAAAAAGCTTAATCACTACTTTCAAACCACGTAAAAGGTCATTTTCTATATATATCATATAAGTTAAATCTAGGGTCTTGCATAGTCTTAGGTGTCCCCTAGGGACGCTTATGCATTCTCTTAGGATGTTAAAAAAATGAATAAAGTATTTTTCGCTACGTATAAGTAGAATTTTGAAGGGTGGACTAGTTGATCCACGAAGCCGAGGGATACGGCCTCTAAAATATAATTGATTTTCACATCATTAAAGCATTTGAACTTTCATAGTCTTAGTAGTTGGTGGTTGCCTGAGCGTCGGCAGTTATCCCCTGTCCGACGTGGCATCACAACGCGCGTTTTCTTCTACTCTGATACTTCTTAATTTCGGAGAAAATGCGGGTTGTGACACTATGTGGATCAGACTTATAGATTTGTCCCAGCCGGAACGCTTTCATCGAGGTTCCGTAGACTTAACAATTTTCTTAGTCGGAGTGCTTCTATCGAGGCTCCGAAGACTTAGTTTATTTTTCATCATTTTTCATATTTTGTGCTTGTAATGAAGAGGTGGTCTGTCGCCCCCGAGGAATCATCTCAAACTCTACTAAACTCCAATAATATAGTGGATTTCGGCCTGATATAGATCCGATCACGTGATTTTTCATCATTTTCATGGTTTTCCCGTCAAAAAAAGTCTTTTGTCATTTGCTACCGTTTCTATTTGACTGTTTGCGTGTCCGGTTCAATTCCGAGCTAAGACGGTTCAATTCTTCGGATCAGGGAAAAACCAGGTGACCCGCAACAAACCTATTTCTAAACATTATGCAGTTATTTAATAAAATGAAAAATATGGTTGGGAGATTAAGAGAAATATAAGAGGATTATCAACAATTTACTCTTCACACTACATTTATTTATCATGCATTACAAATCAAGCATTTGAACATATAACACTTATGTGGCTAGAAATAATGTCATCGTCCAAGATTGTCACACCATTAAAAGAGAGAATATATGGTGGCGAACGAATTAATATATATAAATATGTAAGTTTTATATAAGGCACAATCAGTGGCGGAATTAGGATTTTGAAGTTGCACGGGCATAATCTAGGTATTGTCAATTCGGGGGGTTCGGGGGGCAGCGCACCCTGAGCGGGGGTTTGGGGGCAGCGTTCCTGAATTTTTTTTTTTTTGCAGATATATGTTTGTAAAGAAAATATTGAACACAAAATTACAATCAAAAATTGAACACAAAATTACAAAAGAAAGATTTAGATCTGAAAAACTTACAATTCAACAAGATACTTTTCGTTGACACATGCTCTGAAAACGTGAAATAATAGTTTTTGTTGTAATAATATCGGCAACTTTTTTTCAATGTAAGCAACCAAACAATCATTCATCCATTCATTCCTCATTCTATTTCGCAACCGATTCTTTATGATCTTCATTGCAGAAAACGTTCTTTCAACAGTACCTGTAGCAACTGGTAAGAGGCAAGCCAACTACAACAATTTAAAAACTAACTGATAGTGATTATCTTTTTTTAATTCAACCATTTTTTTTCAGAAGATCACTAATTCCTTTAACATCAGAAAATGTGTCCGTTGATGTAGATCGCATATCAAAAATATATATGTCAAGTTGTCCTTCAAGTAACTGCAACTCTATTGGCGAAAAATCATACGGATATAATGCAACAAGATGAAGTAATTTTTGTTTATCTTAAAAACTAAAATGATCCTTTGGGTCTAGACAAACAACACATAAGAGTAATTCTGTGTTTACTTCATAAAAGCGATCATTTAACTCATTTAACATCCAATCAAGCACTGCATTAAAAATTTCAATCTTGAAATAATGTTTATTTGTAATCTCACGTGCATTGCGTCTTGATCTACCTTGCTGAACAAACTTCTCTTCCATATTAACAACTTCTATGTCATGTTTTCTATAGAAAGTTGAGACTTCGGCCATAAATATTTCTCACTCGGCTTCATCATTTCTCATCTTCAATAATAATAGTTTTGATAATTTTATGAAATGCATTGCATTTACAATATCTTGATCTTTTCTTTGCAATGCTTGGGATAGTGTTGGGTACATTGGTTTAAATGTACGTGATTTGAAGAAGCCTCACCCAACTCAATGATATACATCAAAATATATTTGATGTATTTTGAGTTACTTGTGCAGGTTAAGTATTTGCAGGAATGAAGCAAAAAGTTTCTAAGTCCATGTGTCGACACCCAGAGGGCAAGTGTCGACACTTAAGAAGACTTGTGTCGACACCCAGACAAGCAGTGTCGACACTTGGAGTCATTGTGTCGACACAAGGGATGCTGAGTCGACACCAGACAAAAAGTGTCGACACAAGGAGCTGTGTCGACACTCAATGAAAAAAGTACAGTGAAGCAGTGTCGACACTTAACAGTTGTGTCGACACCCAGTGAAGCTGTGTCTACATCAGAAAGTGTCGACACTTGGAGCTGTGTCGACACTCAGCAAAAGTTAGCAGAGACTAAGTGTAAGTGTCGACACCCAGAACAATGTGTCGACACTCAACAGAAGAGTCAACACTTGAAGTAAGTGTCGACACCCAAAAGAATGTGTCGACACTCAACAGAAGAATCAACACTTGAAGTAAGTGTCGACACCCAGAACAATGTGTCGACACTCAGCTGAAGACTCAACACTTGAAGAAAGTGTCGACACATGGAGCTGTGTCGACACTTAGCAAAGATCAGCAAGTATCAACACTGAAGACAAGTGTCGACACCAAGAAGCAGTGTCGACACTGACAAGATCAACACATGAAGATGTGTCGACACAAAGGTGTTGTGTCGACACTTAGAAGAATTCAGCAAAATACAGAAGTACAAGTACTTGTGTCGACACTCAATTCCAGTGTCGACACATGAAGAAGAAGCTGTGTCGAGACATAGAAATTACAACACAAGGAGTTGGGTCGACACCTTGTAGGCTAGTGTCGACACTTAGACAACTAGTGTCGACACTTGGTCTATAAGTGTCGACACTTAAAGACAGAAAGCCTCGACACTTTCAGACAGACAGAGAATTTTCAAGAACTGACTGGATGACTTGACAGCTGCCGTTCTAGCCGGTCTACAGCACCTGTCAGAGTTGTTAGAAGATAGTTATGGACCGGATCAGCCGGTTATCATGAAGAAGGCCTATAAATAGGCATGTGTTGTTTACAGAAGAAGTAGAGAAGATTGAACACAAGTTCAAGTGATCATTAACAAGAAAAAGATCTAGCTTTCAAGTGCAGATCTAAGAAGTTGGAGAGAGAGAGCTCCATCTAAGAAATCAGTTGTTGGAACTAGACTGAGAAGAAGGGTTCAGATTTATTCTGAATCCTAAGTGGCAGAGATCAAGGATCAACTGCAGAAGGAGTCAATCTTATTGAGTTCTACTTTCAAGAAGCTTTGAAGAAAGCTAAGTCAGATTGATTTCAGCTGAGTTCTTCCAAGAACTCATCAAGAAACTCACATCTCATCTCTCTATTCTCTGAGTTGCTGAGTTAACATTATTGTAATCATTTTTATCTTGTAGGATCCTTTGGATCTGAGTCTTGTAAGCCTGCAATTATAAAGGCTGAGGGTAGGAGAGTTTTATCTCTGAGTGTAGGCCTTGGTGGCTGAGTGTAGGCCTTGGTGACTGAGTGTAGGCCTTGGTGGCTGAGTGTAGGCCTTGGTGGCTGAGTGTAGGCCTTTGTGGATGAGTGTAGGCTTTGTGGAAAAGCTGAGTTGTAGGGCCTTGGGCCTGAGGTATAGGAACTAGTTTTGGGTTCTGAGATAGTGGAGAAGTTTGGCTGAATCTAGTACACTGCTAGATAGGCGAAGGGGGAAAGTGGATGTACCCAAACCTTGGGGAACCACTATAAAACTGTGTGTCTGCTGTGATTGTGGTTTGCTGTGAATGTTGTGTGATTGCTGTGCAATAGTAGATTTAATTCTGTAATTATAAGTTGCATTTTGCCTTAAAAGGTAAAAAGAATTTGGTCACCTATTCACCCCCCCCCCCCTCTAGGTGTTTAGGTATTATATCTTTCAAGTGGTATCAGAGGCAGGTTTCTCAAAAAGGACTAACAGTCTGAGGAGATCCTATTGGCAGATTCAGTCTAAGTGAAATTACAGATTCAAGAAAATCAAGAACCATGGGTTCCACTGAGAATCAAAAGGAATTGGGATCCATGAAATTACCTATATGCAGAAAGGAAATCTTTGGCATATGGAAGGAAAGGGTGAGGCTGTTTATGGAAGCCTCAGACCCTAGGATTTATATCACAGTAAAGGAAGGGTCATATGTGCCCATGAAGGTATCAGTCTTAGATGCAAATCAGAGAACACCAAAGGATTTCTCTGAAATGACTAAGAATGAAATTGTTCTAGCCACTATGGATAAGAGGGCTCAGAACATAATAGTGAGTGTCATAGATGGTGCAACTTTTCAGAATCTGATACACTGTAAGACAGCTAAAGAGATGTGAGATACTCTTATTGTGTATATGGAGGGTTCTAAAGAAGTAAGGCAAGACAGAAAATCCTTGCTAAATCAAGAGTGTGAAAGTTTTAGACAAGGAAAAACTGATAGCATAACTGAGTGCTATAAAAAGTTCTACAGAATAGTGAATGAACTCATGTCCTATGGCAGAGAGTTCAGTAATTATGAACTCAATGACAAGTTTCTAAGGTCCCTAACTAAAGATTGGGACACCAAGATTTGTGCCATTAGAGAGATGGCTAAGTTGGCAGAAATTCCTCCAACTACACTGTTTGGCAAACTGCTGTCTTATGAAATGCAGTTGACAGTGAGGAAAGAAGAGGAGAAATCAACAAGAGTTGAACATAAGGAAATGACATTGACTTTCAAAACAGAAGCCCCCAGAAGGTACAGAGGTAAGTCACCAACTCTACCTCCAAAGGTTGCTGAAACTGAGTCAGAAGAGTCAGCAAGTACAAAGTCTGAAAGCAGTGAAAGTGATGAGGACTTTGCTGCCTTCACTAGACATTTTCAGAAGTTCTTGAAGAAGAAATAATGGAGGACAAGGCCTTCTACTTCACAGGAAAAAGAAGATTTTTATCAGAATAAGAAGGCTTCAAAGAAGGATAGGAAAAAGACTAAGTCTAGCAAGGCAACACTTTCAAAAATAGTGTGTTATTGCTGCAATAGACAAGGCCATGTTGTTGCAGATTGTCCTGAGAAAAGAAAGTAGTCTAGTGACAGGAAGAAAACTCATTTCAAAGGCAAGAAGGAGAAGTCTTTTGTTGCCAAAAAGGAGAAGACTCTGTCAGATATCTCTTCATCAGAAACTGAGTCAGATGCTGAGGCATATATAGGGCTGTTTGCTGAAGAAGAAGAAGAGTTCATGCAGATTATGAATTCTATATATGAACAAGAATACAGTCAATGCCAAGGGATAATGGCATTGACAGAAGGTGACAAAATCCTGGAACATCCAGGACCTAGTAAGGTACAACATTGTTCTTCCAGTTCAATTTCCTGTGCCAGTTCAGAATCAGATTCATCTTCATCAAGTGATGAGAGTGTAACTGAGTCTGAGGAAGATATTCATCAGCTGATAGATGAATATAAAGTTCTGTTGCAAGCTTATAAGAAGAGCAAGTCCCTAGCCAAAAGTCAGGCAAAGGAAATTGCTAATCTCAAAGCTATGACAACTGATTTTGAGAAGTCTTTTGATCAAAAGCTTAATGAGATAGCCAGACTGAAGCACATAACAGTGATTCAGATGGGTACTATATCATTTAAGAATGATCAAATCAAAAGTCTGGAGATTAATCTTCAGAAGGAGAAGGACTTAGTTACTAGGTTTTCTAAACCTAAGTCAGTTTTACCTATAATTGATGAATTTGTTCATCATAAAGGTAAAGCTGGACTTGGATTTACTAGACCTGCAAGGACTGTTCAGTCCAAGTCCAAGTCCAAGGGCAAAGCCCCAACACTCAACAAGTCAGCTGTAGATAAGACAACAAAGACAGTACCTAAGCAAAGGTACAATAAGTTTGAGTGTTGGTGCTGTGGCAAAGTTGGCCACTTTGCAATGGACTGTTGGCACAATGCTAGTGTCAAAGTGAGTAGCAAACTGCCTATTGGAAAACCAGTAGGTAGCTTTGTCAGGTTGCAAACTAACAAGTACCAAGGACCCAAGAATTCTTTGGGTTCTAAGGTTCATTAATCTGTTTTGCAGGTGAGTCCAAGTGGTCATGCCCCAACATGGTACTTGGACAGTGGATGTTCCAGACATATGACTGGAACTAGAGGATTACTAAGGGACTACATTCCAATCAAAGATGGTCCAAAAGTCACCTTTGGTGGTTCTGAAAAAGGAATCATCAAAGGATTTGGTAACATTTCTAGCAACTTGATTACCATTACTCAAGTGGCTTATGTTAAAGGGTTGAAACACAACCTTATAAGTATAAGTCAATTAAGTGATGTAGGGTATGACATCTCATTTGTTAAAGATAGTTGTTATATCATGAGGTCAACTGATCAAGAGATCATTTTGACTGGTTATAGGAAAAGGAATGTCTACTGCTTAGACATTATGGTTGAGAACAATGGTTCTCCAGTGTGTCTTGTAGCTGATGAGACAGTCTCTCATTGTGTCAAATGGCACAAGAGGCTAGCCCATCTTAACTACAAGATAATTGACAAACTCTTTAGCAAAGAGTTAGTGAGAAATGGTCCTCAAGTTAAGTGTGTTAAAGATGGTATTTGCTCAGCTTGTCAAAAGGGCAAGCAGACTAGATCCATCTTTAGAAGCATAAAAAACAAAGATGATGTGAGGTGTTTATACCTCTTGCACATGGATCTCTTTGGTCCAATGCCAGTTCACAGCTTAGGTAGGAAGGTCTATACCTTTGTAGTTATAAATGACTACTCAAGGTTTTCCTGGGTGTTCTTCTTAAGACAGAAATCTAAAACACCTAGTGTCTTCCATAGCTTTGTCAAGCAAATTCAGAATGAACTAGACAGTACAGTGGTCAAGATTAGAAGTGACCATGGTACTGAATTTTAGTCTGATAGCATGACAAAATTATGTGAAGAATTTGGGATATTTCAAGAATTTTCTTCACCTAGAACACCTCAGCAAAATGACATTGCTGAGAGGAAAAATAGAACCTTGATTGAGGCAGGTAGAACCCTATTAAGTGATACATCACTATCAGAATATTTCTGGGCTGAAGCAATTAATACTGCATGCCATGTTATTAATAGGGCTACCATCACTAAAGGCCTCAACAAGACCCCCTATGAGGTTGTGAAAGGCAGGAAATCAAACCTATCCTACTTTAGGATCTTTGGTTGTAAGTGCTTCATACTTAACAATGGTAAGTCTTACTTGACTAAGTTTGCTGGCAAGTCCCAAGAGGAAATTTTTGTTGGGTACAGCAACAACAGTAAGGCTTATAGAGTCTACAATTTGTCTACACAAGTTGTAGAAGAATCTGTACATGTATTATTTGATGAGACTAAACTTATTAACAATGAGTTGTCTAGTATTGTATGCAGCTCCACAGGTATAACAAAGAAGATGGACAAGCTCACTATAGAAGGAGAACCTGCTGCAAGACAGCAAGTAGAAGATAGTGGCTGCTGTCCAGGGGGAGTACTACATGTACCTGATGCAGAAGAAGTACAAGGAGTGCAGCAAGATGAAGGAACTGAAGAGGTTCAACCAGAATTCAAAATGCCTCCAGCCAATAGGCATCTTAGAGATCATCCAGTAGAGCAGATTATTGGTGATCCAAGACAAGGGGTACAAACAAGGAGCAGAAACCTGAATTCAGCAATCTACACCAGTTTTCTATCTCAAGTTGAACCAAAGAAATTTGAAGAAGTCATTCTAGATCCACAATGGACTGAAGCAATGCAAGAAGAACTGAATCAGTTCAAGAGGTGCAAGGTCTGAGAACTTGTTCCCAAACCTAAAGACCACAATATAGTAGGAACCAAGTGGATTTACAGGAATAAGATGGATGAACAAGGGGTCATCATTAAGAACAAAGCTAGATTGGTTGCTAAAGGATATAGGTAGGAAGAAGGTATTGACTTTGATCAAACTTTTGCTCCAGTAGGCAGACTGGAAGCTATAAGGATATTCCTGGCCTATGCAACCTATCAAGGATTCAAAGTTTACCAAACGGATATCAAGTCAGCATTTCTGAATGGTAATCTTAAAGAGGAAGTCTATGTGGAACAGCCATCAGGTTTTGTTGATTCAACTTTACCTAATCATGTTTATAAACTTAGGAAAGCTTTATATGGGTTAAAGCAAGCCCCTAGGGCTTGGTATGAAATCTTGTCTAGTTTCCTCATTGAGAATAAGTTCACAAGGGGGAAAATAGATAAGACTCTATTCCTTAGGGAATCTAGAGGCAAAGTTATACTAGTCCAAATATATGTAGATGACATTATATTTGGGTCTACTAAAAGCAGCCTTTGCAAAAAGTTTGCAAAACTTATGCAAGGTCAATTTGAGATGAGTAGTATGAGAGAGCTAAAGTTTTTCTTGGGTCTCCAAGTTAAATAGACTGAGAATGGTTTATTCATATGCCAGTCCAAGTTCACCCTAGAACTCATAAGGAAGTATGGTATGGATTCATCCAGTACCATGAAGACTCCTATGGGGTCAAGTATGTCTCTTAGCAAGGATGATGCAGGGAAACCTGTAGATGAAACCTTGTATAGAGGGATAGTTGGCTCCCTATTATACTTGACTGCAAGTAGACCAGATATCATGTATGCTACATGTGTCTGTGCAAGGTATCAAGCCTGCCCTAAAGAGTCTCATTTGACAGCAGTCAAAAGAATATTGAGATATCTAAAGGGCACTCCCTATCTAGGCCTCCGGTACCCTAGGAATGGGGATTTTGAACTAACAGGTTATTCAGATGCAGACTTTGCAGGATGCAAAGAGGATAGAAAAAGCACTACTGGAACCTGTCAATTCCTAGGTGGGAGACTAATTTCATAGAGTAGCAAGAAGCAAATAAGTGTGACTATCTCCACTGCAGAGTCAGAATATGTGGCTGCAGGAAGTTGCTGTGCTCAACTTCTATGGATACAACATCAGCTTGAGGACTATGGAATTCGGGTAAGTAGAACTCCACACTTTTGTGATTCTACTAGTGTTATTTCAATAGCTAATAATCTTGTATCTCATAGTAGAACAAAACATATTGAAATTAAATATCATTTTCTTATGGAGCATGTAGAAAGAGAAGATATTTTATTGGAATATGTTAGAACAGATAATCAACTAGCTGATATGTATACTAAGCCCCTAGAAGAAGCTAAGTTCAATAGATTTAAAATTGAACTAGGAATGATAAACTTAGAGTAAGTTTACAGAATTGGAAATGGCTAAGTAAAAAGGTGTCGACACATAGAGATTTCTGTGTCGACACAGAAAGTAGGTGTCGACACTTCAGGAAAAAGGTGTCGACACATCTAGGAAGTTGGTGTCGACACTTCAGAATATTAGTGTCGACACATGTCAAGTAGATGTCGACACATCCAAAGTGGTGTCGACACTTATGTTTTACTCAGGATTCTCTAAGTAACGACTCGACTATGTGTCAAGTTCAAGTGGTGTCGACACATAAACAAGTGTCGACACATATAATCTATTGACTAAACTTGTGTCGACACATATGTGTCGAGACATTATAAGTCAGTGTCGACACTTATTGCCAGTGTCGACACAATTTAAGTTAGCTGACCGCCTGTTCATCTTCAAACCTAGAAAGATATAAATAGAATTTTGCCTTAGTTTGTCGACACGCTTTCAAAAGTTTCGAGACCAAACTTCTGTGTCGACACCTCTCTTCTCTCAAGCCAAATTCTACAAACCCTAATGGCGCCAAAGCTTGAGGAGAACGTCAACGAAGGCTACGAGCTGGTGCGCAATGCTTTTGATGCTGCCGATCAAGAAATCAAGACAATCGTAACCCTAGTAGTAGATTCAGGGTTAGAATATCTTGTTTCTGAACCTACTAAAATCTGGAAGAAAGAGGTACTGGAATTCCTCAATGGAGCTGAAGTGGACGAATCTGGATACAAGATCAAATCCAGAGTTCATGGAGCAAAGGTTAAGATTTCACCAAAAAGTCTGAGAAAGGTACTTCAGTTGCCAAGAACTAAAGAAGAAGATGAGGTTACTGCTTCAAAGACCAGGGAAGCTCTAACTTGGTGTGGACTAGATTCTAAGATGAAGATTGGCTCTGTTTTCAATAGAAAAGGTATGAACAGCCAAGGCAAATTCATGTCTGAGATTGTTGGAAAAATAATAGTATGCAAACCTGGAGGGCATGATAGAGTATCAGCCCATATGTTCAGTATAATGACAAGGATCATCTTCACTTTGAAAACAGATTGGTCTGTTATCATCTTTGAAAAGATAAAGGAAAGCATGAAGAAGCCCAATCTGGGCAGGATCATAAGTCTATACCTAACTAGTACCATACCAGAGGTTATGCAACAAGCTGCTGGAAGCAAAATCAACCACATGAGAAAAATGGATATGAGAATTTTCTCCAGATGGGACAGGGTGTTGTCTAAATAGATGCCAACCCCTGAGAAGATAGTTCCTGAGAAAGTATCACCTCCAAAGAAGAAAAGGAAGATTGCCCCAATGGCTCAGGATCCAACTAGCAGCTCTGAAAGTGAAGAGCAAGTTGTCTTCTCACCTGATGAGAATGAAGAAGAGACTGCTGTGAAATCTCCAGCTCCTCAAAATGTTGCTGAAATCCAGGGGGAGCATCTAGTTGTAGAAGAACCAACTACACTAGAAAGTGAACAAGCAACCAACATCATACTAGAGGTAATCTCTGAACTAAATGCTTTAGATTTTCCTATAGAAGATACTGATTTGTCTGATGTTTATCAGCAACCACGGATTTCTAGTCAAGTCCCAGATGTTGTCACAGAAGACACATCTGTTACAGCTCAAGATATCTCTGATCCAGCGGTTGAAGAGCCCAGAGTTTCTCCAGCTCATTCTCCACAAGAGTATACCATGGAAGATTTATTTCTAAATCTGGATCAACAAGACTTTGACAAGGACAATGCTGCTGCTGAGGGAGAAAATGCTTCAGTTGAGGGGGAGCAAGTGCAAATTCTTGAAGAAACTGCAAGACATGATACTGAGAAGGCACCAGATGTGCAGACTGAGAGGCCCCCAAGCCCTAAGGAGAGGGTAGAAATTGCTAGCTCCTCAGCTTCTGAAGATGAGGAGCCTACCAGGGCTAAGAAGCAGAAATTTCAAGTATTCAGGAGAAGAAGCCAGAGTTACAAGAAGGCTCTCCAAACTATAGCACCACAGCCTATAGTTCAGCCAGCACCATCAATTGATTATAGTGCATTGATGGTTGCTATGCAGATTAAACTGGATGAACACAGAAAAGCAATAGAGACTTATGTGGATGAAGGGCAGAAATCATCACAGTTTGATTTGGCCCAGGATATTAAGTCAATAAGATTTGAAATGAATCTTAATAAGAAGGAAATGACTGACTGCTTCCACAAGGGTGGGAATGCAGTAGTGTACTTGGCAACTCATCAGGAAAAGATTAAGGCTCAAGTAGATGACATAGCATTGAAGCAAGGCTATGTACTTGAAAACCAAATCAGAATGAATGACAATTTGACAGCATCCCATAATGTTATTGTCACAGAAATGAAAAACATAGCTGCTGGACCTTCTACCTCAACTGCTCTTGCTAAAGCTGAATTTGACAAAGTATTCCAAGAAGAACTCACTGCCATTAAGACTGTCATTCAAGAATCTCAAAAGCTCATAACTGACAAACTCCAAAGGTTAAAATCTTTCTTTAAAGATGGAGTTAATTATTTGGATAATCAAGTGAGATTTCAAAAAGATGATGTCAGAGATCATATAGAAAGAGAAGTCATAAAGAGGGAGAGAGTGTTAGTCAAGGCCAGCTCTGATCATGCCAAGTGGATATCAAATTCTATCAGAGCAACTCTTGGATATCCTCATCTTTGTGATGATGATAATGTTGCTGAATTTAGTATTCATCCTGCCTATCTAGGAGGGGAGCAACCTGAAGTTGCTCAAGTCATCTACCCTCCTCCAGATTTTGACATGATTCATGCAGATGTACAGTCCATGTATAGCCCACCTGGGGGTAAGAACAATGTTATTATTGAAAAAGTTGTTCAGCCAATTTCTGAAGCTATGCAAGAGGCACTGCAGAAAGAAGAAGAGACTAGATTGTCTAAGAAGAGGTTTAGGGAACAAGCTGAACAAAGACCAGATTTTGAGCAGTGGAGCCCTACCTCAAGAAACATTATATTGACTGCCTGGAAAGCTGCCAAAGATAATGTGCATGACAGGAACAAATGGTTTTCTGAGGCTGAATGGAGGAAACATGAGTCAAGGCAGGAGGCCATAGTTCAATATAGAAGGAAGGCCAAGATGGGAAAGCTACCTCCTACTGCTCAGGAGCCTAGAAAGTACTTTCCTAAGCCTTACCATTACTTTGAAAGACAGAAGATTAAAGCAGAAGAGCTTAAGAAGAAAGATCTGAAAGGCAAGAAGCATGCTGAAACTGAAGTATCTGAAGCTCCTGTTCAAGCCAAAGTACAAGATGGAAAAGGAATAGTGATCAAGCAGCCTGAACAGAAATAGATTTAGAATTTTCTTATAGTTTACTATGTAATCTTTTTGATGTAAAACATTTTGTAAACTTCTGAAAATGAATATGACAGATATTAGAACAATGTGTTATATGTTAAATCTATTTCATATTTGTTCTGTGATGATGTCTATGTATACATGTTTGATTGATACATGTTTATGATTGCCCTGCTTTACATCATTTTGTAATTTAATTATGAATGGTGTATATCATTGACTAAGAGTTATGACTTCTCCAAATAGGGGGAGATTGTTGGGTACATTGGTTTAAATGTACCTGATTTGAAGAAGCCTCACCCAACTCAATGATATACATCAAAATGTATTTGATGTATTTTGAGTTACTTGTGCAGGTTAAGTATTTGCAGGAATGAAGTAAAAAGTTTCTAAGTCCATGTGTCGACACCCAGAGGGTAAGTGTCGACACTTAAGAAGACTTGTGTCGACACCCAGACAAGCAGTGTCGACACTTGGAGTCATTGTGTCGACACCAGGGATGCTGAGTCAACACCAGACAAAAAGTGTCGACACAAGGAGCTGTGTCGACACTCAATGAAGAAAGTACAGTGAAGTAGTGTCGACACTTAACAGTTGTGTCAACACCCAGTGAAGTTGTGTCTACATCAGAAAGTGTTGACATTTGGAGCTGTGTTGACACTCAGCAAAAGTTAGCAGAGACTAAGTGTAAGTGTCGACACCCAGAACAATGTGTCGACACTCAACAGAAGAGTCAACACTTGAAGTAAGTGTCGACACCCAGAACAATGTGTCGACACTCAACAGAAGAGTCAACACTTGAAGTAAGTGTCGACACCCAGAACAATGTGTCGACACTCAGCTGAAGACTCAACACTTGAAGAAAGTGTCGACACATGGAGCTGTGTCGACACTTAGCAAAGATCAGCAAATATCAACACTGAAGACAAGTGTCGACACCAAGAAGCAGTGTCGACACTGACAAGATCAACACATGAAGATGTGTCGACACAAAGGTGTTGTGTCGACACTTAGAAGAATTCAGCAAAATACAGAAGTACAAGTACTTGTGTCGACAGTCAATTCCAGTGTCGACACATGAAGAAGAAGCTGTGTCGAGACATAGAAATTACAACACAAGGAGTTGTGTCGACACCTTGTAGGCTAGTGTCGACACTTAGACAACTAGTGTCGACACTTGGTCTATAAGTGTCGACACTTAAAGACAGAAAGTCTCGACACTTTCAGACAGACAGAGAATTTTCAAGAACTGACTGGATGACTTGACAACTGCTGTTCCAGCCGGTCTACAGCACCTGTCAGAGTTGTCAGAAGACAGTTATGGACCGGACCAGCCGGTTATCATGAAGAAGGCCTATAAATAGGCTTGTGTTGTCTATAGAAGAAGTAGAGAAGATTGAACACAAGTTCAAGTGATCATTAACAAGAAGAAGATCTAGCTTTCAAGTGCAGATCTAAGAAGTTGGAGATAGAGAGCTCCATCCAAGAAATCAGTTGTTGGAACCAGACTGAGAAGAAGGGTTCAGATTTATTCTGAATCCTAAGTGGCAGAGATCAAGGATCAACTGCAGAAGGAGTCAATCTTATTGAGTTCTACTTTCAAGAAGCTTTGAAGAAAGCTAAGTCAGATTGATTTCAGCTGAGTTCTTCCAAGAACTCATCAAGAAACTCACATCTCATCTCTCTATTCTCTGAGTTGCTGAGTTAACATTATTGTAATCATTTTTATCTTGTAGGATCCTTTGGATCTGAGTCTTGTAAGCCTGCAATTATAAAGGCTGAGGGTAGGAGAGTTTTATCTCTGAGTGTAGGCCTTGTTGGCTGAGTGTAGGCCTTGGTGGCTGAGTGTAGGCCTTGGTGGCTGAGTGTAGGCCTTTGTGGCTGAGTGTAGGCTTTGTGGAAAAGCTGATTTGTAGGGCCTTGGGCCTGAGGTGTAGGAACCAGTTTTGGGTTCTGAGATAGTGGAGAAGTTTGGCTGAATCTAGTACACTGCTAGATAGGCGAAGGGGGAAAGTGGATGTACCCAAACCTTGGGGAACCACTATAAAACTGTGTGTCTGCTGTGATTGTGGTTTGATGTGAATGCTGTGTGATTACTGTGCAATAGTAGCTTAAATTCTGTAATTATAAGTTGCATTCTGCCTTAAAAGGTAAAAAGAATTTGGTCACCTATTCACACCCCCTCTAGGTGTTTAGGTACTATATCTTTCAGATAGTTCATTTGTTTTTGACAAAATATTTTTCATCAAATGAATAACAAATGCAAATTTGAAAGTCAAGATAACTTGGACAAGTGCGCTTGTCATTCCTCTTTGGTTTCCATCTGCCCCATCAACTATGATAATCTCCAGCACATCAACAATAGAAGAGAACATGTGAATAAAATTTAAAGTTGTGCCATAATGTGACCCCCATCTCGTGTCACCAGCGCATTTGAGCTCTAAAGGTTGATTCAACCCTCGTCCACTTTTCAAGTCCGCACATCCAAGATCTGTAGCAACTCGATCAACTTCCAAGGCTCTAAGAGAATCACGGCGTTTGCAAGAGCCACCAACAACATTCATTACTGTGTTAATAAGTGTGAAAAGCTCAACAATATCAGAATTTTTTCTGCAACAGCTACCAGTACCAAATTGCAATTGATGTGCAAAACAATGAACATAGAAAGCGCAACTGTTCTCATTCAAAATTAAAGCTTTTAACCCCCTGAACTCTCCTTTCATATTGCTAGCATCATCATATCCCTACCCACGCAATTTAGAAATACTAAGACCATATCTCATAAATAAATGATCTATAGCTGCTTTAAGGGATAATGCAGAAGTATCTGCTACATGAACAAACCCAAGAAGACATTCTGTGATCGTGCCATTGGAACTAACATATCGTAAAACAACAGACATCTGCTCTTTTGTAGATACACCACGTGATTCATCAACTAAAATTGTATAACAGTCTTCTCCAATTTCTTGAACAATTTTATTTGTTGTCTCTATTGCAATTGCTGATACTATTTATTTTTGAATTTTAGGCGATGTAAGTTGACAGTTTTGAGGAGCATTTTGTAACACAACTGAGTTGATGTCATTATTATGTGATGCAAGAAACTCCAAAAGCTCAAGAAAATTTCCTCTGTTGGTAGACTCTTTAGTCTCATCATGACCACGAAAGGACAATCCTTGTCGTAAAAGAAATCTAACACAATCGATTGAAGCATATAAACAAGCGTGATAATCCAAACTTTATTGTTCATCTTGTCTTGCAAAAGTAATTTGAATACCCTGTTTTTGATTCATCAAAGACTCGCAGAGTTTTCTAGAAGCATTGTGTGCAGTAGTGTGACTTCCGACATGTCTGTCCAATACTGATTTATCTTTCCAATTTCTGAAGCCTCTCGTTGTAAAAGTATGCTCACAACCCCTTTGAGGAAAAATATAACAATAAAGCCAAAATACTGCAGCTTTTTCTTTGCTATATTCTAACCAGCCTTTAAACTCGTTAAACCAATTCTTATTAAAACGTCGAGCTTTGTTTCTAATTTCTATTTGGGGAAAACTTTCTAGATGAGGTTGACAAGGACCCTTTTGCAAATAATATCTACGTATAGACTCTTGAATGTTTGCATCGTAGGAGTTAATAGGAAGTCTTAAGCCCGGGTCTGAAGGTAGATCTTCAATTTTGAACTCGTCTATGCGGTTTCTTTTACCAATTGCAACTAACTCCTGAGAATCTAACGAACTTTGACATGCTCCTTTTTTAGAAAAAATTTCTCCATTGCACTAACTAAAATGCTGCATAAAATTGACGGGACATTCCCGTTAGCGCGACTAAAACTAATCGATATGCACATCACAAACATCACCGATCCGGGCTTACCGCCACGAGTAGGCTTCACACAGCATGCCTAAATCCAGACTTGCATGTCGGATTACTAATGCAAAAAATATGTCGGGGAGGGACACAATCGACCCGGAGTTTCGCAATGAACCGAGGGAGACACACACCGCGTCCAATTGAAGGTGGGTGGCCCTCCTAAGCAAACTAAAACAGAAAATCAGGGAACAAGAGTAATTACCAATGGTGTGTTCTAGCAACACAAGACGATTTGAGCTCCAAATCAACCCTTCACGATGGATTCCAGCAACACAATGATGTGTACCTAACATTAAAATGCTCGAATATTAACACAAATGCACAATGGTGTGTCCAAATCAACACTTCACAGAAATCTGGACTGAAATCAGTCCAGATTTCATAGTGAAATCTGGACTGAAGAAGTCCAGATTTCTGGACTTTTCTTCAGTCCAGAAATCTGGACTGAAGAAGTCCAGATTCTGGACTTCTTCAGTTCAGAAATTTGGACTGAAGAAGTCCCGATTTCTGGAGTTCTTCAGTCCAGAAATTGGACTGAAGAAGTCCAGATTCTGGACTGATTCTGGACTTCTTCAGTTCAGAAATTTGGATTGAAGAAGTCCAGATTTCTGGACTTCTTCAGTCCAGAAATTGGACTGAAGAGGGAAATTTCAGATCCTACACAAGCCCTCGAAAGAGGGAGAAGAAGAAGAAGAAGTCACCTAGGCGGGTAGGCGGAGCCGGGATCGGGATGGAGCAGCCGAGGGAGAAGAAGACATAGGCGGATCGCAACCGAGGGAGAAGAAGACCTGGGCGGATTCCGGAGCCGGGATCGGGAATGGATGGGGGATGACGGATTGACGGGATGTAGGCGGAAATATCGGTCGGGCACGTGCCCTACCGTGCCCGACTGTAGTTCCGCCCGTGGGCACAATATCAAAATTGGTCCTTCAATTATGTCTACTTTCGAATAGACCCTTTAAATTTTATTTGATTCAATGAGTCGATCCCTTAACTTTATACTCCATTTTAAATTAGTCCTTAAACTAACATTGTTAATTACTTAACGATTTAGATGATTAGGCGTTGTCGAGACATATACGCGATGTTGCAGAATCGCATATGCGACAATACAATATTTTTTGTATTTATTTGATGACTGATTTCTAGATTTGCCACTGCTTTGAATAGATGAGTGATTTTTTGGATGTCACTGTTCTGAATCGCTTATGAGGCATTGCTTCTTCGTAGTTTCATGAGACAATCGGTAGAAGTCAGACACAAAGCTGTTGTTGTTCTCATTTTTGTTTGTTTTAAACCCTAATGCGCCTTCAAAATGAATAATGAGGCATAGGAGCATATCATAAAAACATTGAAATAAGAATAATATTGTTATCTAGATAGGTGCATTAAAACAAACAACCCCTGTGAACGTTTAACTAACTTGTTCTGATCAATGACTACCAGATAAGTGACATGCTTAAGCTAAATTTGGAGGACCCGTTAATTTACCTTTTTTCATTTCCCCGGGGTCGCCATTCCTTTTATGAATGCCTAATTGAGGTTTTGTTTGGCGCGGCGGGAGGAGACGGGGGCAGGAGGAGACCATGCCATTGATTGAACTGGAGGGGGGAGGCCGCCGATCGAAACGGAAGAAAATGGAGCGTTTTCCATGGCACGGCAGGAAGAAACGCGGCAAACGCCGCCGACGGGTATTTGATTACCCGCCGTGCGACAGCGTTTGCTACAAACGGAGCCTCTAAACACCGCGCCAAACAAAGCCTTAGGCATTAATTGGGATATCAAAATGCCTAATATGATAACCTAAATAAAAAATTTACTCACGTGAAGATAGTTGAAGCAGGAAGATAGTGAATGAATGTGTTTTCCTACAACATGGAGAGTAGTAATATGAATATTTTCTTTGAAATCGCCACTTATGAAGAGACACCAAAATTAATTAAAGTGAACGTGGATTTCCACTTTGCAATGGATCAGGAATTCTCAAGATGAGAAACATTAATTGAGTGTGGGTTAGAAAATCGTGAAAAGTTTGGATTTTGTTATCATCGTTACACGTTCAAATAAGCTAGTTGGCCGACTCATATCCCTTGTTCTTTTAGGGTGTGATAGAGGTGACCATCATCATGACAATCAAAATAAGAAGGGTTTTGTAAGGAAAAACATAATCTTCACCAAGAAACGACAACAACACATAGATTCACTTGATTGCACAACTACGCTCACCCCGGTTGAAAAATGAATGTCACTGCCTGATATGAGTTTAGTATTTACATTATTCTACAATGTTGTCGTAGAGCAGCTGTCGCGCGATCACTGCTTCACATTTTTTTCCACTGCATTCATTTCCACTGACAGAACCTAAACTAATTTCCTTTGAATTCATAAATGAGAATCATTTGGTATGTGTTGCTAATTCTAATTGACAATTATCCATTCCTACCATTATTCTCGTCATGGAGAAAGTTCCATGAAAAATTTGCACAAGCATTGACATCTGCATATATGTCACAAATTACCCTTCCACCGACAAATATAAAAACACATTCATTATTGATTTAATGGACTGTTGATAATGGTTAGAAAACATTATTTTATAGTATTAAAATTTTTCAACCTTATAATTTTACTTGTTGACATTTACTTTGATTTTTATAGAAACTTGAAGATCACGAATATTTGAAGAACAAATTTAATGAATTTTTATATCAGTGTTTTGCCGCACACTATGAGAAATCATTAATTTGTACTACTTACAATTTCCGATCTACATATTTAAATATTGAGTTTAAATTGTTTCCTTCGATTTTTATAGGAGCATGAAGACCACAACGATTTGAACAACATATTTGGTGCCATTTTATCAAGCATTGTCTATTGGAGTGATATTCATTTTGTAATTCAATGAAAAGATCTTTTTATTCAAATTTAAAATGTGACATCTTTATCAATTGTGATGCGATTAACAATGTGCGATATCTTTAACAATATATCAAAACACGCGATTTCTTTAACAATGTGGTGCAACCAATCAAAAATACTATGCTCTTATCAATTTCAAAAAGGAAACTACTTTGATAGTTTGATGCAATTAAAACTTCAGAGACTAATTTATTAAATCAAAAGTATAATTTTTGTTTAATTCATTTGAGATTAAATTTTTTATTTTCAATATACACAATGAATTCAAATTGGACTATTAGAGGAACACACAGGGATCCTCTACAATTTCTTGGAAAAGCCATCTCATACTCTCGTCCCACTCCCAGCCTTCCGATCAAATTTCAACGGTCGAATATTATTCATCCAAATTTTCATATACAATTTTCCTTTTAGATATCAACACACAGCGAGCGGAGTTTGCCGAAGAAAGAAATCCCGACATTAATTGCACGAGATCTAATGATAACCAGCACCAGTTCGAGCTTCCATACGCTTCCTACAGCTAGCTGCTAGCCTGAGTAGCCTCCCTCCCACTTCTCTTCTCCCCCGTCAAGGAATGTCTATCTATTTTGTCGCCTTCTCCACATCACAACCCCATTATAAGTATTATATCTGCTCCAACCTCTCTAGCTTCTTTTTACCCCCTTCACCTACTCATCGGCCATTGCAGCCATGGCGGCAGCATTAAACCCCGCCGCTCCTATTTTCATCCCCACCGTCGGCGCCGCCGTTGCCGATTCTTTTCTCCCTATTCCATGGTATCAGCTTCCTCCGCCGCCGCCGCCGCCGCCGCTCTTCACTTCTTTCTTCACTAACAACTTAAGTTTTAGCAAAAGTTCTGTTCTTTTCGACGGGTCTCTGTTTTACTACCAAACCCCTTCTCTTCCTCTCCCCCAACAGTTAAATAACGCTTATTATTCATGCTATTTCCCCCCGGCAAAGAATTCTCCGCCGGCGGCCGTCGGAACCGAAGCCGTTCAGCCGGTGAAGGAGGAGAAGAGTTATCATACGGGGAAAGGGTGGCGTGGCCACCATGGATGCCGTCAGTTTATCGGACGGAGCTTTGGCCCGCGCATGTGCTGGGTTCCGAAGGCATCTTCGGGAGAGAAACGGCGGATTCCGGTTAACCGACGGTGTACGGAGGAGGATTTTGAGTTCAAGGAAGAGGTTGAAAAGGATGGATTTGGCGGCGGTAGTGGTGGCGCCGGAAGAAGCACGGTCATGATCAAGAACATTCCTAACAAACTAAGGTGCCCCGTTATTTCAAGTTATTATTTATTTATTATTTTGGAAAATATTTGTGCTCGTATATAATCCGATCGAAGCTGTGATATATGGCTGTAAAAATTAATGTTTCATTCTTACTTTTTTGAAATGAATAATCGATTTGGCTGCATAATTATTTGCAAAAATGATGGAAATAATTAAAGTTACTATAACGATTAATTTCCAATGAATTTATTATATTTAAACTAAGGTGCCAAATGTTAGTCTTTTCCTCTTATTACTGCCATGTAGAGCTCTTGTGGACATGAGATTCGTTGAAAAAAATGCTTCTTTGTTAACCACCGCGCTTATGACCGCTACCACAGTGTCGACATATTATCTTATTACTACCATATCGAATTATTGTAGATATGAGATTCATTGTAAAAAAATGGTTCTTTGTTTAGCACCGCATTAGTGACGGCTATCACAGTGTTAAACGTAGTCTTATTATCTTATTACTACCATATTGAATTCTTGTAGCTAAATATGAGATTCGTTGCAAAAAATTGTTTTTTTGTTAACCACCGTGTTTATGACTGCTACCACTGCCAAACATAGTCTTCTTATCTTATTACTACCATATTGATTTCTTGTATATATGAGATTTGTTGTAAAAAATGTTTCTTTGTTAATCACCGTGTTTATGATCGCTACCAGCATGCCAAACTTAAACTTAATTCTCTTATTGCTACCATATCGAGTTCTTGTAAATACGAGATTTGTGGTAAAAAATGCTTCTTTGTTAATCACCATGTTTATGACTGCCATCACATTGCCAAACCAAGTATCCTCTTATTGCTACCATATCATGTTGTTGTAAATGAGATTTGTTGTAAAAAATGCTTTTTTTGTTAACCACCACGTTTATGACCGCCACGATTTTGCCAAACAGATTATCCTCTTATTACTACCATATCAAGTTCTTTGTTAACCACCTCGTTTATGACGTCCACCACATTGCCAAACCAAGTATCTTATTACTATCTACCATATTCTTAGTTAACAACGGCGATTATGACTGTCACCACTGTGCCAAACGTAGGGTAGTGTATATCTGAAATTCATTGTAAAAAATGCTTCTTTGTTAACCACCTCGTTTATATGCATTTTAAATTCCAGAAAAACACTTCATTTTTCACATATTATAGTGCTTCCATCCATACAGTAAGCCGCAGATAATGGAATTGCTAGACGATCACTGCCGTAGAGAGAACCACAAGATTCAGAAAGAAGCCGTTGACTCAGACCTAACAGAGTTTGACTTCCTCTATCTCCCCATGGATTTCATGTATGCCACAGTCACATACATTATTTAATTAATTAAATAAGTAATTAACTAATTACTTTGTGCATGGCAGAAGCGGTAATAATCTCGGCTACGCATTTGTCAACTACACAAACCCAGCTGCCGCAAGAAAACTTCACCGTGATCTTCACATGAAGCCATGGAGCCACTGCGGGTCTCGCAAGATATGCGAAGTTACCTACGCCAAGATCCAGGCCAGCTGCTTCATTAATTATTAATTAATTAATTATTATTTTGTGTAGAATAATATAATGATAGAATTTAATTAATTTCAGGGTGTAGAGGAGCTTGTGAAGCATTTTAGGCATTCTATATTTTGCTGCTCGTCGGCTGAGTATCTCCCAGTGTTCTTCAAGCCCAGTAGAGATGGCTTTCGTGCTTCCACTGAGCAGTTGATTGGGAAGTTTGCTGCTTGTTCAGTCTAGAAAACAAAACAGTGAGGAGAGAGAGAAAGAGAGTCTTCTGTCTCTCTCTCTATCTGTGCTGTGGCAGTCTAACTGATGGATAGAGAGAGAGAGAGAGAGAGAGAGAGAGAGAGAGAGAGATGGAGATGTTGTATGAAATTGCATGGCCTATGCTAGCTAGCTATATGGCGTATGTGTTGGACTTATCATGAATCAGTAGTGGATAGTGTGATTGTGTATTTGTTTAGAGAATTGATATTAGCACTACAAAGTTCGCTATTTGCACCTCATAAAAAAAACAAAGGGACCTTACAGCCATGATTTATATATATCACTTTGTCCTCTTCATCGTGATCATCACTCAGCTCTATGCCCCTCCTACAAGCTCAACTACTTTGTTCCATTCGCCTATCTTGGCTTCGCGTAAGTTCATTTTCTGAGTTGATTCTTCTTCTATATATCAGTCTTGAATAGAGCTTGCTTAAAAAATATCTTCATGTAAAATTTGTCCGAAACAATGTGTTATGGCTCGAATCGTTAGCAATCCTCTCTTATAGGCGTAGTTACAACGGAATTTAATTTTTATCATTATTTGAGTATTGGAAGCATAATAGTGCGAAAAGAAAGATCGACTCCAAGTTGTTTGGGAATAATGGTTTCCCCCTAAGCGACGATGATGTTGATGGACAAAAACCTACACGGCCGCGCTATTCATGGTTGACATTGGCTTGAGTCTCTAGTGTGGTTTTGGAGAATTGGTTTGACACCCATTGAGAAAAAGAGTGCCAATATTGTGGTCATCCTCTGTGTGATTCTTCCCCACGTGTCGGTCGGCCAGTTATTCCTCCGCCCACCTATCCTTCGTGGACGTGACTACGAATGTAGATGGATTAAGGATAACAATATTTGGGGTGCTGATATAATTTATATCTGTTTACTGCTGTGCTTTAGGGTTTTCGTTGACTGTGGGGTTTCTGGCTTTTTATTGAGAGAGATTGGGCGGTGGAGATAGCTTTGATGAGGGAATGATGCGTTTGTTAATGGTCGTGTGGGAGGGCTCTGCACGGACCACACGTTAGTGGAAAGGACGAAAAGGGAGAAAGAAGTAGGTATTTTATATACTTATTAGGGTTTGGGTTGGGGTTAGGGTTTAGGGATGGTTCTGCAGACAGAGGCAGGCAGACAGGCCACTATCTCTAGATGGCGAGTTCATGACTTGTCTTTACATGCTTTTGTAGGCTACTTCGCGGTTTGGGAATGGAAGATGGAAATTGCAGTTTTGGCAGCAATGGCTTTTTAAAGAAAATATTGCCTCGAGCCTTCGTCCCCAGGTTGTATTTGTTTTTAAAAAGTTATAATATTAATTTTTTCACATTTAATTTGCCTTATTCACGGGAAATAAAAGGAGCTTGTACAAGTCTGGCAGTGATTTTCATTTGGTGTTAGTTTGATATTTTCTTTCACAAGTATGGTTTATTCGTTGAATATTTCTTGAATATAAGAACAAAATTCCTCTGTTGATTTAATTTATCATAAAAAAATAATTTTTTCTCTTTTAGTGGTAGGAATATTTAAATATTTAAAAGATATAATATTAAATATTGATTGTTCATTTGATATTCTATGGTTTATATGGTACTAAATACTTACTGTTGATCAGTATTTCGATTAATTTTGTTATTTCTGCAAAAAAATAATGATCAGTATTTAATGATGTAGTTATTTATATGTGGAAATTTTTTCTCTTCTTTGGGGCCTGTCCCTCTGTGGATGTACACTACATTAGAGTGTAGGGTATACACCCTTACAGTATTACATACATACTTTCTAGCCTATATAAAGATTTAGAGGGGTTCAATGCAACCAAATCATATAGAACAATGCATAGTTGTGAAATTGTTTGGTATCTATATTTATAGGCACTCACATAGGAGAAATTGTTTGGTAGTGAAAATGCATGTGCCCCTCGTGCCTCGTGGAACAGTACCTTGACACTCTCGACGGGCTACACTCTCCTTTGACCGTGCGAAATATTTATGTTTGTTTTTAGTATTTATTTGTTTATTTATTATGTCTTTTCATTATATAATTTTAAAATTATTTAATTTTATTATATATTATTGATGCGATACGCTCGAGGCTTCTGGTAGATTAGGCCTACTAAACTGTTTTAGCCCACCGAGCAGTCGAGTGCGCAAACACCCAGAGTTTCATAGAGACGTGAGAGACTTGATTACGTTGAAAATCCACAGTCGGTATAAAAAATTCCACAGTCGGTATAAAAAATTATGTGGTCGATTCAGTGTCGACCTAACTTTCACTATCTAGAGTTTATTGCAAAGTTGTTTGGGTGAAGACGAGAGCGACACACCGCTCCTCATTACACTTGACGAGATGAGAGAGAACACAAAGCGTGTCAAGACTCCGTACATTTCCAGTAGTCTTGTCCATTCGTGCGAGGGGGAGCGTGCGAACTTGGTCGCCTTTATTGGATCGTCATGGAGACTCTGAGAGGGCGTGCAGCTTGCTTCCACGCTTTGTGAGCGATCGAAGACGGTGTGCAACTCCAAGTGCTTGACGGGACTCGGACCGACTTGGTCTATCTAGATGGACCTTGGCAGAGCTTGTTGGTGGCGATCCTTCCTGGAAATCCTGCAGAGAATAAAGAGGGTGGAGAGAGTTACAGGAAATGAAGAGAGAAAATTTAGAGTCCGGGGAAAGGATTCAAATGAAGTAGAGAAGGGGGCTATTTATAGACTTTTAAAAGAGCGGTCTGATAATTTTGCCCAATAACTACCGAATGAATCAATATGATCGTCCGGATTTGATCGCGCGGATCGCTATTTTTAGAGAAATGATGACCCTGCTCCTGGGCCGAAAAAAGGTCTGCTCTGGAAGACATGCGGTAGGAGGCAGACGGCCAAGGCGGTGGCCACCCCACCCCGCCATGTCGAGCGACAGGAAGGGGCGGCCATCAGCGGTCAAGGTGTGGCCTTCCCCCTCTCGAGGGAAGCCGCGGTTGAGGCCGCCCGTGATCGGGAGGCCAAAGGGGCAGCCGTCCCTCGTGGGGCCGGCCGAAGCCACCCTTGGCCTGGGCGGCTGAGGGGTGGCCATCTCCCTTGAGGGCGATCATGACCGAGGTGGCCCGTGACCGAGCGGCCAAAGTGGGTGGCCGACCCTCAAGGGGCGGGCCACGACCGAGGATTCCCGTGCCCGTGCGGCCTAGGGGCAGCGGGTCATTGCGGGGGCCGGCTGCGGCTGGGCCGCCTATGACCGGCGACTGACCCTCAGGACCGCCAGTCGTCGAGGCCAACCATGGCTGTGGCCCCCTTGGCCGGGCAACCAAGGGGTGGCCGACCATCGCGGGGCCCGCCATGGCCGAGGCCGCCCATGGCCGAGGCCGCCCATGGCCGAAGCCACCCTTGGCCTGGGCGGCTGAGGGGTGGCCATCTCCCTTGAGGGCGATCATGACCGAGGTGGCCCGTGACCGAGCGGCCAAAGTGGGTGGCCGACCCTCAAGGGGCTGGCCACGACCGAGGATTCCCGTGCCCGTGCGGCCTAGGGGCGGCGGGTCATTGCGGGGGCCGGCTGCGGCTAGGCCGCCTATGATCGGCGGCCGACCCTCAGAACCGCCAGCCGTCGAGGCCAACCATGGCTGTGGCCCCCTTGGTCGGGCGACCAAGGGGTGGCCGACCATAGCGGGGCCCGCCATGGCCGAGGCCTCCCTTGGCCGGGCGGCCTAGGGGTGGCCGACCCTTGCGTGGCCGACCTTGGCCGAGGCCGCCCGTGCCGGGCGGGTAAAGGGGCGGTCGGCAGCGGCAGAGGCCGTCGTGACTAGGCGGCCAACGTGGAGAACGACGTGACTGGGCGGCCAAAGGGGCGGCCGGCCCTTGCGGGGGCGGCTGCGGCGAGGCCGCTAGTTACCTGTCAGCCAAAGGGGGCGGTCGGCCCTCCCGGAGTCTGCCGTGGTCGGGTGGCCTAGGGGCGGTCGGCCCTAGCGGGGCCGGCAGAGTCCGCCGGGCGGCGGCGGAGCGGCCGACGTATGGTATCACATACACGGTGGTTACCACGTAGATCGGGCACACGGATCATGCGTGCGGTGGTTACGCCCGTAACTCCTCATTTTGCTAATGGGGTGAGAGTGGAACACATATTTTTCTATAAATTGGGGTAAATCCCATCAATTATCATTATTTTCTTAAAAAAATAAAAATACTCGCGACTGGCTGAGGCCGAATCTGCCGGTGGCCCACCCGGATCCCACTAGCGGACTCACTCAACTCTTGTGTACCTGCAGGTGGGCCACATCCGTATGGTCCCGCCTGTAGCTCATGGTTAGGGCCATCACCGGTGATGGCCCTACCAGAGCGTCGTCAGACTATCCCCTACGTGTTCACTGGGGTCTTGCAAGATCGCCGATGGGCGTCGGGCAGGTCGCCGATGGCTCCGCCACCGGCGACACCCAAAATCGTGAGAGTTTGGGATGCCCTTAGGATTTTTTCTTGAGGTGTCGAGGGATTTCTGTTAAAAGTGTTGGTGTTTTGGCTCCTACCCGGTTCAAGTGAACCGGGCCACCTGCATCATTAAAAAGCAACCGCCCGTGCCCCTTTCTTCCTTTCTCCTCTCCGGTAATCGCCTCTCACTACTCCGCCCCTCTCTCTCTTGCCTGGAGTTGCCCAGAAGGAGGTGTTGTCGCTTGTTGGGGACGTTGTCGTTGCCGCTTAGATCAACCATTGCCGTTTTTCTTGAAGGTGGACTGTTCATCACCTTGGTCTTCTTGGCTAGGAGGAGGAAGAGGGCATACCGTCCTTGTTGGAGGTGTTGTGTTTTTGGGGCTTGTTCGGCTTTGCAGCGTGGACCGCCGGTGACGGAGTTCGGAGAGCCGATCTTGGTTCGGCGAGGGCTGTTTTGTGGATGCTTTGGAGAGGAGAAATTTGCGCTGAGGGCGGGCTACACGTTCGTGGCGAGGTCCGGGTCCGAACTTGGAGTTTTCTCTCCGGTGGTGGCGGTGGTGGCGGTTGAACGTCGGAGATAGACGTTGAAGGTTCCGACGAACCTTGTGCGTCCGTTAGTCGGATTGCAGTCCAGTTTTCTACACTCACGCGGATCGTGCGCGTCCGGCGCATTCGCGGTTTTCATCGGACGGTCCATTTTCTCTCACCTTATTTTCATATGTGTATGCATTTATTCTGTTAAATATACACTGCATGGTTGTGCCTCGGTGGGATTGCCGAGTGTCTGCATTTAACTTCATATTGCTGTTGCTTGTATTTCCCGTATTAGTTATAGCAGCGCCGGTTTTGCAGTGGTATCTCAAAGCGAGGTTCAGTAGACGACCGTGATTGGACGTTCTAGGAAGGGTTTAACTGCGATGGTGAACGACTAGGTCCTATTCCCACTCTTTCAGATCCGATCTTTGAACAAATCAGGTCTTCTAGTTTGTCGGGGACAGTCATGGCAGGGAAGAATGCAATTTTGGACAGATTTTCCGTTGAGAAGTTCGATGGCAATGGGAATTTTAGCCTATGGCAGATTCGAGTTAAGGATATGTTGGTTCAACAAGATTTGATTCGAGTCTTGTGGGGGCGCGACAAATTAACCATGATAGTAAAAGATGAGTAATGGAAGGATCTTGATGAAAAAGCCACAAGCACAATCAGGATGTGTGTTGCTGACCAGATGCTCTTCAACATCGTGACTGAAGAGACAGCAGTCGAGCTTTGGGAGAAGCTGGAGCGACTGTATGTGGCAAAATCCGTGACGACAAGATTGTTGCTGAAGCAGCGCCTCTATGCGCTGAAGATGCAGGAAGGTGGCCACCTGCAGGAACACTTCAATGTGTTCAACGGTCTTCTGAGCCAATTGCATGTGGTTGGCTCGAAGGTAGAGGAAGAAGACAAAGCCCTCCTGCTTCTTACCTCGCTCCCAGCGTCATACAAGCACATGGTGACTACGCTCCTGTATGGGAAGGATACGGTGGGGCTGGAAGAAGTCACGCCGACGCTGTTATCCAGTCAGATGTTAAAGGACCCCACTCCTAGGGGTGACCAGATCTTGGTAGCGCATGAACGTGGGAGGAGTTTTAGCAAAGGATCGAGCAGTGCACGAGCTTGGTCGGCGTCGAAGAAGGCAGTGACGTGTTACCACTGTAGACAGGTTGGTCATATTAGGAGAAATTGTCCGCAGCGTGCAAGAAGTTCTGGAACTTCGAAGGATGTCCAAGATGCGGGCATGGTGACACTCGACCTGGAAGGAGATGACGGATTTTATTGCGTCACTGTGAGTCAGAATGACTCTGATAGCTGGATTTTGGATTCTGGTGCTTCGCAGCACATTTGCTCAGATGCGGCGATGTTCAGTTCACTGGAGGTGACGTCTGGGTCGGTCTTTCTAGATGACGGCTCAACATGTAAGGTCACAGGGATTGAGACGGTGAACTTACGGACGCATGACGGAGCTATGCGTAGACTTGATCAGGTACATCTGGTACCTAAGCTGCGCAGGAATCTGATATCGTTGGGCAGATTGGATTCCAGTGGTTGCAGTTTTGCAGCGAGAGATGGAGTTCTGACGGTGTGGCGAGGGCGCACCGTGCTCATGCGAGCTTTGCAACACGGTAGTTTGTACGGGCTGATGGGGACCACGATGCGAGGTGGTGAGCCCATGTTCTCTGCGGCCGACAGAGGTGACAGTCGTGGTGCAGTGGATCGCCTTCCAGGGACTCGGGTTCGACGAGTCAGTTTTTGCGATCCGTTGGCGACGACGTTCAAAGGTTGAGCCGAGCAGGGATCAGTCGACTGGAGCAGGTCGGCTGACGCCTCAAGTCGTTGAGGTGGTGCTTCGCGCAGTTGTGTGCTTCGTGCAGGTGGTGGTAGTGGAACCGGGGTATGAGCCAAGGTGGTGTTTGTTGGTGTTTTAGCTCCTACCCGGTTCAAGTGAACCGGGCCACCTGCATCATTAAAAAGCAACCGCCCGTGCCCCTTTCTTCCTTTCTCCTCTCCGGTAACCGCCTCTCACTACTCCACCTCTCTCTCTTGCCTGGAGTTGCCCAAAAGGAGGTGTTGTCGCCTGTTGGGGACGTTGTCGTTGCCGCTTAGATCAGCCATTGCCGTTTTTCGTGAAGGTGGACTGTTCATCACCTTGGTCTTCTTGGCTAGGAGGAGGAAGAGGGCACACTGTCCTTGTTGGAGGTGTTGTGTTTTTGGGGCTTGTTCGGCTTCGCAGCGTGGACCGCCGGTGACGGAGTTTGGAGAGCCGATCTTGGTTCGGCGAGGGCTGTTTTGTGGAGGCTTTGGAGAGGAGAAATTTGCGCTGAGGACGGGATACACGTTCGTGGCGAGGTCCGGGTCCGAACTTGGAGTTTTCTCTCCGGTGGTGGCGGTGGTGGCGGTTGAACGTCGGAGATCGACGTTGAAGGTTCCGACGAACCTTGTGCGTCCGTTAGTCGGATTGCAGTCCAGTTTTCTACACTCACGCGGATCGTGCAAGTCCGGCGCATTCGCGGTTTTCATCGGACGGTCCATTTTCTCTCACCTTATTTTCATATGTGTATGCATTTATTCTGTTAAATATACACTGCGTGGTTGTGCCTCGGTGAGATTGCCGAGTGTCTGTATTTAACTTCATATTGCTGTTGCTTGTATTTCCTGTATTAGTTATAGCAGCGCCGGTTTTTCAGTGCCTGTCTCCCAGCAAAAAGCTATTGGCAGTCCGCCTTATTGTTGAATCAGATGTTAAAAGCTATTGGCAGGCCAACTTATGATATAAAGATACGATGATTGAACGGTACAAAAATTTTTGTATTACACCATAAGGGGTGATCTTTCTTTTTTTTTGAGATATTTACTTGATATGTTTCGGAAGTTAATCAAGAAATTAAACTTATTTTCTCTGAAATTATGCACATGAAAACATTTTTATGTTAGTATTTAACTCTAATGAATCACCATTGGACATTTTAACAATGTAAAGCTAAACACATTGAAGCAGTGGTTGTTTGGACTGAGAACTATGTTAGGCAAACTGTGAATTTGGGCTTATTTTGGTGCGGCGGGGACTGTTGCTTGAAATCCATAAATTTATAGTAACAACAACTTGGTGTGGTGGGTTATGTGACATATTCAATCTTTCTGTTTAGCTATAATCTTTATGAATGGCTCAATTGTATCTATATTAAAGAATACTGAAGTTGTTGGTTATGTGATTTTTTGAATATGTATGGGAGATGTGTGCCTGACTTTGAGAATGATTGGCATTTTCAATTGCTTTTGTTGGCTTCATTCTGTTGCTGGCTTTATTTTTGAATTGAATCATCTCTTCTCATGGAAAATTTTTTTCCTCCGGAACTGAACTCGGACGGGAAGGACCGGGACAACGGACAACCAATGAGAAGCCAGAAATGATGAGAGCTTCTCGCAAAAATGTATTACACAATTATAAATTGCATCGGCCCCGCATCTTTGCAGGCTTCTCATTGGTTCCGGACCAAGACAACCATCCGGGTTCCGGACGTAATTATTGTTCCTCATGGACATGTCAATTGCTTTTGTTGGGCATCATTCTGTATGCGTGCGGCCGGGGAAGCGGCCGAGCCGGCCGCCCCTCTTCAGCCGCCAGCGTGCGACCAAAGAGACTGCCGAGCTGAGCCGCCCCCTTCGGCCGTCGACGTGCAACCAAGGAGGCGGCCGAGCCGGCCGCCCCCGACCAATCACCGGCCGGTCCCCCCTTTCCGCCGCCGGCTTGGCCGCCGCCCGCTCTCCGGACCGTCGGCGGCGGTCTCCCTCCTCGCAGACAAGTTTGCCGGCGAGTTCGCCAGCCGCCCGAGGGAGCCCGTCCTCGCCGTCCGATCTTCTCAGATCGTTTATTGTCATCCGATTCGCGTGTAACCACCCACTAACCGCCAAGTTAGTGAGAGAATTTTATTATTGGCCTACTAGTAGCGAAATGGATAATCATAATTCGCATCCTTAAACTATAAGAAAAATATTAATTTGGGTGGTTACGGTGTGCGGATAATCGCATAACCACCATAACTACCCCCTGGAGGCTATAAAAGGAGCTTCATGCCTCCTCATTTCTCAACTTTTTTTCTTCGAGTCTTCTTCTTCCTCAGGCCAAAGCTTTGTCGGATTCCTCCTACGAACAACATCCAAATCGCGTTCAAGCCACATCGAAGCCACATTCAGCCATATCCAAGCCATCTTCAAGCCGCGTTCAAGACACTTCTGAGCCATCCAACGAAACCTATTTCGTAACTTCCTGGAAGTCCCTACCAACACCATTCCGAACGCTCCACTCCTGCGTACAACGCCATCACGACGCTCATAGACGTCCATCATCGCCAAGTGTAATTTCTGCAAGATGCCGAGCGAGACGGTCTGTCGTCCGCCGGGTGCAAAGTATTCTCTCACCTCCAAATTGTAACGAGGAGCGGTTTGTCGCCCTTAATTTAGCAAACCGATTGTAACCGCAAATAAATAGTGGACTTTAACCGGCGCAGTCCCGGTCACGTGGGTTTTTACCCGGTTGAGGGGTTTTTCCACGTTAAAACTTCGTGTGTATAATTAATCTATCTCATTGACTGTGCGCGCGCTCGACCACTCTCGGGCTAAGACGGTTGAATTTGGATCGGTTTAGGAGCGCCGAGTTAGACCGCAACAGTTTGACGACGTCTGTGGCAAGTCAATTCCCAGCACCTTCCAAAGGACCAATCTTTGAGGGACACATCAAGTTGTCCCCCTCCCGCATGGGCAAAATCAATCAAGTAGCGGCCATTGGCAAGCTTGAGGGCATATCCACAAAACACACCGCGCAAATAGGCAAAGTTCAAGCCCTGATGCTTGCCATCCGTCGAGAAGCAAAACAGTCCCATGCAACGCCACCCAAGCAAGCCAATTCATCGCCATCAGGATAACTCTCCGCCTCAACCAAGCTTTCCCCGTACAAGGAGTACGACATAGAAAAGGAGTTCTCAAGCGCAAGTAGCTCCCCCACTCCGACAACGCTAACCTGAGACACGCGTGATCGCTACCTCGGTGATCCTTAACATGATGAGGGCGTCAGAAATGCAATGAATCACAGAGCTCAGAAGAGGAAACAAGAGAGCAAACCGCACTAGGAACCTAAAAGGAACTGCAACCAATGCGCAAATACATACCAAACAAATGAGTCATGTCGACATCAAAAATTCACGCTACTTAATGCCCCCAAGACAAGATCTTCCAAGCAATCTGCAACTACCCGGTACTGCATATGCCCAGGACACTCGCCCAAGGTCGAAGAAATCCATCACAGTATTATGAATATCATCAGGGGCCCGACCACAACACCGACAAATGCAATCAGCTGAAGGGAGAAATTTAGCGACTCGTCAGTCTGGGGGCAGTCGATCAATTCTTATCAAAGGAGGAGTAGCCTCCTTCTCAGAACATGGAAAGCATAACCATCAACATTGACGACACGTCAACCAAACCAAACCGAGTTTTGATAGACGAAGGGATTACAGTTAATATATTATTTCTATCAACACTATTTCAGCTCAAATTAACTGCTGACAACCTCAATATAGGATCAGCTTGCGCACGCATCCCGGAGGGCACTCCAGTACCGATCATAAACACCATCATTCTTCCCGTCACTCTTGGAAAAGAGCCCGAACAAGCAACCTATGATGTGCAGTTTGTTATCATTCAGGCTGATGTTGATCACACCGCGATACTCTAACAATCACTCTTGAACGTTTTTCAAACCCACTCCCACTATTTTTCCCCTGAATCATGATTTTTTCTCCCAGTTCTTATTCAACTGCCATTTTTTGACAGACTGTTGTAAAAACCGCAAACTCGGACTTGTGTAAACAATTTTCTACTTACATATTGTATTGTGTTTTTCTTTTTGGCAAAGCTCGATCAGTTTCAAGCAAAGTCTCAAGCGATCCTCATGTAAAACCGGTAAGACTGCGTATACGGTTTGAATAAAAAACTATTCATCGAACCTACTTTCCTACGTGACGACATCGTCAGGGCCTGCCCCCTCACAACAAAGCCGCGAACGATCCTCATGCAAAACCAGTAAGACTGCACTTGTGGTTTGAATACAGAAGATATTCACCGAACCTGCCTTTCTACGCCACGACATCGTCAGGGCTTGCCCCCTCACGACTAAGCCGGGAGCGATTCTCGTGCAAAATCGGTAAGACTGTGCACGTGGTTTGAATACAGAAGATATTCACCGAACCTGTATTTCTACGCCACGACATCGTCAGGGCCTGCCCCCTCAGGACTAAGTCACGAGCAATACTCGTGCGAAATAGGTACGACTGCCCATGCAGTTTGAATACAAAAGCTATTCACTGAACCTGCCTTTCTACGCCACGACATTGTCAGGGCCTACCCCCTTCATGAGTAAGCCGCAAGCGATCCTCGCACAAACCAAATCACAAGCGATCATCATGCAAATTAAGCCGCAAGCCAGCCTCAGACGAACTATGTCCCGACCACGACCCGCGCAAAGCGACGCCGCAAGTCAAACTCATGAACAATATTTAGGCAAAAGGGAGAAGAACAACCCGGTAACAACAATGGCATACCAAAACGCATGAGTCAACGACCATCAAAAATAAATGACAAACATACAACAGTAAGCTCGTCGCCGTCCAAAACTTCTCCTGAAGAGCTAGATACCCGCCCTTCAAGCATATGTAATGATCATTCCAAGTGATAAAAAAGCCTGGACCTCGATTTACAAGGGAAAATGGAGAAAAGTCAGTACGACACAACAACAAAAGGAAATCAAAACAAACAAGATCACTTACCAATTCTCTCATCGCCTTCAAAGAAGAAGACACCAGTGAGATAAAAACCTTTAAAAGAGGTGCCTGGGGGGGGGGGGCAGAGTATCCGAGCACCTGAACATGAACCTCGACCAAAGCAGTCTCGGCTCGACAACCAGAAGGAACAACCTCGCCTAAAGAAGTCATACAAGGCTCTACACCTGCATCACCGCAGACAACTGCAACGACTTT
This sequence comes from Platanthera guangdongensis, assembly GCA_039583875.1. Classification (NCBI taxonomy): domain Eukaryota; kingdom Viridiplantae; phylum Streptophyta; class Magnoliopsida; order Asparagales; family Orchidaceae; genus Platanthera; species Platanthera guangdongensis. The sequence goes on from CM077153.1 coordinate 234,997,386, forward strand.
CCTCTTTCGATCACGAACTAGAGAAGTATCGTCTGGCCGCACCAAACCAGAAGAAATCCTGCAACGCAGCAAACACTTTTCCTCCATGAATGAGGAAATGTAGAAAAGACGGTTGGCTAACTCGCGGGGCTTCGCAAATCCAAGAATCGGAGAAAACTCCTACTCTTTCCCCTTCTGGCGATGACAACGGTCTGATAGCGCATTCCACAACTCCGGCAAGCCCCAAGAGTTTCTAATATAACCAAACAAAGTATTCTCGTGACGATGGTCCGTCCGAGTCTAGAAATCAAGCCAGCTTTTGTTGCTGAAAATCTCAACACGGCCACCACCATCAACGCGAACGTCGCACCAGTCTCTAAAGAAGTCCAAGGAGAACCTCGAACCATGCTCCCTGAAGAATGTGACCAGCCCTACCAAACGCACCATCCCAAGCGAGCTAAAATGGGACATTGGAAGACCACAAAATTTCAGAATGTCTACCACCTCCTTGCACGGCGAAAGCCGAAAGCCTGACCTCAAAGTAACCTCACAAATCGTCAGCCAGCCCCGTGGAGGATTTTGGACCCTATCCTCGATACGCGGTATCCTCACCTCAAGATCGGCAGGTAAAGCATATCTCTTCCTCCAAATCGCAACTTGATCGTCGGTAAGAGAGGAACGCAAACGCATCGGTCTCGCAGTACACTTCGAAGCCTGAAATAAAAGTAAAAGCAAAAGTTGGTGTCAAGAAATTCAAACTAAACCCCGCGTAGCAAAAATAATGACACAAGCATAAACGCGCGTTTGCAAGCGCTCGAACAAACCCATCACATGCACAACCAGCGGCCAGCGCAGGTACCCGTGCGGTCAGGTGTGAGCGCACCCTAAGCCGTGCGACCAAGTCGCACGCACCCAAGTGCGTGCACGAGTCCGCACGACCAGGTGCGCGTGCAACCTAGGCCCCGCGACCTAGTCATGCGACCAGATGCGCGCGCACCCTGGTGCACTCTCGATTCCGCGCGACCACGTGCGTGCACAAATCCGCATGCAGGTATCCGTACCCGCGCGCGTGGGTGACCGCGTGGTCACCTGACCGCGCGCCCAGGCCCGCGCGCGAGGATAGGTGCCTGCGCGCACCGAGCTGTCCGCACGGACACCTAACCGCGCACCCAGGCGGGGGCGCGCGTAATGATACTCGCGCGGACATGCCCGCATGCACCCGCGACGAAGGCTGCCTCCGGCCGCTCGCATCGACGAGCACGCCCGCCGTGACCTCGCTCTAACGCCTTACCTGAACTCACGAGGTGTTGTCATTTTCCTTCTCCGGCCTATTACTATTCACCATCGTCGTAGCACTCGCCAAGAGCTCTTAGGGGAAGAAATCCTCATTCTTCACACGTACCGTTTTCTGACACCGAGATTTTCGGGGGGCAATTGATGGGGATGAGCCCCTTTTTATGAAGAAGTCGGGTTGCACATAGCCGCTTCCCCCCATGATCTCCACTAAATTAGTGAGATCATAAGTTTGACCGCGCACGCGATCGCCATGCCCGATCCCCTCACACGTCGACCCCCCTACGCAAGACGTTGGAACCACCAAGGACATCGCCTTGTCAGCATTATCTTCGGACATCGACCACCCCCTCTTGTCGTCGATGGCCGCCCCCTCCTGGCCGTCGGCGCACACCAAAGGTGGAGACCGAACTAACCGTCCCTCTTTGGCCAAGGTGGCGGCCGACCCAATAAAAGTGATCTGAACCTTACCCGCGACCTGGTAGAAGGTAACCCTTGGTGGGAAATGGGCTAGAGCGCTCCAATTTGAGTTTGGTCAGTTCTTGTGATCTCGTATAATCAAAACGAGCGCATCGAAACTCGTTGCGTCACAATTCAAGGCCTAACGACGAATATGGATACTTTGACTGTTTTAGCGCATCGCGGTGCGCAGATTTTGGACTTTTGCCAAACGGTCTCCGATTCAACCCCAGTCAGTGACGTTGGACTCGTATGATCAATAGAAAGTCAACAAAAATCGTCCCGAACAATTTTGATGACAAATGGTCAACTCGAGGTCAAATCAAGCATATTCGTGCACCGAGAAGCGTGTACACACAAATTATGATGCAACGCCCCAACTTTGACCCGACTCCCGAAGTCTTAGACCAATTTTGACTTTGACCAACATGGGGACCCACCCTAGGGTTGACATTGGTCAAACCCTCCTAAAAGTCAATTTTTGATATTTTTCCAAAAGAGGTGTCCACCCCCTCTTCATTAACTAGCTAGGGCCTTAAGCCTTGCCCCCCTCACCCACCTTGGGCCCGCAACTAGCAAGCCCATCCATGGGCAAGTGGAGGCCCACCAACTCAACTCCCACTCCTCCCTCTCTTCCTCCACTTTGAAAGCCCAAGCCATAAGGCTTTTTACCATTTCCCCCACATGGGGGAAATGCCCACAGCCTCCAGCTGTCCTTGGACAGCTGGAGGGTGGAGATTAATCCCTCCTTAGGGAGGGATTAATCCCACATTGAAGGCAAGAAGAAGAGTCCCCTCCCCCATTCTATTTAAGCACACCCCACCCCCTACCTCAACTCCGAAGCTCTAAGAGCACACCCTACCCTTACCCTGCCCTTTACCGGAGCTCAGGTCGCCGGAAAAGACTAGCCCGATCTCCAACACCCCGCCACCTTCCATGGCCGACCAAGCCAACCCCTCCCAAGCTCCTCCTGCATAGGTAGAAGCCTTCTCCTCCTCCTGCCCCATCTTTTCAACATACTGCATGGACCTGACAGTGGTTGGAGCGCCGCCGGCACCACCCGAGCCAAGCTCCAGGTCGGGTGGTGTTCGTGAGAGTCCAGCCCCTCCCAGTGTCGGCAGTGGCGCTGGGGAAAGGTTAAACCACCGGGGATGACATTTCCCGGTGATGGAAGGTCGGGGTGCCGCCAGAAAATGCCGCTCCGGCGGCACCCGAGAAACAAAGCTTTTCTCTATTTTTATTCCGGCGGCGGTTGGTTGTCAGACAACCGCTAGAGAGATGCCCTAGCCCTAGCACGCTGACGTTATCGTGACTGGGTTCAACGTCGGAGAGGCAGGGTGGCGCGGTGGCGCTGGGAGCAGAGCCACCGCTACCCTGCTCTTGGGTTGACCAATTTAGGTAGTGGCCAGCGGCGGTAGGCCGCCGGGCCACCACCCAAGGACTCGCCGACCCCCCGTGAACCAATGGGAGGCTGCGTTGGCGTTCAGCAGTGGCTGGCCGACGGTGGCAGAGGGCCACCGCCTTCCCCATCAACGGGGTGAAATCGCCGCCATCCATTCTCGATGATGAGATGGACGGCATGGTTTTTCTCATCTCCCTTGCCCGCCTCCGTCTCTGTGCCCCCCACAGAGGATCCGCGGCTGATCCGCCGTGGGGAAATGATGGCATAAAGACCCGTCCGGCTCAATCTCAACCGTAGATTCCCATTGATCTGCAATTTGTTGACCAAAAATCCACAGAAATTGGTGGAATTTTCTGGGCCAAATCAAAGCCCCATAGAGCAAAGTACTCCACATGAAAAATGTTTCCCATAATGAGGGCTTTCTTCACAAAAAGTTTGAGAATTTGTAAAAATGTTTTAGTATTTTTAAAGGCTTAAATACAGTTTATTAGACCAAATTAATGGCCCAAAACTCGGGAAAAAATTATGAAAAAACTTTTAGACTCGTTTTAGGCTCTACCAAAGGTTATATCAAAATTTTGGAACATGGGGTTAAGAAATGTAATTTTTCCAAATTTTAGGAGCCTACAATCACGCTCGGGATTTATTTCACGCCTTTTTTCCCAGAAATGAAAATGGGAGCGTGCGACTATCCATCCTAATTTAAATAATAAATTCAATTTGTACCACCAACGAAAGTGGCTGAGGCAAGTTGCCAAGCTCCGGGAGTTCCGAGATTTCGTGTAAACTGTCGAGTGCCTCGACTCTGAAGTAATTTGGGTACGCTCGGAAGGTGAGAGTACGAGCAGTAAGTTACAAACTACTCTTGACAAAGGGGGGGGTGTAACTCCTAATAAACCCTTGATCCGATTAAGCCGTGATTAACAAGCAACAAAAAAAATTACTATCGGATCTTAATAATGGGCGTAAACCATGGAAGTATTTAAAAACTAAAATAGAATTGAATGTGCCTCCTAAGAACGGAGATGGAACTGAATCCTCCTGGATGGAGTGATTAAACTACTAATAATTTTCTTTATGATTATTCTAGTCTCGCACTGGTCAAGTTCAATTCAGTACTTTCAATTCCAGTCTCGTACTGGTCAAGTTCAATTCAGTACTTTCAATTCAATTCTAGTCTCGTACTGGTCAAGTTCAATTCAGTACTTTCAATTCAATTCTAGTCTCGTACAGGTCAAGTTCAATTCAGTACTTTCAATTCAATTACAGTCTCGTACAGGTCAAATTCAATTCAGTACTTTCAATTCAATTTCAGTCCTACACTGGTCAAGTTCAATTCAGTACTTTCAATTCAATTCCAGTCTTGTACTGGTCAAGTTCTATTCAGCACTTTCAATTCAGTTCTACTCCAGTTTCGCACTGGCCGCATGTCTTTCCAGCACTTAAATTGTGTAGCTTTCATTATCAATAGCTCAAAACTACCGCTTTAATTCTATAATTTACTGTCCAAGGTCCAGGTCCTGCTCTGATGAGCGGTTGTCTTTTAAGGTCGAGCCTTAGTTGAGGATAACCAGTGTTGAGGTATTCCTCCAGGTTAGCCCAAAATAAAGGGCTCCCCTGCTCCTTGTTAAAAGTTGAACTGTGCGTTATTGCCCGAAGATTGAATCATAGTAGGACATGCCGCCACAGACCCGATACGTGCTAGCAAAAGTGTCTGTTTGTCTGCTTATAAATTACTTGCGGTGGACGGTGGCGGGTCAGTCCCTCCCGCAGACCGTTCATACCGGTGCGGGAAGCTCGACGACTCAAGGCGATAGGGAGATGGGTACCACGAGTGACTGTCTGTTATGTTTTTTTCTTTCCTGTTGGGTTCCTCCGCTAGTCGGCCAAAATGTTGAATCGCCGGATGTTACTCACATCCAAGAGTACACGAGGTTGTACGTTAGGGCCTGGGCTGTAACATCCCATGTTACTTCTAGACCCCTCAACTTAGATTGGGTTAGGCATGGGGTGAGATTTAAGGAGATCAACTAGGTTTGACCCTAGGTAGTGGGTGGTAGCCATGTGGGGCCCACTATAAGACCTTAGTCAAATTAGGTCAAACTAGCCTAAGTGGGGACCCTAACCACACCATGACCCCACCACATTGCCCTAACCCTAAAGACAATCTAAGTGGACCCTAGGGTATGTCACTGGGTCAACATTTTGACCCCAATTGACCAAAGTCAACCTTGGGCTTAATTTCGTCAAACCCACACTCATAGGCCTAATTAACCTAAGTAGGGCACCCCCTTGACCCAAACCAAGTTGGGTGGTGCCACTAGACCCATTTCCACCAAGTAGGGTCAGTCCACCCACTATGGTTGACCAAGTCAACTCCCTAAGTCAATTTGGTCAACAAATTGACCTAAAGAGTGAAATGAAGGCCAAGCCATTTCCCCTTGGACCAAGCCCACCAAAATTGGCCCATAGTCAGCCCAAGTGAACAAGACCAGTCCTACCCCTCTAAATCAGGAGAGAGAATACATGCAAGGGGGTAAAATTGGAATTTTTAGGAGAAGAGGAGAGAGAAAGGGGAATGAAGAAAATGGTGGCCACATGGCCACCCCATCAGTTGGTTTTGGCTGCCCAAAACCAGGTGGCTGACCTCCCCTCTTCAATTCCAGCAGAAAACCAAGGCAGTGAGCCACATGGCACCATGGGTGAAGCCTCCAATGCTCAAACTGAGCTCACCTTGGAGTTAACTCCACTTATAGCCCACCTCAGTCCAAACAGAGCTCACCATTAGCTTCAGAAGGCCGAAAGGAGTGGAATTCGACTGCTTAATCATGGAGAACGGTGGAGATTTGAGCTTTCGGGGTGGAGCTCGCCGGCGCACCACCACCACGGCAAACCGCCGCCTGACCCGCAGCCAAGCTTCGATTCAGGTCCGTTTCGCCTCGCCTCTTCCCGTACTAAGTTTCTAGATCAATCTAGGGAGATATCGGGCTCAATCGAGCCCGATGCCATGAGAGGAAATGGAGAAAATCGAGCATTTCTCTTCTTGCTCGGGTTCGCCGGAGGAGCCAACCCCGGCGGCCCCACCGCCGGGAAACGCTAGCCCCCACCTTAACGAAGGTGGTGGCGATATCCGCCGGCGGTGGTGGTGGCTCAGCTGGCCGGAAAAGGGCAGCCAACATCGTCCAGGAATATGAAATCGTGGCCGTCAAACCCTTGGGGACGATGAACCGATTCCGTCGGTTTTAACTTTAAAATTCGTGCATAGATTAAATGATTTAATTTTATATTTGATGAATAGTATGATTTCTGTCACACTTTTACAGTCACCTTGCATATTAAATTTAGGCCTCTTAGAGGCATTTCCAGAACTTAGTCCCTTAATGAAAAATGTAGCCAAGGGTCTTACCTTTAATATGCCACCCTAAACATATATTTTGCTGTAGTGTACATTCCTGTAGGACATTTCTCCTAGGACTGGTCCTAGAGTAGGGCAGAAATTAAATTGGATGCCTAGGTCAAACTATTGATCACCATGGCCCCAAATTTTGGGCACATGCATGATTAGGGCATACGTAGCTCCTGCCAAAATTTAGGAATTTTTAGAGAAAAGTTTCCTATAGTTTTTGGTAAAATAGCAAAATATAACTAAATGACATATATGGAGCTCTACTCCTCCCCATGGCCCCAAATTTTGGTGGTAGGTCAGTGGGGTCATCCTTGGTGCATGATAAAATTTTCAGCACCTTGGGTTCACTGCATGTTGGGGAATCCACTTGCATGTGCTAGCCTATGTTTAGCCTTGGTGTGCAAATAGCAAAAATGCAAATTGGTGTATTTAGCCCAATGGTGACATGCAAGTGTCATGAAATTATTTACAGTGGTTCATTAGGGTAAATTTCATCCCTCAAATTAATAATGGAATTTTTGGAATCAAAATCCCATTTATTGGAATTTATTTTAAATATAGCTACTTTGGAAATAAAATTGGAAAATAGGATTTCTTCAAGTACAAATCCAAACAATTTTGCCAAGGCATAGATAACATCACATTTGACTTAGGAAAAATATGATTTCTCTGTTTTGAAGAACTTTTGGAGTAGATACCCTAAATTCCCCATTTTACCCTTATCTTGTTAATTCTTGAAATGATGGATTTATACCTCTGAAAAATTTGGAATTTATTCTACTGCTATAAAATGTTGTTATTAGTTTTGCATAAATTTCTCAGAATTAATGGATGCATTGTTTGTAGTTAAATTAATACAATGACATTTTGGTAAATATCTTATAATGGAATTTTATAGGCCATTTTACAATAAATGTTGATGATACTCTGCCAATAGACATAAATTAGTGTCCTAAAAGTTCTGTAATTTTTATGGAAATTTTGAGTACATAATGCCTATACATCATTTGGAAAAATGGAATTTGTGTGGAATTGATATTAAATAGAAAATGATAATAAATAATTTAAGGAAAATTATGAAATTCTGTAGGCAGCAATATTTTGTCAATATACATCTCAGGAAAAATTCCCTAGGTCAGTGGATACTTAATCAAACTACTTCATGTGTAAAGTGACATAGCATTTAAATTAAAAGAATTAATTAAAGAACTATTTGACCAAGGAAAATTATGAGAATTCTTAGGGTAGTTCCCTTAGTCCATAACACCTTAGGATAAATATTTAGAGGCAAGATGCCTTAAGGTTTGGAAGATCACATTTTTAGGGTAATCATAGGTCATGGTCTGCATATAACACAAATAGGTCTTGCCTTAGAGATTACCAGGGGATTGATTATCGGCAGAAATAAGAGAGAGTTCAACATGAGTAACCCTGGTGGGTAGAGTTGTCTTAGTGAGGGATCAAAAGTGCAAGTCTTAGCTAGCAACTGGAGCGGGGATCGGCGGAAGACCGTCGGTCTTCCCGGTAATACCTTAAGTCACTAGGGTTGTACTAAAGCAATAAGGAGAGCTGAGGAGATACATGGGTAGCCATCAACTAAAATAAATATCCTTGCGAAAGAGAATGCTGGGCGTAATCCCAACACAGTTCCTAGTGCCCCTTGAGAGCCCTTCACAGGGAATACCGGGGGCAGTCCTGGGATTAACCTTAAATCTCTAAGTATAATAAACTGTAGACAAGAGTAGTATAATAGGTTAGGACATTGTCGTACCTTCTCGCCCGTGTGGGGTTGGAGAGATTCATGATATATGCTCACCCGTTTGGGGTTTGAGGGAGTTGGTATAAAGGCACTAATGTGCGTTCTCACCCGGGTTTGGGTTTGAGGGATTCAGGACGGGTTTTGGTCCTGCGAGCGGGAGGCTCGGTATGATTTACTTGCATGTGCATAAATATCGTGGCGGGGCATGCGGTACTGGCCGTTCGTCACACCGATGGCAGTACGGTGCACCAGGCGGTTGTGAGAGTTAGAGGGGCCAGTGGGTTGTTTTACACTGCGGTCTGGAGGACGATCCCCGATAACGCACATCCGACCCAACAAGACTGACGGGTTTGTCAGCAAAGTACGTACGCGAGACTCTAGAGTGTACCTTGGACGTGTACAGAGGCGTATGAGAGGGGTCTAAGGCTTGGTAGTGTGCATACCGGTCTAGAAGCGGAGACGCCCGCTCCGCTGCTGCCGTAGCCACAGCGGTGGTACCCGAGAGTGATGCTAGCTCTCAAAAAGTGGGAACTAAAGGTCTGTGATCACAGAATCGTTGTGTGTGAGTTGCACTTGCCTGCGCATAAAATTGCATCATATCATTCATTCATATTAGGTCATACGCCTCATAGATCCTTATCATATAAATTAGTATGAGCTCTTTTATATGATAAGTTAAATTTCCTGGAAACCCTAACTTATATATTTGTATGGGCATTTATATAAGTTAGGGTACGTTTGTGATGATAGCATAGTGGTAGCTTAGCTTATTTACTTGTTCATACTACTGTTTCTTTACTTTCCTTTACTGCACTGCTCTTACTTGTTACTTGTACCATACTTAAAATTGCTAGAGTAGAATTACATTACTTATTACAGCATTAGTTAGATATTGTCACCTGCTTCCACCTTGTTACCCCTGGTTGTCCTCCGCTTCGTCCTCCCGCTCGGTGCCTAGGAGTTGCGGGGCGAGGTGCGGAGGAAACGACTTAGTCTTTTTGACTAATGGTCGGTGACCAACTATTTTTAGGAGCCCGTGGAGATGGAGCACCAGCACGTCGAGGAGGCAGGACATGAGGAGCAGATACCGCTTCAGCAGGCTACTACCACTACTGTGCGTCTGTTAAATTTTCTCAACGTGGTCAGCAAGATAGCCCAAACGCCAAATTAATATCTTCGGAACTACCCAGTTCGCACGCTGAACCTGCGGAAACCCAAGGACTAGAGGTTGCACCCAACAAAACAATGGAAGCACAAGAAGATCTTATTATGCATTCACTTCTTTACAATCCGAGGCATACATAGCGAGACATGATTTCGCTAGTATTACAGCTGTAAACAGAAAGAACCAAAAAACAACAAGCCGGGCGGACATCACTCCAGTCCGCCGAGACCGCGAGGTCGCCGAGACCGCCGAGACCGCTGAGCTCGCCCAAGCTATGCTGCAATCCGCCGAATACCACGGAGTCCGCCGAGACCGCGAGGCCGCGCGGACAGACCGTTATTCGCCTCCTGCTGAACCCGAACTGAGGAACTCCCCTACCCGCCTGAAGCCGGCGGACAGGTTATTGAAGCTGGGAAAGTTGAAACAGAACTGACAAGCCGCAGAACGACCTCCTGCTGAGTCCGCAGAGACCGCACACTTCCAAGCACTGACCGAAGTCACAGCCAAACTCCTGGCTCCTTGAAGTTATCCGCGCGACCTGCACACAGCAAACCGTCAGCCTGAAACAATCCGCGCGGACTGAAAAACACAGACCGCAGCACTCGCCCAACCCAAATTACTGTTCACTCACGTTACTTAGGTTACTGTAGATGTGCCAGGGGGGTCCTATTTATAGGCCAGGTGAGGAGTGTGGTCACCGCCCATGAGATAGCGACACCGCCCCAGCCCGCGCGAACACAAAACGACTGTCCGCTCAGTCCGCGAGGACTTAGCCAGTCACCAAGGGAAACCGCCAGGAGCAAGGCAACCATTGACGAACCCTCTCCAGTCCGCCCAAGCTAAGCGGACAAGGCACCAGCCCGCAAAGCTCCAACTGCTTCAGGACAGCACCCTCTTCAATGGCAGTCCGCACCAACCCGAGGCAGTCCGCAAGACTCACACCTCAATCCGCCACAAGTCCACGACCAAAGGCAAACAGCAACAGTCCGCCCGGTCACAGCGGACTTGGCGGATACGGCGGACGCCATGAACTTGACACCAAGTGTGACCAAGTCCAAAACCATCAAGGGCCAGTGCGAGCATGGCGGACACAAAGTCCCGTCCGCCAAACACCCTAGCACAGACCGCAACCAGTCCGCGAGCTCCTCGCACTTGTCCAACACAGCAGCTACTTCCCGGACTCCAAACATCAGTCCGCCAACCGGTCTCCACAGCAAGACCTGCTGTAACACCTGAGCTCGACAAGGCCTCAGCCAAGCTCAAGGCTCAGTCCGCAACAGCCCAAACCGCGGACACACCAGTCCGCAAGGCTTTCCGCGAACATGAACCAACCCGCCAACAGCGCAAACTTGCACCCGCGACCACTGAGCAAAGCACCAGTCCGCAAGCCTCTCTATCCGCAGATACCAGGCCGCACCAAACCGCGGACACCATGCAACAACCCGCTCAGAACACAGCCGGCTTCCACCAGACTTCTCACCAGGCCGCAACCCACAGTCCGCCCAGTCCGCCCAGTCCGCCAAAGCTGTCCGCACAGGCCGCGCGGCCTGTCCCGTCACCCACTTTCACTTCACAAATTTCAACACTCCCCCTTGAAGTGAGAAGTGGTGACCAAGCCCAGCAAGCTGCGCAAGCGTTCAAAGGGCCCCTTCGACAGCGGCTTCGTGAAGATGTCAGCAAGATTATCTTCACTCCGAACATGCCCGACCTGCAGAGACCCCTCCAACACCTTCTCCCTGATGAAGTGGTGATCAATCTCTATATGCTTGGTCCTGGCGTGACACACTGGATTGTTTACCAGTTTGAGAGCACTCTCATTGTCACCCCGGAGTAAAGTAGGCCCTTGCACTTCTTCATGAACATCCTCTATGAGCCTCCTCAACCAAACGGCTTCCCGAGCAGCCAAGGCCGAAGCCTTATACTCCGCCTCCGTGGTTGAAACCGACACCGAGTCCTGCTTCTTGCTACACCACGAGATGCTAGCTGAACCGCAAGTGAACACATAACCTGAAGTAGACCTTCGATCATCCGAATCACCGCCATAGTCAGCATCCGTGTACCCGAGCAACGCAAACTCCGCATCCCTTCCATAGAGGAGTCCCATCTCAGAAGTCACCTTGACATACTTCAGAATTCCCTTTGCCGCCACTAGATGAGATTGCCTTGGTTCAGCCATATACCGACTTACTCGGCCAACAACATAAGCTATATCCGGCCTTGTAATCGTCAGATAGATCAAGCTCCCAACAAGAGCCCTGAACACCAAGGGATCATTAAGCACCCTTCCCTCATCTCGTCGAAGCTTCAGCCCAGATTCCAGTGGAGTAGAGCACTTCTTCCCTTCGCCCATGCCAAACCGCTTCACAATACGATCAGCATACCCTTTCTGGCTAATGAGAATCCCGCACTCCTTCCTCTCCACTTCCAGACCAAGAAAGTGATGCAACTCTCCCAAGTCTTTCATCTCGAAGCGTATAGCAAGCTCTCCCCTGAGCCTTGCTACTTCCTCCTCCGAGTTCCCTGTGATGATCATATCATCCACATACAGCAGGACCAAGACTCTTAGCTCTCCCTTCTTCTTGACGAACAAGCTTGAATCCGAGTTAGAAGCCAGGTATCCACAGAACTGCAGGTACTCTGCAATCTTCCCATACCACGCTCGAGGAGCTTGCTTCAACCCATAGAGAGCCTTCCTGAGTTTGCAGACATAGTCCGGATGCTTCTCAGAGACGAAACCAAGCGGCTGATCCATGAAGATGTCCTTGTCAATCTCTCCGTAAAGAAAGGCATTCTTCACATCGAGTTGCCACAACCTCCATCCCTTGCTAGCAGCCAAGGCGATCACCACTCTTACAGACGTCATCTTCGCAACTGGACTGAATGTCTCCTCATAGTCTTCTCCATACTGCTGTGAGAATCCTCTAGCGACCAGGCGAGCCTTGAACCGATCAATGCTCCCATCAGCCTTCTTCTTCAACTTATACACCCACTTGCAAGTAACCGGAGTAACGCCATCAACCTTGGGCACAAGGTCCCAGGTTTCATTCTTCTTCAGAGCATCAATCTCTTCCTTCATGGCACCTTCCCACTCCTTCACTCCAGTGGCCTCGTTGAAGTTTGCAGGCTCTCGCTCATCCAGAGGACCTGCAAAGAAACAGGAGACAAAGCTCACTGCATTCCCATCACAGTACCGAGCCGGTGGCTTAACCACCCTCTTCGATCTCCGAAGACACGGCTCCTTGCTCACGGCTTCCGTTGCTTCTTCAGGCTCCACTCCTACCTGGGGCAAGCATTGAGCAGTGCTCCCCCTGCTTCCTGAGCCAGAAGGCTCAGCCTCGGAGTTCGAAGCAACAGGAGCTGCTGGTGAAACAGCAAGCTCCTCTTCCAAGCCTTCAGCAGCCTCCACCGGTGCTTCCTCAACCTTGCTACTTCCTGTAGGCTCCACCGAGCCACCTCCATATGACGTCAGCTCGTCAAAGACAACGTCTCTTGACACCACGAACTTCTTCGTCACAGGGTCCATGCACTTCCATCCCTTCTTCCGCTCATCATAGCCAACAAAGACAAGTTTCCTTGCCTTCGCATCCAGCTTTGTCCGTGAAGCATCCGGGACATGCACGTAGCAAGTTGAACCGAACACCCGAAGGTGTCCAACACTCGGCTTCTCCTTCAGCAACAGCTCAATAGGAGTCTTCATGTTGATAGGGCTGAGTGGCATCCGGTTGATAACATATGCAGCACAAGACATTCCCTCCGCCCAAAAGGACCTCGGGATATCTTTCGCATGCAGCCAGCATTTGCAGGTTTCCGTCAAATGACGGATCTTCCGCTCCGCTACCCCATTTTGTTGTGGAGTGTGAGCACATGTAAGCTCCCGTTGGATCCCGTGCTTCCTGCAGAAGTTAGAAAACTCGGAAGAGACAAACTCCCCCCGTTATCAGTTCTAAACTTCTTAATCCGCAAGCCAAGCCGGCCTTCTACCAACTCCTTGAACTCCACGAACAAACGGAAGGCATCCGACTTCTCCTTTAAGAAGTACACCCAAGTATACCTTGAGTAGTCATCAACCAAGACAAGCATGTATTTGCTTCCACCAAGGCTGGCAGTAACAGTCGGTCCCATCAGGTCGCCATGAATACACTCCAATGGTTTCTTGCTCCTTGTTTGAGATTTATCAAACGGAAGGCGATGTGCCTTACCGTATTGACAGCCCGCACAAACATGCCCATCACCAAAGGAGGACAACATCGGCAACCCCCTCACCAGACTTCTACTCGCCATTGCCTTTAGCTTGTCCATGCCAACATGCCCCAGCCTCTCATGCCAGATAGCCGCACTATCATTGGCCCTCATCCTATCAACATAGGCACTGGTGGAAAGAACAAACAAGTTCTTCACCCTCCTCCCAACATGAGCAACATCAGCCTTTACCGCTGATACGTTGCGAAGGAACCTCACGTCTGTTGGCCCAAACAGAACGTGATACCCAGCGTCCACCGCGTTGGTCACCGAGAAGAGGTTCTTCTTCATGCCCGGCACGTGATACACACTCCTTAACGTGAGTGGCCCCTGATCACTACCCAAAGACACGACCCCCTCCTTCTCTACTGCATAAACAGTATTATCAGCAGTGATAATAGCTTCATTACCTGAGTAAGCCTGCATGGAGGTGAACTTCGACTTGTCTCCGGTGAGGTGATGACCACACCCGGAGTCGACGATCCACTCGCTGTTGAAGTCCTCAGCAGATAAGGCCCGGACACAAGTGCCCGTCATGAAAGCTCCTCCCCATTCTGCTTCTTCACTTCGCGAGCAAGCTTCCTCCTTTCCCGCAGCATGCCCAGGCTGCAGTTTGACCTTGCAGTCCCGCTTGAAGTGCCCTCGCTGATGACACCGGTAGCACTTCAGATTCTTCTTCCAGTCCTTAGGAGCATTGCTCCTCTCCGGCGGATATGAAGTTGAAGTCTCCTTCTCAACAGCGGCCTGCACCTTCTTCTTCTTCTTCCCTTCCCATCCCTTCTTCTTGCCTGAGAAGAGAGCCTCGCTGCCTTCCTGATTCAGATTCACTCCAGCCATCTGCCTTGCTAAGCTCTCCTGCGAGGCAAGCAGATTCTCCAGCTCCAGCAACGACGGCTGAGTAGCCCACCCTTGAACAGATGTAACAAAGGCCACATACTCCTTCCGCAAGCCGCGGATAATGTGCCTCTTCATCTTTGCCTCAGAGATAGGCTCATCAGGATCCAGTGCCGACAGCTCAGCACACAAGCTCTTCATCTTTAAGAAGTACTTGGAGATGGAAAGGTCTCCCTGAGTTGCCCTGGCCAACTCATTCTCCAGAAACTGAAGCCGCGCCACATTCTTCCTATTGAACAACTCATCAATGGTTGTCCAAATATCAGCAGCCGACTCACACCCAATGATGTGATCAAACAGTTCCGGAGAGACAGCTCTCTTCAGAACGAACTCTGCCTTAGCATTAGTTCTTCTCCAGAGCCTCACCTGTTCAGCAGTACCGAAAGCAGCAGTAACTTCCTGTCTGTCGTCTCCACCGACAACTTCCCACAGCTCCTCGCCTAGAAGATAACTCTTCATGCACGACTTCCACTTTTTATAGTTAGTCGGCGTTAAGAGTTCAATGCCCAGACCTCTTGCTAAGCTTCCTTCCATTGCAACCACCTGTTGGTACCCTTCAGCAGCTCCGAGCAACAACACAGGTTGAACACCACTCAATCACTGAGTAACAACACTGGCTGACCTCCGCTCACGCAACTGAACCTCCGCAACCTCAGAAACCTGGCTCTGATACCATGTTAAATTTTCTCAACGTGGTCAGCAAGATAGCCCAAACGCCAAATTAATATCTTCGGAACTACCCAGTTCGCACGCTGAACCTGCGGAAACCCAAGGACTAGAGGTTGCACCCAACAAAACAATGGAAGCACAAGAAGATCTTATTATGCATTCACTTCTTTACAATCCGAGGCATACATAGCGAGACATGATTTCGCTAGTATTACAGCTGTAAACAGAAAGAACCAAAAAACAACAAGCCGGGCGGACAGCACTCCAGTCCGCCGAGACCGCGAGGTCGCCGAGACCGCCGAGACCGCTGAGCTCGCCCAAGCTATGCTGCAATCCGCCGAATACCACGGAGTCCGCCGAGACCGCGAGGCCGCGCGGACAGACCGTTATTCGCCTCCTGCTGAACCCGAACTGAGGAACTCCCCTACCCGCCTGAAGCCGGCGGACAGGTTATTGAAGCTGGGAAAGTTGAAACAGAACTGACAAGCCGCAGAGCGACCTCCTGCTGAGTCCGCAGAGACCGCACACTTCCAAGCACTGACCGAAGTCACAGCCAAACTCCTGGCTCCTTGAAGTTATCCGCGCGACCTGCACACAGCAAACCGTCAGCCTGAAACAATCCGCGCGGACTGAAAAACACAGACCGCAGCACTCGCCCAACCCAAATTACTGTTCACTCACGTTACTTAGGTTACTGTAGATGTGCCAGGGGGGTCCTATTTATAGGCCAGGTGAGGAGTGTGGTCACCGCCCATGAGATAGCGACACCGCCCCAGCCCGCGCGAACACAAAACGACTGTCCGCTCAGTCCGCGAGGACTTAGCCAGTCACCAAGGGAAACCGCCAGGAGCAAGGCAACCATTGACGAACCCTCTCCAGTCCGCCCAAGCTAAGCGGACAAGGCACCAGCCCGCAAAGCTCCAACTGCTTCAGGACAGCACCCTCTTCAATGGCAGTCCGCACCAACCCGAGGCAGTCCGCAAGACTCACACCTCAATCCGCCACAAGTCCACGACCAAAGGCAAACAGCAACAGTCCGCCCGGTCACAGCGGACTTGGCGGATACGGCGGACGCCATGAACTTGACACCAAGTGTGACCAAGTCCAAAACCATCAAGGGCCAGTGCGAGCATGGCGGACACAAAGTCCCGTCCGCCAAACACCCTAGCACAGACCGCAACCAGTCCGCGAGCTCCTCGCACTTGTCCAACACAGCAGCTACTTCCCGGACTCCAAACATCAGTCCGCCAACCGGTCTCCACAGCAAGACCTGCTGTAACACCTGAGCTCGACAAGGCCTCAGCCAAGCTCAAGGCTCAGTCCGCAACAGCCCAAACCGCGGACACACCAGTCCGCAAGGCTTTCCGCGAACATGAACCAACCCGCCAACAGCGCAAACTTGCACCCGCGACCACTGAGCAAAGCACCAGTCCGCAAGCCTCTCTATCCGCAGATACCAGGCCGCACCAAACCGCGGACACCATGCAACAACCCGCTCAGAACACAGCCGGCTTCCACCAGACTTCTCACCAGGCCGCAACCCACAGTCCGCCCAGTCCGCCCAGTCCGCCAAAGCTGTCCGCACAGGCCGCGCGGCCTGTCCCGTCACCCACTTTCACTTCACAAATTTCAACAGCGTCCTCAGGTGGGACGAGAGCGATGTTCTAGCATAGCTTCCGCATTTATGATTTTGTGAGAGAGAGATTTGATGTACTGGGCATAAGCCCTTTTTACTCTTTCATTTGTACTCTATTGTGGACTGTTGTACTATTCATTTCTTTTACATGATTGTACTGTGGCTTATGGGCTGGTAGTTTTACATATACAGTTTTACTTCTTTCTTCTCATATTGGCCTACAGGTTAATGATCGTACTAGCCGGCAGGATCGGCGTGTTGCGGTGCCGATTAACCCGTGAGTTAGTGCCACCGTAAGACGGTGGTTCTGGGCATAAGATCCGGTAGCCCTCCTTGGTAAGGGGGAGGGGGGTCTTACAAACTGGTATCACTCGAACAACGATCATATGAGAAAGAAGTCCACAACATGGGACCGCCCCCGCCCCAACATTAGTTTGCGGACAAACTATGCAGCGGAAGCAGTGGTGTGCCCATGTGTAAAGTCACATAAATGGTCCACGAAGTACAATGTGTTAGGCCGGTTTTGTTTTTAACCTTACCTTTATGCAACCTCCACAGGTCGCAGCGCCGCAAAATGTGGCTCCTCCTCCTCCAGCTGCCACTCCATTCCTACATACGGAGATGGGGCAGACCCTGACGGCGATTTTGGATGCCTTTAGAGCCCAGCAAGTCCCGGCTCCACAGCCAAATCCGGGGTCGAGCTGGCTGAGTGCATTCAAGAGCCTGTCCCCACCGACGTACCGCGAGACAGAGGATGCGGTGAAGACAGAAGAATGGCTGGAGGCCATACACGAGATCTTAGCGGGCATCAGCTGCCCAGTCGGCCAGGCAGTACCCCTAGCCACCTCTGTGCTAGAGGCTCATGCAAAGAGATGGTGGAAATCAGTCCGGGCGTCTACTTATGCGGACTTTGAGCTGTCAGAGATATCTTGGGAGGAGTTTGGCGATGTGTTTCTGGAGCACTTCGTTTCTGCTACGGACAGGGATGCTTTGGAGGAGAGGTTTCTGAACCTCAAGCAGGGGACTAGATCAGTGATAGAGTACCAGAGAGAGTTCTCCCACTTGGCCAGGTTCGCGGGGATTCAGGACACCGACGATAGGAGGTATGCGAAGAGGTTCTACCGGGGCCTCAGGGATGATTTGAGGTAGGCTTTGCTATTCATTTCTCATGGCACATCCAGGCAGATCATCGAGATGGCGAAGAAGCTGGAGGCTGACCAGCTGATGGTGCGAGCCGGAGGGAAGAGACCATTTGATGGATCGACATCAGGTGAGAGCAGTAGGGGCTCTCAGAGAGGCAGGACCATCGGATATAGGAGGGGTGGGGGACGTCGTCGTCCCAACTTCAGGCAGGAGCAGGGGCCTCCTCCAGCATTGGCTCCCCCACCTCTACAGATGCATGATCCGAGGAGACAGGATGACCGAGGCCACCGACAAGTGGTTTGTTACGGATGCCGCCAGCCTGGGCACATCAGGTCGGAGTGCCCGCACCGATTCCATCCCCCTCCTCCTCCTCCACCTCCAGTGGCCCCAGTACAGCAGGGCCGAGGACGAGGACGAGGACGAGGCCGAGGTTGGGGATATCACGGCAGGAGGCGCGAGCAGGAGCAGATATACGCCTTGGACCTCACAGAGCCGAGGAATCCCGAGGAGGTTATCACAGGCATAGTTATGATCAGCGGCAAGCCCGCTCATACTCTTTTCGACACGGGTGCTTCACACTCGTTCGTATCCGAGGCCTTCATTGACGGACTTGAAGGCGTGGAGAGGTTCCCTGGACTAGAGATGAGGGTGCGTCTACCCGATGGGTCGGAGCTGCGGACCACTGCACATTGTGATATGGAGGCCGAGATTGGCGGCAAGGCATTTGAGGCGCCGGCAACTATTTTGAAGCTGCAGGACTTTGACTTGATCTTGGGCATGGCTTGGTTGCATCGGAACCATGCCCAGATAGATTGTCCGTCCAGGAGGATCACGCTAAGGCATGGCGACTCTCATGTTATCGTTGAAGGTATCCAGCCTATCTGCCACCTACTATTATCATCTATACAGGCTGTGAAGGCCCATGAGCAGGGTGAAGAAGTTTATCTTATCTGCTTCGAGATGGTGGGAACAGGAGCGACTATCTCAGAGATTCCGGTGGTCCGGGATTTCTCCGACGTATTCCCGGAGAAATTGCCCGGGCTACCACCTGCTAGAGACTTGGATTTCAGGATTCAGCTAGTACCGGGAGCGAGGCCGGTGTCCCGGGCACCCTACAGGATGGCTCCCAGGGAGTTAGCAGAGTTCAGGACTCAACTACAGGAGCTAGTCGAGTCAGGATTTGTGCGGCCTAGTTCATCGCCATGGGGAGCGCCAGTTCTCTTCGTGAAGAAGAAGGACGGATCACTGCGATTATGTATAAATTACCGGGAGCTGAACCGGTTGACGGTCCGCAACACCTATCCTCTGCCTCGGATAGATGAGTTATTTGACCAGCTACAGGGAGCATTCTGGTTCTCCAAGTTAGATTTGCGATCCGGCTACTATAAGCTCCGTATCAGGGAAGAGGACATACAGAAGACGGCTTTCAGTTCGCGCTATGGATTGTATGAGTTCACGGTGATGCCTTTTGGGCTCACGAATGCTCCTGCTGCATTCATGAGTCTAATGAACCGTGTTTTCGAGACTTTCTTAGACCGCTTCGTGATTGTATTCATCGACGACATCCTTATTTATTCTCGGACTCAGGAGGAGCATACAGAGCACTTGGCACAGGTCTTGCAGAGGCTGAGGGAGACCCAGATGTACGCAAAATTTTCAAAGTGCCAGTTCTGGTTGCAGGAGGTGGCATTCCTGGGGCACACGATCAGTGGGGCTGGGTTAGCAGTGGACCCAGCCAAGATAGAGACAGTGAGGGATTGGCCACGGCCGAAGACCGCATCTGACATCCGCAGTTTCTTGGGACTAGCAGGCTATTACCGCAAGTTCGTGGAGGGGTTCTCGAGGATAGCACTCCCCCTCACGTCCTTGACGAAGAAGGACACAGATTTTGTTTGGTCAGAGCGGTGTGAGACGGCTTTTCAGGAGCTGAAGGACCGACTCATCTCATCCCCCATTCTTGCGCTTCCATCCGGGAGCGAAGGATTCCAGATCTACACGGACGCCTCTTATCAGGGGATGGGTGCAGTCCTGATGCAGCATGGACACGTTATTGCTTATGCTTCGAGACAGTTGAAGAAGCATGAGCATAACTATCCAGTACATGACCTAGAGCTCGGGGCTGTGGTTTTCGCCCTAAAGATATGGAGGCATTATTTATACGGGATTCATTGTGACATCTTTTCAGATCACAAGAATCTCAAGTATATCGATACGCAGAAGGACCTAAACCTGAGACAGAGGAGGTGGCTGGAGTTCCTCTGTGATTATGATTACAAGATCCACTATCACCCGGGAAAGCGAACACGGTTGCGGATGCTTTGAGCAGGAGGGCCGGCACTTCTGGACCGGAGCCCCGATTGATGTCTTTAGAGCTGCTACAGATGATGGAGGACATGCACATCACCATGGTGTCCGAGACCGAGCCAGTCGTATATAGAGAGTATTTGAGCTCAGTGATCAGCGGCGATGATATACAGGAGCGCATCCGAGCACATCAGAGGCTGGATGCTGCGTTACAGCCGATTTTCAGTGCCTTAGAGAGCGGCAAGGTCGAGGACTACATGCTACAGGATGATCTTCTTCGGTTCCGGGGGCGCATCTACATACCAGCAGGGGGCAGTATCCGGGATGACATACTCCGAGAGGCACATTGCTCGAGATATTCAGTGCACCCCGGCATCACCAAGATGTGGGCAGATTTGCAGAGATCTATGTATTGGCCCGGGATGAAGAGGGAGATCACGGATTTTGTGACCCATTGCGAGACCTGCCAGCGTGTGAAGGCGGAATGCAAGAGCCCGGGAGGTTTACTACAGCCACTGCCAGTTCCAGAGTGGAAGTTCGAGGACATTGCTATGGACTTTGTACACGGATTGCCTCGCTCCCACTCTGGGCATGATTCTATATGGGTTATAGTGGACAGATTGACCAAGGTAGCGCGGTTTATTCCAGTTCGGAAGGATGCCCCAGTTGCAGTCCTGGTGAGACTATTTGTGGAGCAGTACATCAGATATCATGGTATCCCCAGGACTATTGTTTCGGACCGTGATGGTCGGTTCACTTCGAGCGAGTGGAGGGCCGTGCATGCTTATTTGGGATCTCGGCTTACCTTTAGTACCGCCTTCCACCCGCAGACCGACGGACAGACCGAGCGGACCATCCGGACCATGGAGGACCTGCTCAGATTATGCATATTGGATACAGGGAGGCCTTGGGAGAGGCTGCTGCCATTGATCGAGTTCTCGTATAATAACAGCCACCAGGCTAGCATCAGGATGGCTCCATACGAGGCGCTTTATGGGAGGAGATGCCGGACACCGCTGTCATGGGTTCAGGATGTGGATACCAGGGCTCTGGGATCTGATTATATAGAGGACACTGAGGCTCAGATTCGATTGATCAGGGATCGGCTACTGGAGGCCCAGAGCAGGCAGGCAAAGTATTATGATGCTCGGCACCGGAAGGTGGAGTTCCAGGTTGGAGACATGGTGTTCTTGAAGATACATCCAGTACACGGTGTTTCTCGGGTGCGGAGGCACAAGAAGCTCAGTCCACGATACATGGGGCCATACCTGATCCTGGAGCGGATCGGCCCCTTGGCTTACCGACTGCAGCTGCCACCGGAGTTGGGTGCATTACATGACGTCTTCCATGTCTCTTCCTTGCGAAGAGCTCTCCTTCGGCCGGAGCAGCACATCACTACTACAGCCGGACCGGTAGAGCCTGACAGATCAGTGAGATTGGAGCCGATCCGGGTTGACGATACAGCCATCCGAGTGTTGCGGAAGAAGAAGGTCCCTCTTGTAAAGGTGCTGTGGTCCAACCATGGACGGGAGGAGCACACTTGGGAGCCGAGAGATCTGATGCTGGAGCAACACCCGGAGCTATTCGCATCAGGTACTTTTAAGTTATGTCTTTAAAATTCTTGATGATTCTTGCAAATAGAACCCCGTAGACCCGAACTTAAATTTCGGGGACGAAATTATTTTCTTGTTTATTGGAATTTGTAACATCCCATGTTACTTCTAGACCCCTCAACTTAGATTGGGTTAGGCATGGGGTGAGATTTAAGGAGATCAACTAGGTTTGACCCTAGGTAGTGGGTGGTAGCCATGTGGGGCCTACTATAAGACCTTAGTCAAATTAGGTCAAACTAGCCTAAGTGGGGACCCTAACCACACCATGACCCCACCACATTGCCCTAACCCTAAAGACAATCTAAGTGGACCCTAGGGTATGTCACTGGGTCAACATTTTGACCCCATTTGACCAAAGTCAACCTTGGGCTTAATTTAGTCAAACCCACACTCATAGGCCTAATTAACCTAAGTAGGGCACCCCCTTGACCCAAAACAAGTTGGGTGGTGCCACTAGACCCATTTCCACCAAGTAGGGTCAGTCCACCCACTATGGTTGACCAAGTCAACTCCCTAAGTCAATTTGGTCAACAAATTGACCTAAAGAGTGAAATGAAGGCCAAGCCATTTCCCCTTGGACCAAGCCCACCAAAATCGGCCCATAGTCAGCCCAAGTGAACAAGACCAGTCCTACCCCTCTAAATCAGGAGAGAGAATACATGTAAGGGGGTAAAATTGGAATTTTTAGGAGAAGAGGAGAGAGAAAGGGGAATGAAGAAAATGGTGGCCACATGGTCACCCCATCAGTTGGTTTTGGCTGCCCAAAACCAGGTGGCTGACCTCCCCTCTTCAATTCCAGCAGAAAACCAAGGCAGTGAGCCACATGGCACCATGGGTGAAGCCTCCAATGCTCAAACTGAGCTCACCTTGGAGTTAACTCCACTTATAGCCCACCTCAGTCCAAACAGAGCTCACCATTAGCTTCAGAAGGCCGAAAGGAGTGGAATTCGACTGCTTAATCATGGAGAATGGTGGAGATTTGAGCTTTCGGGGTGGAGCTCACCGGCGCACCACCACCACGGCAAACCGCCGCCTGACCCGCAGCCAAGCTTCGATTCAGGTCCGTTTCGCCTTGCCTCTTCCCGTACTAAGTTTCTAGATCAATCTAGGGAGATATCGGGCTCAATCGAGCCCGATGCCATGAGAGGAAATGGAGAAAATCGACCATTTCTCTTCTTGCTCGGGTTCGCCGGAGGAGCCAACCCCGGCGGCCCCACCGCCGGGAAACGCTAGCCCCCACCTTAACGAAGGTGGTGGCGATATCCGCCGGCGGCGGTGGTGGCTCAGCTGGCCGGAAAAGGGCAGCCAACATCGTCCAGGAATATGAAATCGTGGCCGTCAAACCCTTGGGGACGATGAACCGATTCCGTCGGTTTTAACTTTAAAATTCGTGCATAGATTAAATGATTTAATTTTATATTTGATGAATAGTATGATTTCTGTCACACTTTTACAGTCACCTTGCATGTTAAATTTAGGCCTCTTAGAGGCATTTCCAGAACTTAGTCCCTTAATGAAAAATGTAGCCAAGGGTCTTACCTTTAATATGCCACCCTAAACATATATTTTGGTATAGTGTACATTCCTGTAGGACATTTCTCCTAGGACTGGTCCTAGAGTAGGGCAGAAATTAAATTGGATGCCTAGGTCAAACTATTGATCACCATGGCCCCAAATTTTGTGCACATGCATGATTAGGGCATACTTAGCTCCTACCAAAATTTAGGAATTTTTAGAGAATATGTTCCTATAGTTTTTGGTAAAATAGCAAAATATAAATAAATGACATATATGGAGCTCTACTCCTCCCCATGACCCCAAATTTTGGTGGTAGGTCAGTGGGGTCATCCTTGGTGCATGATAAAATTTTCAGCACCTTGGGTTCACTGCATGTTGTGGAATCCACTTGCATGTGCTAGCCTATGTTTAGCCTTGGTGTGCAAATAGCAAAAATGCAAATTGGTGTATTTAGCCCAATGGTGACATGCAAGGGTCATGAAATTATTTACAGTGGTTAATTAGGGTATATTTCATCCCTCAAATTAATAATGGAATTTTTGGAATCAAAATCCCATTTATTGGAATTTATTTTAAATATAGCTACTTTGGAAATAAAATTAGAAAATAGGATTTCTTCAAGTACAAATCCAAACAATTTTGCCAAGGCATAGATAACATCACATTTGACTTAGGAAAAATATGATTTCTCTGTTTTGAAGAACTTTTGGAGTAGATACCCTAAATTCCCCATTTTATCCTTATCTTGTTAATTCTTGAAATGATGGATTTATACCTCTGAAAAATTTGGAATTTATTCTACTGCTATAAAATGTTGTTATTAGTTTTGCATAAATTTCTCAGAATTAATGGATGCATTGTTTGTAGTTAAATTAATACAATGGCATTTGGTAAATATCTTATAATGGAATTTTATAGGCTATTTTACAATAAATGTTGATGATACTCTGCCAATAGACATAAATTAGTGTCCTAAAAGTTCTGTAATTTTTATGGAAATTTTGAGTACATAATGCCTATACATCATTTGGAAAAATGGAATTTGTATGGAATTGATATTAAATAGAAAATGATAATAAATAATTTAAGGAAAATTATAAAATTCTGTAGGCAGCAATATTTTGTCAATATACATCTCAGGAAAAATTCCCTAGGTCAGTGGATACTTAATCAAACTACTTCATGTGTAAAGTGACCTAGCATTTAAATTAAAAGAATTAATTAAAGGACTATTTTGCCAAGGAAAATTATGAGAATTCTTAGGGTAGTTCCCTTAGTCTATAACACCTTAGGATAAATATTTAAAGGCAAGATGCCTTAAGGTTTGGAAGATCACATTTTTAGGGTAATCATAGGTCATGGTCTGCATATAACACAAATAGGTCTTGCCTTAGGGATTACCAGGGGATTGATTATCGGCAGAAATAAGAGACAGTTCAACATGAGTAACCTTGGTGGGTAGAGTTGTCTTAGTGAGGGATCAAAAGTGCAAGTCTTAGCTAGCAACTGGAGTGAGGATCGGCGGAAGACCGTCGGTCTTCCCGGTAATACCTTAAGTCACTAGGGTTGTACTAAAGCAATAAGGAGAGCTGGGGAGATACATGGGTAGCCATCAACTAAAATAAATATCCTTGCGAAAGGGAACGCTGGGCATAATCCCAACACAGTTCCTAGTGCCCCTTGAGAGCCCTTCACAGGGAATACCGGGGGCAGTCCTGGGATTAACCTTAAATCTCTAAGTATAATAAACTGTAGACAAGAGTAGTATAATAGGTTAGGACATTGTCGTACCTTCTCGCCCGTGTGGGGTTGGAGAGATTCATGATATATGCTCACCCGTTTGGGGTTTGAGGGAGTTGGTATAAAGGCACTAATGTGCGTTCTCACCCGGGTTTGGGTTTGAGGGATTCAGGACGGGTTTTGGTCCTGCGAGCGGGAGGCTCGGTATGATTTACTTGCATGTGCATAAATATCGTGGCGGGGCATGCGGTACTGGCCGTTCGTCACACCGATGGCAGTACGGTGCACCAGGCGGTTGTGAGAGTTAGAGGGGCCAGTGGGTTGTTTTACACTGCGGTCTGGAGGACGATCCCCGATAACGCACATCCGACCCAACAAGACTGACGGGTTTGTCAGCAAAGTACGTACGCGAGACTCTAGAGTGCACCTTGGACGTGTACAGAGGCGTATGAGAGGGGTCTAAGGCTTGGTAGTGTGCATACCGGTCTAGAAGCGGAGACGCCCGCTCCGCTGCTGCCGTAGCCACAGCGGTGGTACCCGAGAGTGATGCTAGCTCTCAAAAAGTGGGAACTAAAGGTCTGTGATCACAGAGTCATTGTGTGTGAGTTGCACTTGCCTGCGCATAAAATTGCATCATATCATTCATTCATATTAGGTCATACGCCTCATAGATCCTTATCATATAAATTAGTATGGGCTCTTTTATATGATAAGTTAAATTTCCTGGAAACCCTAACTTATATATTTGTATGGGCATTTATATAAGTTAGGGTACGTTTGTGATGATAGCATAGTGGTAGCTTAGCTTATTTACTTGTTCATACTACTGTTTCTTTACTTTCCTTTACTGCACTGCTCTTACTTGTTACTTGTACCGTACTTAGAATTGCTAGAGTAGAATTACATTACTTATTACAGCATTAGTTAGATATTGTCACCTGCTTCCACCTTGTTACCCCTTGTTGTCCTCCGCTTCGTCCTCCCGCTCGGTGCCTAGGAGTTGCGGGGCGAGGTGCGGAGGAAACGACTTAGTCTTTTTGACTAATGGTCGGTGACCAACTATTTTTAGGAGCCCGTGGAGATGGAGCACCAGCACGTCGAGGAGGCAGGACATGAGGAGCAGATACCGCTTCAGCAGGCTACTACCACTACTGTGCGTCCTCAGGTGGGACGAGAGCGATGTTCTAGCATAGCTTCCGCATTTATGATTTTGTGAGAGAGAGATTTGATGTACTGGGCATAAGCCCTTTTTACTCTTTCATTTGTACTCTATTGTGGACTGTTGTACTATTCATTTCTTTTACATGATTGTACTGTGGCTTATGGGCTGGTAGTTTTACATATACAGTTTTACTTCTTTCTTCTCATATTGGCCTATAGGTTAATGATCGTACTAGCCGGCAGGATCGGCGTGTTGCGGTGCCGACTAACCCGTGAGTTAGTGCCACCGTAAGACGGCGGTTCTGGGCATAAGATCCGGTATCCCTCCTTGGTAAGGGGGAGGGGGGTCTTACATGGGCTGTGGGTACGACCACCCCCAGAAGTGCCAGGACTGGCCACTGTCACCGACGACCACATCGGTGAGGCCCGCGGGGCTAGCTACCATGCTAAAACAAAAGCGGTCCATCTTATGTCGACATAGAGTGTTTTGCATGGCTGGGAATGTCCACGATAGAATATAAGATGCGAATGCCTGATGTGCTGATGTGCTAGTAGAGCCCTTATTATAACAGATATTGTTGTTACTGCCATTTCAGTTATATTACGTTATCTTTTTTTATTTGTTGCTCCTAGTTTAAAAATACGAAATGTTATGCTAACCCTCTCATGCTTCAGCTATCATGTACTGCTGGGTGTGTGTATGCTCGTCCCCGGGATGTGGATCCGGGGAGGAGATTCGTTTCTACTTAGCCATGTGACTAATGGTTATTTAATTAACCATTCACAGGAAATGGAGCACCGTAGTGACCCCCTACCACAGGAGAATGCCCAAGTAGTTAGGACTACTCGAGCAGAAGTACCACTGGCGTCTTCAGTGTTTCATGACGTGAATACCAGCGAACATGATATGGAGAGAGTGTGAGGTGTATTTGTATAACTTGTATAGCCTGCGGGCTTATAAAAGAATTTAGGCTATGACCCTAGTACTCTTGTAAATATATGTGATGTTATATATGTTTGATAACATTTTCTTGATAATGCTTCCACAAATCTCTGATGTATTATGAATGGTTTGATTCTAGCCGAGCAAGGCCTAATGCTTAGATAGGGTGGGTCATTACCCCTAGGAGCATTGGGTGAACGTCTTGGGTAAGTAAGACCCCCTCCGACCCAACCTGGGGCAAGGTTTAGGGGAGGAGACTTACAGCTGGCGCGCTGCCGAGGAAGCGGCCGAGCCGCCCGCCCCTCTTCGGACGCTGGCGTGCAACCAAAGAGACGACCGAGCCGAGCTGCCCCCATTCGGCTGCCGGCATGCGGCCAAGGGGGCGGCCGAGCCGGCCGCCCCCAACCAACCGCCGACTGGTCCCCCCTTTCCGTCGCTGGTTTGGACGCCACCCGCTTTCCCGGCCATCAGCGGCGGTCTCCATCCTCGCCGGCAAGTTCGTCGGCAAGTTCGCCGACAAGTTCGTCGACGAGTTCGCCGGCCGCCCGAGGGATCCCGTCCCCACTGTCCGATCTTCTCGGATCGTTCATCGTCGTCCGATTCGTGTGTAACCACCCACTAACCGCTAGGTTAGTGGGTGAATTTTATTATTGGCCTACGGGTAGCGAAATGGATGATCATATTGTGCGACCTTAACTATAGGAAAAATATTAATTTGGGTGGTTATGATGTGCAGATAGCCACATGACCACCATAACCACCTCATGGAGGCTATAAAAGGAGCCCCAGGCCTCCTCATTTCTCACTTTTTTTCTCGAGTCTTCTTCTTCCTTAGGCCAGAGCTCTGCCGGATTCCTCCTACGAGTAGCATCCAAGCCACGTTCAAGGCACATCTTAGCCACGTTCAAGCCACATCCAAGCCACGTTCAAGCTACATCCAAGCCATCTTCGAGACGCAATCAAGACACCTCTGATCCATCCAACAAAGCCTATTTCGTAACTTCATGGAAGTTCCTACCAACACCATTCTGAACACTCCACTCCTGCGTACAGCTCCATTGCGACGCTCAAAGATTCCCATCACCATCACGTGTAATTTGTGTAAGACGTCGAGCGAGACGATCTGTCATCCGCCGGGTGCAAAGTATTCTCTCACATCTAAATTGTAACGAGGAGCCGTCTGTTGCCCTCGATTCAGCAAACCGATTGTAACCGCAAGCAAATAGTGGAGTTTGACCGGCGCAGTTCCAGTCACGTGATTTTTTATCCGGTTAAGGGGTTTTTTCATGTTAAAACTTCGTGTGTACGATTGATCTATCTCATTGACTGTGTGCACGCTCGACCGCTCCCGTGCTAAGACGGTCGAATTTGGACCGGTTTAGGATCACCGAGTTAGACCGCAACATCCTCTATGATAGTTTAAAGAAGGTATTTACCAGATTGCTCGGCTTCGTCGATGACTTGATCAGGTTTGCAAGTGGGTGGGTTCTTCTACCCAATGACAATTCATCAAACACTTGACGTGCATTTTGCGGGACTCCTCCTCAATTTAGCCAAAATAAGTCCCAATACGTGCCTTTCGATCCAACAACGAAGGGCGTAGCGGAAATGGTAGTCTGAATAAGAGATTCGACTGAGTGAACGATAATTCCTACAAGTAATCTAACCACCGGACGACAGCCCTCCACCGACCAATTGGTTGGGAGGCATTGACGCAATCTCATTACACCGATTTGTGCAACGATTCTAAAACCTACACCGAATCGATCACACCCACATGCACAATGCAAAATATTTTCAGAACAATCACACCAAGGGAAGGGGGAGAGAAACAATACACAACTGAGATAGATCTCGCAAGTCGCACTCGAGGATTTCCACGCTTCACACGATGGAGAGGCGGGGCCACACCACCACAGGACCGATATCTCATTGGAGGGGACTCGTCGGTGTCACGCCAGAGAGGGAGGCTGTCGGTGCCGTGCCGAGGAAGGGAGTCGCGCCCGTCAGCTCGCAAACAGGAAAGTCGCGGCCAGGGATCGGGAGCCCTAGAGAGAGCAAATGTCAAGCAAATTCATTAGGGACCCAAAATTAGGAGTACTTATACTCCTCAGGTGGATCTCTCCTAACCACACATATCCAAGATCCAATCCTAGTCATCCAGATGTTTAACCAAAAATAAAATGCAGGAAAAAAAATTAGTTTGTCACCGTCTAACATTTCGGCCGATCGGACTTAGTAAATAAACAAGTATCGAAATAGTTTTAAAATATAATGGACTGGTGAAATACAAATATTAGCGGACCATGTCGCAATAAGCCCTCCTCGTGTTGGGCCGGAGGTTGTAGTGGTGCGGCACGTCATCGAGTGGTGCTGGGTCGGCGCTATCAATCCTCCCCTGCTCAAAACCACTCGTCACCAGTGAGTTGTTGAAGCGGTAATAGTGTAGTATGTCATCATCAAGACGCTCTATCTCCTCGGAGGTCACCCAAGTGACGTCACAAATGAGGCGGTCCTTCAAACAAACCAAGTAGCAGTGCACACCGCCATTAAATGAAGCAATGGCTCGGTCATCCAAAATCTGATTGGGAACAAAGAGAATCTTTGGAAACCTGGAAAAAGCATTAGGGACAACATAGTATCACCCGGAGCCTCACTAGTCAGTGAGGGGGCAGCTCCAAGGTAAAAAAAAATGTGGGGATGTGGTATCACTCTCTAAACAATGAGAATAGCCATAAATGGAAGAAGAAAATGAGCAAAGTAATTCTTGCGGTATTTCATGAAACAATGTAAGATCGAAAATATTAAACACGAGGTGTATGCCCCAATCAGTAGGTAGGTCAAGTACGTACATGTTGTCGCCCAACTTCTTTAAAATTTAAAAAGGAGCGACACGCCGTTTGACTAATTTATTTATGAAACCAGAAGGTAACCGTTCAGGAATTAACTTCACCAAGATTAAATCTCCAACATCAAAAGTTTGTGCCCACTTGTGCACATTTGCCTTAGATTGATAAGCATCGTATGTAGTGGTTAACTGGCGGCGGCTCTCGTGGTACAACACATGTAAATGATGAGCAAAGTCATGGACAAATTGACCTGATTTATACGTGGGAGGTAAAGTAATCAAGTCAAGAGGCACACGTGAGTTGTAGTCATGCACAAATTCATTTGGTGAAAGACTCGTGAAACGATTTTTAGAATTATTATAAACAAGTTGGGCTTGGGGGAGAATAAGATCCCAAGTCCCTCTGTGGCCGCCCACTAAACATCGCAGTAAATTACCCAAACTCCTATTTACCACCTCGGTTTGACCATACGTTTGGGGATGATAAGCCGTGGAAAAGAGGAGTTTGGTACCAACCGACATTCATAAAGTTTTCCAAAAATAAGAAGTGAATTTAACATCCATATCTGAGACAATAGTTTTGGGTAGCCGCCTATGACTAACAACCTCTTTAAAATAAAGCTTAGCAATGTGAGATGCATCATTAGTGCGGTTGCAAGCAATAAAATAAGCCATTTTGGAAAAACGATTGACGACAACTAGAATGGAATAGTGTCGGTGTGGGGTTGGGGGAACCCAAAATGAAGTCTATACCAACATCGTCCTATGGAACAGATGGAATGAGAAGTGAGGTATATAAACCCGTGTTGTGCTAGTTTTCCTTAGCAAGTTGACATGTCTTACAAATACTCACAAATTGGTTAAACATTTTTTTAATCCGGCCTAAAAGAATTTGTCTTCCACCAATGTGATAGTTTTATCGCGCCCAAAATGTTCCCCCTAAATAGCCTCCATGCATCTCCCAAATAATGAAGAGGTGAAGGGATGAGTCCGGGATGCACAACTTAGACCCTTTAAACAAGTAGCCATCACGAATGCAATATTCAGAAATAGTGTGTGTGTGTGGGGGGGGGGGATTGATCGTGTAGGGCGTGAAAAATATCCTTGAAATCTTTGCAAGCAGCATACTCATGTTTGGCGCATTCAAAATCGAGTACCTTAACATCAAGAGTGGATAAAAGCAAATTAACGCGGCTTAACACATCGGCGACACGATTGTGCTTGCCCTTGTAGTGTTTGATTACAAAAATATATTCAAGTAGGAAAGAGTCCCATTTGGCTTGACGCGGACTAAGCTTGTGTTGAGAATTGATATAATGTAAGGCATCATGATCCGAGAGGAGAATAAATTCTTTGGGCAAAAGGCAGTGGCGCCAATGACGTAGGCTTTGAATAATGACATAAAATTCACAGTCATAGTTAGAATAATTAAGTTTTGACTCACATAACTTCTCACTAAAGAACCCAACCGGGTGCCCTTCTTGGCTTAAAACATCACCTATTCCCGCACTCGAAGTGTCACAAGAAACCTCAAAAATTTTATTAAAATTGGGTAAGCGGAGTACCAGTGTCTCAGTCATCAACGTTTTAATTTTAGTGAACGCAAAAGAGGCGGATTTAGACCAAGTAAAATTGCCAAGTTTCTAACATTCAGTAATAGAAACCATAATGACGCTAAAGTTTCGTATAAAACCTCGATAAAATGTGGCTAAACCATGAAAACTCTGAACGTCACAAATAGAGGTGGGTTTCGGTCAACCTTGATGTCTTCCGCGGTAACAATATAACCCAAGAAAGAGATGAAAGTACCCATAAAAACACAATTTTTTTCAAATTGATAAATAATTTTTTCGCCCGTAAAATCTCAAAAATTTGCCTTTAATGTGACGTGTCCTCATGCGCAGATATGCAATAGATAAGAATATCATGAAAATATATCACCAAAAATTTGCCCATAAGAGGATTAAAATTCAAGTCATCATGCAGGAGAAGGTGTTGGGGGCATTGGAGAGCCCAAATGGCATTACGAGTCATTCATAAAAGTCCTCTGTAGATTTAAACATTGTTTTCCATTCATCTCACTCTCTAATCCGAATTTGGTGATACCTGTTTCAAAGATCAAGTTAGGAAAAAATGGTAGCACCACTAAGCATGTCCAATAAATCATCCAGACAGGGGATGACGAAGCAGTATTTAATAGTCATCTTATTTATTGCTCGACTATCGATGCATATTCTCCAAGAACCATCTTTCTTTGGGGCGAGAAATGTCGGGACCGCATATGGGATTAAACTATGCTAGATGAAACCTTTGGAGAGTAGATTCGATATTTGGGTTTGTAGTTTCACATGCGCACTAGGATTAAGACGATAGTGTAAGAGGTTGGGAAGTGTAGATCCCGGAATGAAATCAATAGCATGTTGGATGCTCCTAAGAGGAGGTAATTCAGAGGGAAGTTCCTCGGGATGGACATCCTTAAATTCCTCGAGCAAGGTCAATATTTCAGTGGGCAAGGATGTTTATGTGTGTGTGGGGGGGGGGGGGGGGGAGGATGTTGTTACATTGGAGCAATAATAAGTCATACACCATACCAGCAGAGAAGCCATCCTTCTCAAATTCTTTATAGTTTAGAAAGCTTAATGTTTGTTTGACTGC
The DNA here is from genome assembly GCA_039583875.1 of Platanthera guangdongensis. Lineage (NCBI taxonomy): Eukaryota > Viridiplantae > Streptophyta > Magnoliopsida > Asparagales > Orchidaceae > Platanthera > Platanthera guangdongensis. Next base: position 235,030,212 of record CM077153.1, read on the forward strand.
GAGGAGGGAACTGAATGTGCCTAATGAGAACGGAGATGGAACCAAAGCCTCCTGGATGAGTGATTGAACTACTAACCATTTTCGTTATGATTATTAAAGTTTTGCACTGCTCTAGTTTCTTTATTCATTTCAGTACTTTTACTTCAATACTACTCTAGTCTCGTACTAGTCAAGTTCATTTCAGTACAGTACTTTCAATTCAGTACTACTCCAGTCTTGCACTGGTCAAGTTCATTTAAGTTTAGTACTTTCAATTCAGTACTACTCCAGTCTCGTACTGGTCAAGTTCATTTCAGTTCAGTGCTTTCAATTCAGTACTACTCCAGTCTCGTTCTGGTCAAGTTCATTTCAGTTCAGTACTTTCAATTCAGTACTACTCCAGTCTCGTACTGGTCAAGTTCATTTCAGTTCAGTACTTTCAATTCAGTACTACTCTAGTCTCCTACTAGTCAAGTTCATTTCAGTTCAGTACTTCTGTTTCAGTACTACTCCAGTTTCGTACTGGTCACATCTCATTATGCAGCGTTTATTATCAGCAGCTTTTATTACTGCATTTTCGTTACTACAATTTACTATTATAAGCACGAGTCCTGCTTTGATGAGCTATTGTTTGTTAAGGTTGAGCTTTAGATGGGGATACCTGGAGTTGAGGTGTTCCTCAGGATTTAGCCTCAAATAAAGTGCTCACACGCTTCTTGTCTAAAGTAGAGCTGAGTGTCATTGTCTGAAGGTTAACGTATAGTAGGGCAGGCTGCCGCAGACCCGATGCGTATTAGCATGATTGTTTGGTTGATTGCTTATGAATTACTTGTGGTGGAATTGTGACGGGTCAGTCCCTTTCGCAGACCGTTTGTACCGGTGCGGGAAGGTCGACGACTCAAGGTGATAGGGAGATGGGTACCACTGGTGACCGACCGTTATGATTTCCCAGTTGGGTTTTCCTCCGCTGGTCGACCAAAATGAATCGCCGGATGTCGCTCACATCCAAGAGTACACGAGGTTGTATGTTGGGGCCTGGGGCTGTGCAGTACGACTACCCCTAGAAGTGGCCGGACTGGCCACTATCACCGATGGCCACATCGGTGAGGCCCGCAGAGCTCGCTACCCTGCTGGAATAGAAGCGGTCCATACTAAGTCAACATATGATATGTGTGCGCGGTTGTGAATGCCTGTGATAGGATATAGGTTGTGAATATCTGATGTGCTGCTGCCATTTCAGTTATATCATGTTGCATTTCCTTTATTATTGCTGCTAGCTTAAGAATATGAAATGTTATACTAACTCCCTCTTGCTTCAGCTATTGACGGGTGAGTGTCTGCTTGTCCCCAGGATATGGATCCAGGGAGGAGATTTGTTTCCACTTAGCCTCGTGATTAATGGTTATTTAAATAACCATTCATAGGAAACAGAGCACCGTAGTGGCCCCCTGCCGCAGGAGAATGCGCCAGAAATTAGGACTACTCAAGCAGAAGTACCATTGGCATCTTCAGAGTTTCGAGACATGAGTACCAACGAGTAGGATATGGAGAGAGAGAGTGAGGAGTGTTGCAGTATGGAGACCGAGCGGTCTGGCGGTCTGACTCTGGCAGATTGGAGACCGCACAGTCTGTCGGTTTCTCTCCATCGGTTCGGTAGCCGGACTGTTGTTGTTTGGTGTCCGGCCGATCTGGCGGTTTGTCTTAGGCGATTTGGAGACCGGGCGGTCTGGCGGTCTAGCGGTCTCCTATGACGGCTTGTTCTCTCCTTCTGGTGGTTGCTGGGCGGTTAGCCTATTCGTATAACCGCTCGGCCTGTTCGGCTTGTTTTCTTGTTAAACCGCTTATACCTGTAATTATTTAGTCCCACATTACTTATTTGTAATCTATCTCATCACCTCCATTCTATAAAAGGGAGGTCATACCTTTGTAATACACACCTTTTTTGGATAATAAAATTTCTGTTATTCCAATTTTCGGTTTCTACTTGTCTGTTCTCATATGGTATCAGAGGACTCGATCTTTTCCGCCTGATTCGGTGTCTCCTTTTGCCCGTGTGGTTTGCCTTCTTCTTATAGTTTGTTCGCGCGGCCTCTTTTCCCTTCTTTGTCGCTGCCCTTTGTGAAAGAATTAGTGCCTAACCACCTAGAGGTGGGGGGGGGGGGTGAATAGGTGCACTTTTTCTTTCACTTGTAAGGCAGACAATCTGTTCTTTAATTTAAGCAGAAACTGCAAATTCTACTACTACACAACACAGCAATCACAAAAATAATTCAACACAGAGTGCACACATATTTTTATAGTGGTTCCCCAAGGTCTGGGTACATCCACTTTCCCCCTTCGCCTATCTAGCAGTGTACTAGATTCGGCCTAACTTCTGCACTTCTCCTCAGATCCTCAGATCTTACAGTAGCTCAGAACCCAAACCAGGCTCCTACAACTCAGAGTGTCCCCACTCCTACAACTCAGGCCAAATGCCCTACCTCAGCCTTCAATAAGGCCTACACTCAGAGATCACAATCTCCTACACCTCAGGCTCACAGCCCTACCACTCAGAGAATTTACTCTCCTACACTCAGCCTTTATAAAACAGGCTTATAATCTCAGATCTATATAGATCCTACAAAAATATGATTAAACAAAGTAAATAACCACCACCCTGATAAAGAGAGAAGGGATGGTGGCTTCTTGAACAGTTCTTGGAAGAATTTGATGGCAGATATTAACCTCTCTTAGCTTTCTTCAAAGCTTCTTGAATCTGAACTCAGTAGGGTTGAATCTTCTGTGAAGTTGATCTTCAATCAGCTTCTGACTTAAGATTCAGATCTCAATCTGAATCTTTCTTTGCAGCCTGGTTCAGCAACTTCTCTTTTTAGATAGAGCTCTCTCTCTCCAACTTCTTCTAGATCTTCTGTCGAAAATCTTCTGTATAATTACTTCTAACTGTATTGATCAGAATCTGTATTCTTCAATGATTGATCATTACTTTCTGTTGAAGGAGAAAACTTTTATATAGTCTTCCTCCATGATAACCGGCTGATCCGATTTCTAACAACCTTCTGACAGCTCTGACAGTAGTAGTTGACCGGTTAGAAATGGCAGCTGTCAAGTCATCCAGTCACTTCTTAAAATCACTGTCTCTGTCTGAAAGTGTCGAGACTGATCTTCATTATGTGTCGACACAATTAGACTAAGTGTCTACACAAGTGGACTAAGTGTCGACACTAGCCTTGGTGGTGTCGACACAACTCCTTTTGTTGTTATAACAACTTCTCGACACTGCTTCTTTAGAATGTGTCGACACTAATTCTGTGTGTCGACACAAGCCTTCTGTTGAATGTGTCGACACAAGACTTTGTGGTGTCGACACAAATATTTCTCCTTTAATATAATAGAAACTTGCTATGTGTCGACACATCTCCTTTGTGTCGACACAAATACTTCTTTACTTTAACTTTATTGAAGCTTTGCTGTGTGTCGACACAAGTCCTGTGTGTCGATACAGTTGATGTTGACAAATACTTCTGTGTGTCGACACTGCCTCTATGTGTCGACACATTTGATGTCGACTAAGTATTCCTGTGTGTCGACACTGCCTTTTGGTGTCGACACTGATTCTGTCGACTTTGCTTCTCTGTGTGTCGACTGAGCTTCACTGTGTGTCGACACATTCCTTCTGGTATCGACACAGTTGATTCTGGTGTCGACTCAGCCTTTCCAAGTGTCGACACAATTAACTCCAAGTGTCGACACAGCTTTTCTCTAGTGTCGACACAGGCCTTCATAAGTGTCGATACTGTTTCTCTAGGTGTCGACACATGGACTTAGAAATTTTTCTGCATTTCCTGCAATTACTTAACCTGCACATATAAACTCAAAACACATCAAATACACCTTGATGTATATCATTGTGAAGGGTGAGGCTTCTTTAAATCTGGTACACATTTTCCAATGTACCCAACACTTTGTGTGCACGACCTCTCTTCTCACTCCGTCTTTCTATCCGTGACCTGTTTTCGCGGTTTCTCTGCCTCTTTTCTCCCCGCGAACTCCTTCCAGTTTGCGCGTCTTCTCTATCTCTTGTTCGTGCGAACTCCCTTTTTAGCCGCAGGACTTCTTTCCCTCTGCCTTGTTCTGCTTCTTGCTCGTGACCTTCCTTGCTGCTGGTGTGTTAACACCGTGACCGTTGCATAACCTTGTCTTGTGTCTGCTGTGGCCTTCCCCGCCACACGAACTGATTGCTGGTCGCACCGTCTCCGTAGCTTGTTGTTCGCACGACCTGTTTCTACTCGCGCGGCTTCTTGTCTCTTCTATGGATCTTTTCCGGGCATACCGTGGATCACTGTTGGCTGAAACATCCACATCTTCGCCCCTCTGGTGACTCTTCCTCAAAGTCGTCCGCCTCAGTGGTCACATCATCAAGTAGTTCCCACGTGGTTACTCAAGATAAATGGTTGATCGACTCTGGTGTGGCTAATCACATGACGAGCAATCCTCAGTGCTTTTCTCTCCTATAAACACATGATCGGTTGCCCCCACTCCTCATTGCAGATGGCTCTCCCTCCCCGGTCCGTGGGACGGGAGTGGTTCATTTCACTTCGTCTCTTCGCTTGATAGACACTCTCTATGTGCTTAAGTTTCTATGCAATTTATTATCAGTTACCTCTTTATGCAAGCAACTTCAGTGCTCCATCACATTCACTCCAACTTCTTGTTCTTTTCAGGATCCGAGCTCCCAATGGACGATTGCTACTGGGACCGAGAGCGGCGGCCTCTACTTCCTCGACAATGTTTCCTCCATGTCCGCCTCCTCCTCCTCCTCTACAAATCTTCTACAGTGGCATCTCCGCCTTGGTCATCCTCCTCCACGGCTTCTTTGTCAGCTTCTGCCCCACCTCCCTCCCCACAGTTCTCCTCTCAACTGCGATGCCTGTCAGCTTGGCAAGCATCACCGTTCCTCCTTCCCGTTGAAGCAAGGTCGTGGCTCTACCCGTCCGTTCAATCTCATTGACTCCGATTTCTGGGGTCCTACTCCTACCCTCACCGTTGGTCGAGGTAGTTCTTATTTTGTTACCTTTATTGATGACTTTTCTATATATACTTGGGTGTATCTCTTACGAGATTGCTCTGAATTATTCAATGTATGGACCTCTTTTTATCACTTAGTTTAAAATTAGTTTGGTGTTTTAATTAAAATCATTCTCTCTGATAATGCTAAGGAGTATATTAGTCAAGCCTATTCATCTTTCTGTATGCAACATGGGATCGTTCATCAAACTAGTTATGTCTATACCTCCCAAAAAAATGGAGTGGCGGAACGCAAAAACCGTCACCTCCTTGATGTCGCTCGCACTCTGATAACGCAGATGCATGTCCCTTGCTCTTATTGGGGCTATGCAGTTCTCATTTCCTGCTATCTCATCAATCACATTCCCTCCACGGTTCTCCACGGTAAAACACCATTCTCCATTCTCTATTCGGACAAGGATCCTTTTCCTCTTCCTCTACGTATCTTTGGGTGCACAACTTTTGTGCACGCTCCCTCAACTACCCGTGACAAACTCTCCCCTCGCTCCACCAAATGTATATTTCTGGGGTTCTCTACCACTCAGAAAGACTATTGTTGTTTTGATCCCATTCTTCAAAAGTACTTCGTCTCCGCCGATGTTACCTTCTTCGAGAATGCTCCCTATTTCTCCGACGACTCCTCTCTCTTCACCATCGAGAATGTTCCTGCGGCTTCTGACTCTCCCACTGTTCCCTCCAACCCATCGAACCCTACCAAGGTTTTTCCACCTCCACCATCTCCATCTTCTCCTCCTCTATCTTCACCTCCGCTATCTCCCTCTTCTCCGTCGTTGTCGCCCTCTACTCCCGGGCTAGCCCTCTCCGCCATGGATGCTCCAGATGTTGAGGAACCCGTTGACCTGAATCTTCCCATTGATCTTCGCAAAGGGGTTCGGGCATGTACCCAACACTCGCTTGCTGCTGCTGTTTCCTATGATTGTCTTACCCCTTCTCGCAGGGCTTTTGCACTAGCTATCTCTGCCACTGCCACCCCCCCGCTCCTACCAGGAGACCCTTACTATTCTTCATTGGAAGGCTACCATGGATGAGGAGATTGCTACTCTCACTGAACGGGTACGTGGACACTTGTTCCTCCTCCCTTCGGCACAGATGTTGTTGGCTGTCGCTGGGTCTTTATGGTGAAGTTCAGTCCAGACGGCAATGTGGATCGTTACAAGGCCCGTCTTGTTGCGAAAGGCTTTACCCAGACTTATGGTGTTGACTAGTTTGACACCTTCTCTCCAGTTGCTCGTCTCAGTGCCATCAGGGTCCTCCTCTCTGTGGCTGCAAACAAGGATTGGCCCATTTCTCAGCTGGATGTCAAGAATGATTTTCTATATGGGGATCTCAAGGAGCATGTCTACATGGAGCAACCTCCATGGTATGTTGCTCAGGGGGAGACACATGTATGCCGGCTAAAGAAGGCTATCTATGGCCTAAAGCAAAGCCCTCAGGCTTTGTTTGACAAGTTTATCGGGATTGTGGCGACAGTGGGTTTTACGAGAAGTTCTGCAGATCACTCTTTATTTATTCAAAAAACCTCCCTGGGTCTGGTGGTTCTTGCGGTATATGTGGATAATATTCTTCTCACTGGAGATGACCAGGCTGGGATAACTTTGACAAAGAAGCATCTTCGGCAACACCTGGTCACAAAGGATATGAGTTCTCCAAAATACTTTCTGGGGATAGAAATCTCTCAGAAGCCCAATTCCTTAGTCCTCTCCCAACGCAAGTATGCTCTTGATTTACTTAAAGAGGCAGGGTTGGCTGGGGATAAACCTGCCTGATGCCCCATGGCGACTAGAGAAGATAAAACTTGGACGGATGACTCTCCTCCTCTTTTAGATGTTACAAAGTACAGACGTCTGGTTGGTAAGCTCATATATCTCATGGTGACCAGACCCGACATCTCTTATGTTGTAGGTAAGGTTAGTCAATTCATGCAAGCTCCTAGGGAGTGTCATCTATAGTCGGCCCTGAGAATTTTGGAGTATGTTAAATCAGCGCATGAGAAAGGACTACTCTTTCAGAAGAATGATTACTTGAGTGTTGAAGCGTACTCAGATTCGAGCAATGCTGATGACAAAGGAGACCGCAAGTAAACATCGGGCTTTTGTACCTTTGTGGGGGGAAACTTTGTGAGCTAGAAGAGCAAGAAACAGTCTGTCATCTCCAAGTCCAGTGCAGAAGCAGAATATCGAAGTATGACGTCGATCATATGCGAGTTGATGTTGTTACGGGCTCTCATGCTTGACTTAGGAGAGGTCTACAACTATCCTCTACCTATGTTTTGTGATAACAAGACCGCTATATACATCTCCAAAAATCTGGTCTTCCATGAGAGAACAAAGCACATTGAAGTTGACTGCCACTTTATTCGGGAAGAGATTTTGAATGAACAAATTTGTACTCCGTTCGTCACCTCCGATAAAGAGTTGGCTGATATTTTCACCAAGCCGATGTACGCCTCTTTTTTCCATATTTGCGACAAGCTGGGCATGATCAATATATATGCTCAAGCTTGAGGAGGAGTGTTGTAGTATGGAGACCGGGCGGTCTGGCGGTCTGACTCTGGCGGATTGGAGACCGCGCGGTCTGTCGGTTTCTCTCCATCGGTTCGGTAGCCGGACTGTTGCTGTTTGGTGTCTGGGCGATCTGGCGGTTTGTCTCAAGCGACTTGGAGACCGGGCAGTCTGGCGGTCTCCTATGGCGGCTTGTTCTCTCCTTCTGGTGGTTGCCGGGAGGTTAGCCTATTCGTCTAACCGCGCGACATGTTCGGCTTGTTTTCTTATTAAACCGCTTATACCTGTAATTATTTAGTCCCACATTGCTTATTTGTAATCTCTTTCATCTCCTCCATTTTATAAAAGGGAGGTCATACCTGAAAGTCCACCTAGTGTCAACTATCTTCACCTATGGGGGGGGGGGGAATAGGTGACGTGCAGCGTTTTTGCGGAATTTAAATTGTACCTTCACACGAAAATAAAACAACACAGCACAAAAGAGTACACAAGCTATTTACAGTGGTTCCCCGACTTGGGTACATCCACTTTCCCCCTTCGACCTATCTCCCAACCAGGGACGACTCGGTCTCTTCACCAACAGGATTGAAATCCAATCCTTGCACTATCGGAAGGAACCCTTCCACACGTAGGAGTCAACACTCCTACAACACGGGTTGCACTCAACCCTTACAACTAGGAACCAACGATCCTTTACAACAAAAGTAAAACTAGAATGTACAAGAGATACAAAGTACGTTTGGAGACTAAGGTGTCCCTCTTCGTTGACGACGTGTTTTTGAAGTCCACGAAGAGTCCACTACCCTAGATCTCTCTTGGAGAGAATCTCCCCGGAACCAGCGGCGGCAAGATGGGCGGCGGCTAGGTTCACAGGATCGGCGGCGACAACAATGTGCGGCTGCTGTACTTTGGAGATCCAAACTTCGTAGCGAAGCTAGCTAGGTCTACCAACGGTCATACCAGGATCAATCGTCTCGATCGATTCGGATGGGGAAGATTTTCCCGATCTACAAATCAAGAGACAAGAGATCTCCGGTTAGACACGTGAGACGCTAAGCTTAGCTAGGCTTCTGTCACAGGAGGATCTGGGCGAAACCACGATCAACCGGCGAACAACTTGGCGCGAGCGACGACGGCGGCGGGGGCGGAGCGGAAACAGCGATCTAGGTCACGTCGCGGCTCGCGTATTTCTTTTCTTCTTCGCTATGTTTACTGTTCAAAAATACGCGTGTATTTATACACAAGTATACACCTAAGTGACCGTTGTGGGTCCCACCTGAAGGAAACCCTAGTTCCGGTTCAACACAGTCTCAGCGGCAGAATCCGGTCCAGCAGCTCCCAGAAAAATTGCCAAGTCAAAATCGGCGAGAATCAAAGGTGATTCTCGACGAATCGGCGAGAATCAGTTAGTGATTCTCGACGATTCGTCGAGAATCACTAGTGATTCTCGCCGAATCACTTGATGATTCTCGACGAATATTACTTGGCCATGAACTGCTCAACGATGGGTTTGACGAGAATCACTAGTGATTCTCGCCGAATCTTACTTGGCACCGTTTTGAGGTAGCCGGATAGAGTCGGCGAGAATCACTTGGTGATTCTCGTCGATTTATACTTAGACGAATTTTCGTCTTTCCACCCAAGAGCTGCTCCTTAACCCATCCTTGCTCCTTGTCTGCTCTTGCATAAACACGGCCCTGTACTTGAAATAAGTGCACTCCAATAGAGAGAGTACACGTAGGCCAACACACTGATCTGCCCAACGAGGGATTACGTCGTGCAAACCCGTGTATATTGACCTACTGCACCCTGACATTGGTGTGCACTTAGCGTGGAATAACTGCAAACACAACTTGAGAGGTTTCATCAAATACATTGTGAATTCATCTTAGCTTGATAGGTGGCTTCCTCAAATCCAGGTAATTGTGGATACAATACCCAACAATCTCCCCCTATTTGACGAAGCCAAAACCCTACTAGCTAAGATGAATAACACCAACCAGATAATATAAACAACATTCAGAATTTAAATATGCAGCACAAGAGAATATATGCAAACAGATCAAGACTTGAGTCATTCACAAATTCAAATACATACATATATATATATATATATATATATATATATATATATATATATATATATATATATATATATATATCTCAAGATTGTTCATATAATAACAATAAACGTTAATTGTTCTTAAGAGAGAATGACAGGCTATAAATTTTTTGACTATTTTTCTTTGGCTAAGTCATCCTTGAGTTTCTGAGCCAAATACTTCTTTCTTTGCCTCTCCATGTACTCTTGGGGCTTCGGATAATATCTGGGAGGAGGAGCTTTATCTGTCACAGAGTTGGTCCTGAAGAAGATGTTTCGTTTCGCTTCATACATCTTGTGCATCTCCCACTCATACTGGCCGTATACCTCGTTTCGATTGATTTCCCCTTGTTCCTGTAGCCAGAATGTGTCCAATATGATACTCTTGGAAACTGGACTCCACTTTTCGTTTCTTACTTCCTCCTCCTTCAGTCTGATTCTCTTTTCAGTTTGTGTTTCCTTTGATGTCCCTTCTTGAGACTTTCTCTTGTCCCTGGCTTTTGCTAGGGCCTCTTGGTCAAACATGGCCATACGTTTTGCTTTGGAAATAGCCCTAGCATCAGCTTCACTCATGGGAACTTTTGCAGCACTTACTCCCTCAGCAGCCGTAGAAGTCTCAGGAGCATGAATACCCACAGGATTTTCAGGCAAAACGACGCCTAACGCCTGTTGGAGCATCCACCAGCAACTGTCATAGACATATTTGTTTGACTGTTCAAAGTTGTTGATCATGACTTCCCGAAGCTCAGCCATCTTAGCTATATATTCTTTCTCCCCCTTTTTGGCTTCGACTGCGATGGAGTTTGCATAGGAGTGCAGTGAGTCATCAATATGCTTTGTCGTCCTGGAGAATTCAGTGACCAATGCTTGTTGATTGGCGTTGAGAGTTACCATATTACCGTCAAACTTTTGAATGTTGTTTGCGATAACATGAGCATTCTGATTTACTACGACGAGAGTGTCGGTGTTCTTTTTCAACCCGTCCATAAGAAGAGTGACCGCTTAGGCGGCCGCTGTATACTTTTCTTCAAATTTCTTTTCCATCATGTCAAGTTTATGATTGATCTCCACCATGTTCTTGAGCATGAGATTTTCAGATTTCTTAATCCTTTTCAACATTTTATTCTGAGCTGTCTCAAAAGATGCTTTAAGCTCATCCACTATGCCCTGAATGATATTCACGGTGTGAGTGGCTATATCATCTCGTAGGGGAAGATCCTGAGGCACTCCTTGGCCTTGCGCTTCAGCAGATGCACCTGTAGAGCTGGACACGAGCACAGTCTCTAATGGGGGAATGCTGGCGGCCTCTGTAGATTTTTCGGACTCCCCCTCCACTGGTGCACCGATGATCTCAGGAGCAATCTCAGGTGTGTGCTTGTCAAGTGGAGCTTCAGTGATATCCTGAGTCTCCAAGGCTTCCTGTCCCTCATTGTCGTCTTCCTCTCCTTCATCATCCATGAGATCATCTTCATCAGCATCTTCTTCCAACTCTTTGTCAGCAGTCTCCTGTACAGCAGCTTCGGCTCCTTGATCGTTCCGGTTCAGGGCCTACTCATGCTCCAGCACAGTTTCACTTTCTTCTTGTATATCTGCCACAACATCTCTGGCCATCTGGGAGATGTCAGATACTATATCAGCATGAGTGGGTAGAGGCTCCCCCTCAATTCCTGCAGTCAAAGCATCAGGAATTTCACTGGGGATTACTACGGAATCAGCCACAGTGTCGTCCTCGGCTGGAGATGCTTCTTGGCGTTCTACTACGGCAGCCTGCCCAATGTGCCTCTCCCATCTGTCAAACACACTTGAGTCCATTTTCTTCAAGTAGTGTAGAGGAACACCTTTGCTCATGTCATACTTATCTCCATTCAGCTGATTGAGATACAGACTGATGATTCGGCCAAAGCTCGGAGATCTCAGGGTGTCCTTTATCTTCTCAAACAGCAATGCCCCCCAGTTGAAGCTTTTTCGGCAGACAATTGGCACCAGGATCTTGAACATGTCCGCAGAGATATGGTCATGAGAGCCTGGCTTGCATATGAGTACTTTTCCGATTATGTCTGACAGAAGTTTCCCTTCTTCATTCATATCCTTGCGCTTTATTGACCGAGTTCCTCGAGCGAGACCACAGAATAATAGAGTCCTAGTTTTGTCTTCTTCCTCAAGATAATCCTCGTGCTCCGAGCTAGAGAGCTGCAGGAAGTGGGTTAGCTTGTTTGCAGACATCTTGATCGTTGCCCCTGCCACCTTGCTCTTGATAAGAGAGTCTTCATTTCGGAGTCTGGCGGTAGCGAAGAACTCCAGCACCTCTTTGTCCAAGATTTTACACGGGTGCTCCAGTACGAATGAGAGCCCAGCTTCTTCCAGCATAAGAATGATGTTTCTGAATTCGTCAGAGGCATGAGAGAACCCTGTTCGAACTAGCTCGCATCCAGTGACTAGCCCAGCGGTTGTCCTTGGAGCCATTGCACACCTAGGGAGAGAATCCCTACTCTACTCTTAATTAACAGTCAAAAGGGAAGCGACACTAGTGATACCGTCCAAGTACGGGTGAGGAAGAGGTTACCTAAAAGCGTAGACGGGAGTTAGATGGTTGAAGATGATGGACACCGGATGAGTGCACGCGGAGAAATTCCTGGAAGGAAGAATCGAAACCGGGAGAGATCGTCGGTGAGCTTCCTGCGAGAGATCTTCGGTGAGCGTCCTGCGGGATGTCGACGGAAGCCTGCACGATTCGGCGAGATACTTGCGGGAAGACGATGGAGACCTTCGGTGAGAAACTTCGGTGGGATTCTTGCGGGAAACCTTCGGTGAGAAACGATGGAGACCAGGGAAGACGATGGAGACCTTTGGTGAGAAACTTGCGGGATCGACGAAAGGGGAAGACGATTCGGGGAAGACGATTCGGCGAGAATCTTGCGAGATTCGGCGAGTTTCCTGCGGAGAAGGTCCTTCGGCGGGATTCCTACGGAAGGTGAAGGGTCGGCGGGAATTATAAATATATAAAGGATCGTGAGTTCGGCGGGAGACTGCGTGAGATCGATGGGATTTAGAAGGGATTTTAACGGGTTTCCGGCTTTTCCATATAAGTTAATTTAAAAATCTTCTAAATATGTGAATACTTCTTAAAGCCACTATTTAGGGTTTGAACCGGTTTTTCCATACATTTCTTGATGGTAATCTTCGCTAGTTTTTAGTGAACTAATTTAAGCCTGTAGATGTTAGATCTCGAGTCTACCAGTGGAATTTCCAATAAGTCGTCATTGTTGTATCTATGGTTTATGTTTACCGTGTTAACATATCCTTAGATGTACGCACATATAAGTGTAAGTATAAGTATAAATATATATATATATATATATATGTAAATGTGGATACAATATGACTCAAGTCCTTGAACTGATCAAAAGTACCTGGGATTATGAGAGTTATCATTTAGTCCCTCAGGTAAAACATATTAGGAGCTCGATGTGAGTATGCCCATGTAGATATCACATCTGTTATTCCAGACGCTTGTTCCAATTTAGTCTTGAGCCATCTACTGTCTAGTTCCCCTCATATTTACGGGAACCTAGACTACCCTGCAAGAAAGAGTTACTTTACCTTAGGAACCCAAATCATATTGGATCCTAGGTTCCTGTTAGCATAAGCACTCGACTGCCTTCCTTCAGAAAACCTGTCAGGAAGACTACCTCTGCCCAGAAAATGTGGATAAGCCCTTGCCCTTGACACAGAGGGGTTGTGCCAACAGTCGATGGCAAAGTGTCCCACTTTGCCACAACACCAACACGGGTGAATGTTATATCGCCGTTTCTGACCTGATCTAGTGACTGAGGTAGTCACGGTCCTAGGTCTAAACGGGATAGGGCATGATCTCCTCACAAAATTTCCTCTTCCACCGTGACATATGGAAGGGTGGAAGGAATGCATGTTGCGAGCGTCATGAGGCCAGGGAGGTGGTGCCTTCCTTTCAGGCATCCCCCTTCCTGAGGCCCCATGAAAACTTACACCATGACTTCTAACCTCCCTGTCCTGTGTCCTCGGGTGGTGAGAAGTGTTCTGAGAGCTGGTACATGCAGATTCACACCGAGTTGAGGCAGTGGCAGTAAATACAAAGGGCTCAGAATGAGCCTTAGGTATTCTCTCATGGGTGGCCACGACGACCCTTGCACTACGAGTGTCTCCACATGAGGACAGATCACCCTTGCAGTGACCATGATTATTCCTGTGGTCATACCTGAAGGCATGATGAGTTGCCTTCCTGCTTGGAGTGGGGGGTCGGAATACCGTTTCCCCATTTCTCCACGAATTGATAATCCGGGAGATCCACCCATTTTCTTGCTTTCTCTTTATAGCATCAACCTTGGAAAAGTTTGATACTATTCTTTTCTCATTCTCTAGACTACTCTCTAGAGGTGAGATTTTAGAGTCCTTGACCTTGTTGGATGCCAATTGGAGAACCAACAAGATCTTCAGTCGAGCAATCTCTTGAGCTTGCTCCTCAGCAAGTATGTTGCTTGTCTGAAGGGCTCTCTTCAGAGAATCAGAATTTTCTGAAGGAAAGCAGTTCCTGACTTCAGAAACTTCAAGAGAGACGGGGCAGGATGAAGAAGTTACCTGCACTTCAGTGTTATTGTCATTAGAGCCCGTGATCGTTGTGTCATCCTCATCAGAGCTGCTTTCCTCACTGGCCTCTTTAGTCTCTGACATGGACACTAGAGCTCTGATGCTGTCCGATAGATCCTTGCCTTCATCTTCAGAGGCGAGGACCCCCACATAGGCTTCATCCTCTGATTGACAGCAGATTCCAGCTTTCTCTGACCCCCCCATCAGCTCTGAGATCATCAACCACATAGATTTAGCTGACCCACATTTTTCCAATCTAGAGTGAGAAGCTCCAGACCAGATATCCATGATAATTTGACGAATCCTCTTGTCCAAATTAAATAACGAAAGTTCCGTCTCCGACATCTCAGCAATGCACTTGGGCACTTGGATTCTAGAGTCGGAGATCTTCATAGGAATAAAAGGACCCTCTTCCAGGATGAAAGATGCTCGAGGATCGATAGCATCCAAGTGATACGACACTCTCATCCTCCAGACGGGGTAAAACTCCTTTGTGCATGTGGGGAGTCTTAGTGGCGATATCTCATGATCTAGCTCCATGCTTCTGACACTGGTGGCAGGATTCAACTCAAGGTGTAAACCTTTTTGATGAGTAACCTCCCTCTGATACCACTTGAAAGTCCACCTAGTGTCAACTATCTTCACCTATGGGCGGGGGGGGGGGGGGGGGAATAGGTGACGTGCAGCGTTTTTGCGGAATTTAAATTGTACCTGCACATGAAAATAAAACAACACAGCACAAAAGAGTACACAAGCTATTTATAGTGGTTCCCTGACTTGGGTACATCCACTTTCCCCCTTCGACCTATCTCCCAACCAGGGATGACTCGGTCTCTTCAGCAACAGGATTGAAATACAATCCTTACACTATCGGAAGGAACCCTTCCACACGTAGGAGTCAACACTCCCACAACACGGGTTGCACTCAACCCTTACAACTAGGAACCAACGATCCTTTACAACAAAAGTAAAACTAGAATGTACAAGAGATACAAACTACGTTTGGAGACTAAGGTGTCCCTCTTCGTTGACGATGTGTTTTTGAAGTCCACGAAGAGTCCACTACCCTAGATCTCTCTTGGAGAGAATCTCCCCGGAACCGGCGGCGGCAAGATGGGCGGCGGCTAGGTTCACGGGATCGGCGGCGACAACGATGTGCGGCTGCTGTACTTTGGAGATCCAAACTTCGTAGCGAAGCTAGCTAGGTCTACCAACGGTCACACCAGGATCAATCGTCTCGATCGATTCGGATGGGGAAGATTTTCCCGATCTACAAATCAAGAGACAAGAGATCTCCGATTAGACACGTGAGACGCTAAGCTTAGCTAGGCTTCTGTCGCAGGAGGATCTGGGCGAAACCACGATCAACCGGCGAACAACTTGGCGCGAGTGGCGACGGCGGCGGCGGCGGAGCGGAAACAGCGATCTAGGTCACGTCGCGGCTCACGTATTTCTTTTCTTCTTCGCTCTGTTTACTGTTCAAAAATACGCGTGTATTTATACACAAGTATACACCTAAGTGACCGTTGTGGGTCCCACCTGAAGGAAACCCTAGTTCCGGTTCAACACAGTCTCAGCGGCAGAATCCGGTCCAGCAGCTCCCAGAAAAATTGCCAAGTCAAAATCGACGAGAATCGAAGGTGATTCTCGACGAATCGGCGAGAATCAGTTAGTGATTCTCGCCGAATCACTTGATGATTCTCGACGAATATTACTTGGCCATGAACTGCTCAACGATGGGTTCGGCGAGAATCACTAGTGATTCTCGCCGAATCTTACTTGGCACCGTTTTGAGGTAGCCGGATAGAGTCGGCGAGAATCACTTGGTGATTCTCGTCGATTTATACTTAGACGAATTTTCGTCTTTCCACCCAAGAGCTGCTCCTTGACCCATCCTTGCTCCTTGTCTGCTCTTGCATAAACACGGCCCTGTACTTGAAATAAGTGCACTCCAATAGAGAGAGTACACGTAGGCCAACACACTGATCTGCCCAACGAGGGATTACGTCGTGCAAACCCGTGTATATTGACCTACTGCACCCTGATATTGGTGTGCACTTAGAGTGGAATAATTGCAAGCACAACTTGAGAGGTTTCATCAAATACATTGCGAATTCATCTTAGCTTGACAGGTGGCTTCCTCAAATCCAGGTAATTGTGGATACAATACCCAACAATACCTTTGTAATACACACCTTTTTTGGATAATAAAATTTCTGTTATTCCAATTTCCGGTTTCTACTTGTATGTTCTCACAAAGAGTTATATGTAGAAATTGTACAGCCTGTGGGATTATATAAGAATATATGCTATGGACCTAGTACTCATGTTAATATATATATGATATTATATATATTTGATAGTGTTTCATATTATTGCTTCCGCAAACCTCTGATGTGTTGTGAATGTTATGATTCTAGCCGAGCAAGGTGGCCAAAAATTGCTTAGATAGGGTGGATCGTCACCCCCAGGGAGCACTATGTGGACGTCTTGGGCAAGTAGTACATTATCCAGCCTGACCCGAGGCTCCAGCATGGAGGTCCCACCATACACACGGAAGATCATATAGCGCTTCTCCTCCTTAGCCTATGTTGAGCTAAGGGCACCTCAGGAAGCATTAGAAAATTAGGGAATAAGAAGATTGGAATGCTTGAAAGCTTGCCTCCTGAGGTACCCCCTTGGGTCTATTTATAGTTTTTTGAAGTTGGTCTGCCAACAGCGTACCTCCGCTGTTTGGAACGGCTATATGCAGCCAAAAGTGGTCTACCATCAGCCAAACTCTGCTGTTCTGGAAGGCTACATGCAGCCCTACAAGGATATCCAGGTAATTTTATCTCTAGACCCCACCGTGTGAGTGGTCCATGGGGGAACCACTCACCTAAAGGGGCAAATACTGGGAAGCCAGGCACTCGCCTCCGCGGCACCCCACTGGGCGAGTGGTCTATGGGGGCACCACTCGCCCAAAGGGGCGAGTGCTGGGGAAGCCAGGCAGTCGACTCCACGGCCCCCCACTTTGGATGGTTCTGGAAGGATCTCGCACTATTCAATGCCAGGGAACAGGAGGAGC
This sequence comes from Platanthera guangdongensis, assembly GCA_039583875.1. Taxonomy (NCBI): domain Eukaryota; kingdom Viridiplantae; phylum Streptophyta; class Magnoliopsida; order Asparagales; family Orchidaceae; genus Platanthera; species Platanthera guangdongensis. The sequence continues at coordinate 235,047,568 of CM077153.1, forward strand.
TGAGAGGCTAAGCTCCACTCGACGCCAAGGAGCTGAAGGCACTAAATGCACTCGCCTCACTCAACGCCAAAGAACACAAGCTGCCGAGAGGCTAAAACTCCACTCGATGCCAAGAAGCTGAAGGAGCTGAGTGCACTCGCCACACTCAAGGCTAAGGAGCAGAAGGAGTTGAGAGGCCAAAACTCCACTCGACGCCAAGGAGCCGAAGGTGCTGAGTGCACTCGCCTCACTTAACGCCAATGAACAAAGACGTTGAGTGGCTAGAACTCCACTCAATGCCAAGGAGCTGAAAGCATTGACAGCGCGAGCTCCACTCAACATCAAGGAAAATGGGATCATCTCGCCACTCGACTGGGCGGACATGACCTGGATCTCGCAGCTCGCCTTCTCTTATTAGGCGAGCGTGAGTCGGTGGAGGTTACTTGGGCAGGCGTGGGCCGGTCCAGCTGGCTCGCGCGACTCACTCTCCCTGGTTGGTGAAGCAAGCCAGCCATCCCATGGGCTCGCCCGCCTACTGCATTGACACGGACTTCTATGGTCTTGGCTCTCCCGCCTGCCTGGTGGACCCACTTGGCGAACACGGGGTTGTACACAATCCTCGCTCTTTTGGAGCTTTGCAAAAGCTCGGAAAGAAACATCCAACCTCACGTGTTCGGTAAGTGCCTGTTGAGCTGGAGGGAATCTTTTGTTGGGGCCCACCTTCTTGCTATATATACACCACCAGGCTCAAGGGAAATCTCAGTTCTTCTGCTTCCCTTTTCTTCGTTAACTATTGTAGTTGAACGATACCTATATCGAAAAAATGCGAGATCGCCTAGCGGCCACGAGGGAAGGAACGTGGGCGCAGGTCATTGACGCTGCCCCTTGGTTGGCGCAGGGCCGCTTGGTTCCGTCTTTAGGCCGAAGAAGGCGAAGATGATCCAGCAGTCTCCAACAAACGGTGCCGCTGCATCTAGTTCGGCGGCCGGTACTGAGTCCACCCTTGAGGTACGCGGGCTGGTTATTTGATGTCGCTGTTATTCCACCTTTAAATTCTCCTTTTTCGCAGGTGGCACCTTGCGAGGACGGAGGCGGGGAGACATAGCTGAGGCACTCCTCGCGCGTATCTGAGCAGGTTGCCAGCCCCTTAGCTGTGGGGCACGTCTTTCTCTCGGTCCTGGCCACTCCATTAGCGACTGGTGAGTTCTTGGCCCCTCGCCTTTGCTTTCCAACTGACTCCTCTTCTCCCCTTTTGATTTTGATATTGCATCCCCTACCCCAGGAGCCATCGATTGTTCCCCTCTGGCTCCGAGATCGTCGACCTGCCCCGGGTTGGGAAAATCTTTCACTACTCTTGAAGGAGAGCTATGCTAGGGCCGGTCGGGGACTTCCCGCCCGCTTGCCAGCGCAGGGGACATGCCGACCCTGGTTGAGTATGTGTGCTTGCTTGCTTGCGACTTTCTACCATCTTTTCTGACTCTTGCTTCTATAGGCTTCAACGCCATCTCGTCGTCTGACGTCGACCTCAGCGAGGGGTACTCGCCTCCCATTCCGCGGACCGCTTCTCAGAATATCTGTGCGACGCACATGATGCCGAGGAGATGAAGAGGCAGGTGACTCGACTGTTCTAGAAACATTCCTTGATGCTGCAAGAGGTCTGTGATAGGGTGGATGAAGATAAGGCGGAGGCGGAGGAGTGCTTTGCGGTCCTGGAGGGCGTGAGGCGCCCAGAAGACAACGTCGGGATGACTTCTCCGGGAGTGCATATTACGCGAGCAGAGGAGCGGCTCAGGCACGCCACGGAATAGGTCGACCTGTACCAGCGAGAACTATTGGTAGTTCGCGAGTATTACTATCCTTGCCTACCGCCCCGTTCCGGGGTGCGAGGGCGGGGTAGATGGAAGTAGATTCAATACTGAATCACCCGCTCCTACTTTGTCGTCGGCCTGCAGGCTCGGGTCACACCTGTCTCCTGGATCGGCTCACGAGTCTCAACTATGATCTTTATTGTTTTCTTTTCCATAGTACCGAACTTGTTTATTGTTTAAAATTGCTCGTCCTCTAACAGGCTTATGTTTATATATTATTTCTTTGCCCGTGGCTTATGACTGCTTAGCTTTGCTTAGGCGAATGCTGACAAGATGTCTTACTCGCCTACCCCCTCCTTAGGAGGGCGTGAGCCGACTCAGCTCGCTTGCCACTCTGGCGGACGCGAGCTGGAAGGGCTCACTTGCCACTTTGGCGGACTCGGGCCAGCGTGGCTCACTCGCCACTTCACTGCCGCCGCATAGCTTTCATAAGACTATGCGGGCTTGGAAGTCGAAGCGTTGGGACAGATTTTTGCTATCCGCACATTTCCCGCTGATGAGACGTTTTCCCGCCATTTCTTTTTTTATAAATAGGCCACAATCCTGCTTTCCACCTACTGCACTTGAAACTTTCAGCATCTTCTACATTCCTGCGACTCTCAGCCCGCTTTTCCTTGCGTGAACTTCGGCGTCCCACTCTCTTAACATATCGCGAGATGGGAGGGAGTGGTGGCGATGCTGAGGGAAGGGGTAAGTGCGCGTGGACCTTCTCCCACCACCCTTTCTTCTCCGCCACCATCATTGAGGACGAGTTCCTCACAGTAGTCAGCGACTTCATCTCGCCCAGGTTTGCGGCGAGGCGACCCGGGGAGGAGGAGAAAATTAATGACCTCTCAGAAGGGGAGCTCGCCATCCCTATAACTCACTTTGATGCGGGCCTCCGACTTCACCTATGGCCCGAGGTCCGCCAAATTCTAAAGTACTTTGGGGTCGTCCTCGGCCAGATAACCCCCAATTCTATAGCTGTCATGGTCAGGTGCGCCTGCTTCCTACGGGAAGAGCGGATCGAGTTCAGCCTTGCAGTCTTCCACAAGCTATTCTCCTTCCGGGCGAACAAGGATGGAACCGCCTACTTCTCCAGCAATCATGTCAAGGTGCGGGAGACGGTAAACAAGAGCCACAACTGGATGAGAAAATTCGTCTTCGTTAAGGGCGACTTCGACAATGTCCCCTCTCGCCGGTCCAACTCAGCGAGGCGAGCTACCGCTCCCCTAGCCTGGGGGGCCATGAAGCCGAGCTCTGCGGGTTCTTCGAAGGGAAGAACTTCGATGTCACGTTCCTCCGAAGGAACGTCGACTCCCTCACCCCCGTCCCGCCTGGGTGAGGTAGGCTACTCGCGCCTGATTTACTTTTACTTAACCCTTTTCTTTATTATTCTAACTCTTCTTTTGCAGGTGAACAAGACCTCCCCTGCACCCTCCATATGAGAGTGCGCGAGCCGCTTCCGGCGTGCTCGCTCGCGCCGAGGCAGGCGGCTGCCGCGCTTCGCGAGGACCCACCCCTCACCTCCTAGAAGCAAGTCACCCGCAATCAGCCTCCTCCACCGCCGCCGTCCAAGAAGTCGAAGACTGCGGGCGGCGCGCCTCCCGCATCCCGGGAGAAGGGTAAAGCCCCGACGGGTTTATAGCCTGAAGCGACCGCCACCCCGGATACTTCGACCGGCGGGCCTCCTAGTGAGGCGGCCGACACCTCCAAGCCTCGAGAGCAGGTGCCGATGCTGAGGGGCACCGCAACTTCGGCTATGGAGATTGGCACCTAGACGAGCTCGGCTAGGCCCTCCTTTAGTCGGACAAGGAGGCGAATTGGGCCTCTATCACAACCCTAGTGCCGAGCTGGATGAAGCAAGAATACATCAACGGGGAGGCCTATGCCTTCTCTTTCGGCCTCTATGCGCGGGAGGATGCCGCGATCTTTGATGAGGAGGCCATGCGAGTTCTCATGCACGATAGCGTGCAGGTCCAGCTCCGTGGCTTGGAGCTGGCTCACATGGTGGGCCACAGGTGCACGCAGATGGAGCGGAATTCCGCCATGCTCCAAAAGCTCGCCGACGACAAGGAGAAAGCCTGCCGCCTCGCGCTGGAAGAAGTGGAGCATCAGAAGAAGGGGCGGATGCGGCCGACTCCATTCTCGCCGGATACCTGGGGGGGGGGGGGGGGGTCGTGGTAAGTCCCAAGACTTGAAATGTGATTCTTCCCTTAAGATTGTCTTTAAAGACATTTTGCCTTTTCTCGCAGGATGCGGCGACGGCCAAGCGCCTTGGCTTCCAAATCGCCACCCTCGAGAAGGAGAACGAGGCGTTGCGGGCGCAGGTGCGAGAATTGGAAGTCGCAGCTCCTCCACCGCCCTCCAGCAGCAGCTTCCAGCTCACCCACCACTCCGAGTATGAGCTGGAGGAGATGATGCAGAAGAATGCCGCAAAAGCCACAAATTTTGCGCTCTAGACCACGCAGCGGGTCGGGCTCATGACGAGCGAAGGCGCAGGGCTCTCGACAGGCGATGTGGTACCAGAACTGTTCCTTCCGATATCGAAGCCAGGAGACGAGTCCTTCCAATCCCTTTAGGAGGGCTCGCCTCCCGATAGCTCGCCTCGCTGAACCCCCACACCACACTTCTCTTTCTTTTTGTAATCTATGTACTTTTATTATTGTTGCAATGTAAATGCGGGCTGAGTCCCACCCTTGTAACCCTTTGTAATTAATAATATATGCTCTTCTGAAATGATCTTGCTCTGTTCCTTTGCGCACTCGCGACCCAGCTCAGCCTTCCCGCTCGCCGCCTCTGAACCCGCGTCTTGCTAGTGATATCATGTAATGACCTCCCCAGCACCACTCTCGTAAGGATGTCGGCACCCCCAACATCACACTCGAAAGGGTTCAGCCTAACCAGGTCTGTAGACCATGCACCCCAACCCCTCTCCATCCACAGGAGGGTTGTTGAGGTCGGGGATCGAACCCAAGACATCCTTGATAAGGAGTTTTCAAACCACTCCTCATCACCAACTGAGCTACAACTGAGGCAGGGAAATAGGACGGTGGTGGAGTACCATCGAGAGTTCAACCACTTAGACCGGTTTGTGGACTCCTATCAGCTGGATGAAGCGGGGTATACCAAGAGGTTCTATAAGGGCCTTCGAGAGGACCTGAGACAGGCTCTTCTGTTTGTATCCGACGGGCCTATACCTCGGATTCTGTAGATGGCAAAGAGGATGGAGGCTGATTGGCACATGACTCGAGTCCGAAAGAGGCCAACTGAGGATCAGGGTTGGGGAGAGCGTTACAAAAAGTGAACTTTTTGTAACGGCCTCCCCAACCCACGGCTCGAAAGGACGGCCACCGGCACCCCCAGCATCATGCTTGAAAGGGTTCAGCCTAACCAGGTCTGCAGACCATGCACCCCAACCCCTCTCCATCTATAGGCGGGTTGTTGAGGTTGGGGATCGAACCCGAGACCTTCTTGATAAGGAGTTTTCAAACCACTCCTCATCACCAACTAAGCTGCATCCACAGATGGGTTGTTGGGGCCGGGGATCGAACCCGAGACCTCCTTGATAAGGAGTTTTCGGCTGGCAAACTGAGGCCCATTGTCTGTGATAATGGCCTGGGTTAGACCATGACGGCAGATGATCTCCCCCCAAACAAAATTCCTGATGACTTGGGAGGTCACCTTGGCCAGCTCCTTCACCTCCATCCACTTGGAAAAGTAGTCTATCATTACCAACAGGAACCTCCTTTGCCCGCTGGCCTGGGGGAACGGTCCAACCAAATCCATTCCCCAAATTAAAAATGGCTAGGGGGTCGTGATTGTCACAACCCGCATTTTCTCACACATTTAAATAATATCAGAGCACGAGAAAATATGTGTCGTGATGTCACGCCGTACAGGGGATAACTGCACGCGCTCAGGCAAAACCTAAACTCGCGTTTGTTGAATAAATCATCATTTCTTATACAAGTAAACCAGTAACAGTTTGATGGTCGTATCCCTCGGCACCGTGGATCAGCTAGTCCACATGAAAAACTATAATTTTATACGCAGCGGAAATACATAGTTAAGGTAAGTAAACCGGGGGCGTTATAGTGATGCTCCTGAGGTATTGAGCCGGTTGTAGTTAGAGGGGGGCAAACAACTGGCATTTGTGGCACCTCTTTATGAACTCCGCAGCGTCGTGGCCCAGGGTAGGCCAAAAGTATACTTGTCTGGCAATCCTCCCTTCCAGGGTACGACTCCCGGATTGGATCCCACATTCCCCGGAGTGGACTTCTTCCAAGATCCTCTGCACTTCCCTTTCGGCCACGCAACGATCCCCGAGAGAGTCTTGCGATATAATTGCCCGTCCCAGAGGAGATAGTACGCCGACTTGTATTTGAACTTCTTCTCGTCCATCCCCTCTGGATACTCCCCTGTGGAGAGGAAAGTCGTGAATGGGTCCATCCACGAGGGGTGTTGATCCACCTCCATCAGCTCCCCCTCTTCTATGGAGGGGCGGAACAGATCCGTAATGGTACCCCCCACCCGGGGACCGTGCTTTGCCAGCTGATCGACCTGCTCATTCTCCTCCCTGGGTACGTGTCAGATGGAGAAGATCTGAAACGTGTTGATGACCTCCTTTACTTTTGCTAAGTATAGTCGGAGGGTAGGCTCTCTCGCCTCGAACTCCCCATTGATCTGGGAAGCCACCACCATAGAGTCAATGAGGACCTCCACATCGAGCACCCACAGTTCCCTGGCTAGGCGCAGCCCGACGATCACTGCTTCATACTTGGCCTTATTGTTTGTCATGGGAAAGTGCACCACCACCGTTTGCTCGATCCTCATCCCTTGGGGGCTTTCCAAGATTACCCCCACCCCCAAGGAATGTTTTCCTGAAGTGCCGTCTACCTTCACCTTCCACGAGGCCAAATGAGTGAGCTCTTCCTCCGCCACCTCGACCACGTAGTCAGCCAAAAGTCGGCCATTGATTGGGCCTTGATCGAGAGGCGGGGGGCAAAGGAGATTTCGAACTCACTCAACTCCACCGACCATTTAGCCAACCTGCCCGATTGCTCCACCCCCTCGAAGATGTTGCGGAGGGGATGGTCAGTCACCACTCAGATATAGTGTGCCTGGAAGTAGGGCCGTAGCCTCCGAGCCGAGATGACCAGAGCGAAGGCCAGCTTTTCCAAGATAGGATATCGAAGATCGGCCCAACACACATAGTATATGGGGAGCTGCCTCTTCCCCTCTTCTCGAACCAGGACGGAGCTCAGTGCCTTTGCCCCGACCCCAAGATACAAGCACAGGTCCTCCCCCTCCTTCCACCCTTGGAGCAGCGGAGCATGGTTCAACTGCCTCTTCAGGGCCTAGAATGCCTCCTCGCACTCCTGTGTCCACTCGAACTTCTGGCCTCCCCTCAATGTCTCAAAGAAGGGGGAGCACTTCTCCCCGGCCCGGGAGAGGAACCTGTTCAATCCTGCTAGCTTCCCTGTCAACCGCTGCACCTCTTTGGCACTCCGGGGCGACCCCAACTCCATGATGGCTTTGACCTTGTCGGGATTCGGCTCGACCCCCACCGGGGTGAGGAGGTGTCCCAAGAACTTTCACCATTTGGCCCCGAAAACGCACTTCAGGGTGTTCAACCGCATCTTGTATTTGCGGAGGGTGGTGAAGGTTTCCTCTAGTTTCTGGAGGTGAGAGTCCATGTCTCGACTGTTGATAATGAGGTAATCTACATACACCTCCAAGTTCCTCCCCTTCTATTCCCGTAAGACCCTGTCCATCATCTTTTGGTATGTCGCACCCTGTATTATTCAACCCAAAGGGCATCATCTTGTAGCATTAACACCCATCCCCCGTGATGAATGAGACATCTTTGATGTCCGGGGGTGCATCCTAATCTGGTGATAACCTGAAAACGCATCTAAGAAGCTCATTACAGGAAAACCGACAGCTGAGTCAACCAGCGCGTCGATCCGAGGCAAGGGATAATAGTCCTTAGGGCATGATTTATTAAGTAAGGAAAAATCTACACACATATGCCACCAGTCGTCTCCTTTTTTAACCATAAATACACTGGAGACCCAGCCGAGGTATTGTATTTCGGATACAAAGCTGGCCTTGATGAGTTTGTACACCTCCTCCCTGATGGGCTCGACCAGCTTATCCGTCGTGGACCTCTTCTTCTGCTGGATGGGGCGAGCTCCAGGGTCCAGGTTGAAGCGATGATAGGCCACGTCCGCGTCAATCCCCTGCATCTCCATTGCAATCCATGCAAAGATGTCCACATTCTTCTGGATGCATGCCTGCATCCTGCCCAGAGCCTCCGGGGTCAGCTCCTCGCCGATGTGGACCTTCTCCACCCTACTTCCAAGGGTGAGAACCTCCATCACCATCACATCTTCTGCAGCCTCCAGCCTGGACTGCTCCCCCATTCTCCGATGTCCCTCTCCTCCGGGACAAGAACCTACTCAGTTGCCGCCTTTTCCTCCACGGCCATTGCCTCGGCTGACTCCTCCTGGTCTCCTCCTGCAACCTCCACCTCCGTGCAGCTCTCCACCTCCATCCCTTCTCCTTCGGCCCCCTGCTCTGCTTCTTCCATTCTTTGCCCCATCTCATCGGCCCCTTCCTACCAGAAGATAGAGTTCACAGTGGTGACGTAGCACTCCCTCGCTACTTTAGGGACACCCCAAACCCGGATCTAGATCCCCTCGGCATTGAACTTCAGGCATTGGTGGAAGGATGAGGGGACGTAGCAGAAGGCGTTGATGAGGGGCCGCCCAAAGATGGCGTTGTAGCTGCTGGGGGCATCCATGATGACAAACCTATAGTTCCAGGACTGCCCCCCAGGTGACGTGGAGCCCCATTCCTCCTTCTACCCCCTTCCTCTCCCATGAAAACCCAAACAGGGGCCCATATGAAGCTAGCACCCTCTTCGCCTCCACCTTCATCTCGTTGAATGCGCTCTTGAAGATGACGTTGACGGAGCTCCCGTTGTCAATGAGGATCCTAGAGACGGTCAAATTCTTGATGGCCATCTGGATGACCAGCGCATCGTAGAAGGGATCCTCATGATCCGGCATATCCTTCCTCGAGAAGGTAATCTTCTCTTCTGCGGGTGGGGTCTGGGATGTGGAGCCGATGCTCCGGCAGTACATGTTGTGGAGGCTCGCCTTTAGGGAAGCCTTAATCCCCACCCCCATGGATCACTCTGATCCCTCCCCGGCTCGCGACGTCCACCTAGTCTTCGCATCGATCCTCCACCGCCCAAAGCAGGACCTCCTCAATCCTCACCTCCTGGCGACCCTGCTGCTGATACTGCTCCCTGTTTCCTCTCATCTCGAGGAACTCCGGGCACGTGGTCGTGGCGTGACCTTCCTCTTAGTGGAACTTGTAGTAGGGCAACTCCACCCTGACTTCTCTCCTCCTTCTCCGTGCGGCTCTCCTCCTCTCCCTCATGGCTATAGCCATATTCTGATTTTGATCGGGGAGGGGAGGTCTTTGCGCCTGCCTCCAACATGGGGGGTGGAACTGATCCTGCCCCCCTGGCGGCTGTCCCTTCCCTAGTAACCTCTCTGTGGCCCCTGGTCTTGCCACTCAGGCCTATAGCCCAGTCGACGGTCTGGCTCCTAACGCCCCACCTGGGTTGCTGCTGCTGCAGTTATCGTTGTCCCCTCTGCCAGTGTTCAACTCTCCTTTTCTCCTGACCTCTGCCGCATCTCGGCTCCTTCTCCTCTTTCGTACCCACCTGGCCAGTTTTCGGGCAAACTTCGGATTCGACGCGTCCCCGTCGACTTCCCTTGCCGCCCTATCCATCAGCTCTTCGTAGGAGAGGGGCGACACTCTCTTCAGTTCCATCCTTAAGAAACCCTGTTGCAGCCCCAGGGTGAAGGCCATCATCAGGCTATGGCCTGGCATCTCCTGGACCTGGGTGACCTCCTAAAACTAGTCAACGTAACTCCCCAACGCCTTGTTCACCCCCTGCTTGATGTGGAATAGGTACTCCGACTCCTTCTTCCTCCTCTTGGAGGTGGTGAACCTCAACATGAACCCCCAACGCAGGTCCTCGAAGCAGTAAATGGAGTTGGCCGGTAGTTGGTGAAACCACTCTCTCGCCTTCTCCTTGAGGGAGATGGCGAAGAGCCTGCACTTGAAGCCGTATGACATCTGTCGGATCAAGACCACGTCCTCGAACCACTGGACATGCTGGACCGGGTCCCCCTTCCTAGTATAGTAAGACATCTCGGGTTCCCTAAACCCCTCTGGAACTGGGGCAGAAGAAACCAGCTCGCTGAAGGGGCTGCCTCCCCCTGCTGGGCGATTTGGAGGGTCTCGCCCACCCATCTCGTCGAAACGGCCCCCGCTTGCCGAGCCAGGGAAGTGCATGCGCCCAGGGAGCTCGCAACCTCTCCCTTCCTTAGCGACCTCCTTCCCAGCTCGCCTATCAGGAGCGTCCTCGCCTAGAGACGGGGCAGCGACGATTGGAATAGCTGGAGTTGAGCACTCGACCCACGCGCCGAGTGCGAACTTGAAAAGGTTGAGCACCTCCTGCCTGAAGTCTTCGAACATTACCACCATTGCCAGAGGGGGGGGGGGGGTGGCGAGTCGGACCTGTCCGAATCTTGTCCTTCTCCTCTTGCCATCTAGCATGTTGAAGATTTTCTATGCTGACCACGCTCTATGCTCACCACACCAAAATGTTGAAACCGAAATTTCGGTCTCTAGTGGAGTTCACCCTTGGGAAAGGGGTGATCGCACACCTACTTCTCTAATGCATGCCAAATAGCAAAAAGAAACGGGAACTGACCCAAGGGTTCGGCGTGGAGGTCCCACTACACACCCGAAAGATCTTAGAGCGCTTCCCCTCCCTAGCCAAAGGCTGAGCTAAGGCTACTTCAGAAAGCGCAAGAAGACCGGAACACTAGTAAGTATGCCTTCTGAGGCGCCCCTTGGGTCTTATTTATAGTTTTCTGAAGACGGTCTGCAAATAGCCAATCTCTGCTGTTTTGAACAGCTATGTGCAGCCCAACTGGGTCTGCCAACAGCGCAACTCCGTTGTTCTAACAAGCTGTTCGCACCCCTGGCAAGGGCACCCAGGTAATTCTACCTCTGGGCCCCACTAGGCAGGTTATAAGGATCTGGAGGTCGGCCCGCCACAACTCTCCACCTCGCTAAGGTGGATGCGACCTGGCTCCCGCAGCTCGCCCTCCCTCTTTGGGCGAGCGCGAGCCAGGCTGCCGCAGCCCGCCGATCCTTGCTTTGAGGCAGGCTGGCGGCCAGGTCGCCTATGGGGGAGCGGGTTGGCTGATCTGAGATTGCCACTACAGAAGTTCCAGAGGAGCTCGCCGATCTTGGTTCGACGAATTCGGATTCTCAACTCCTGAGGTTAGCTCGAAGAACTTCGAGCTCCGTTCGACGAACGCCGAGCTCCGTCAGACGAATGCCTAGCTCCGTTCGACAAACGCTGAGCTCAACCCTCTGTTCGACGAACGTAGAGCGCGACCCAAGCTCAGTTCGACGAAAGTTAGGCCTAGTTCGACGATCTCAAGGCGGGTGCGGGATGTGGTGGGCCAACTCGCGCAGCTCTCCTACTTAGCTTAGGCGAGAGTGAGCTGACCGCTCTGACTTTGCCCACATGCGGCTCTGGAGAGGTCAGGTCGCCTTGGCCCACTCACCTCACCTGGTGGACCCACTCGGCAAACACGGGTGAAGGATCAAGCGCATACCCAACCGCACAAAAAGCTCGGACTATTGGAGAGGGTGCTTCTTAGTTTCTTAAATAAGTAGCAAAGCGCCACGGGTTAAGTGAAAGGAACGCCGGACCCAACAATCCCCCCCCGGCGTCCAGCACAACCCGTCGGCTCAGAGGTGGGGTTACCACATGGCCCACATGGCTCAGAGGTGGGGTTACCACATGGCCCACACGGCTCAGAGGTGGGGTTACCACATGTCCACGGTTGCACGACTCAGAGGTGGGGTTACCACATGTCCACGGTTGCCTGACCCTCCAGACCCACACAGGTAGAAGGAAAAAATCAGGATTTAATAGCGCCCCTCGGTCTTGAACCCGTGACCTGCTTTGATACCAATTGAAGGATCAAGCGCATACCCAACTGCACCAAAAGCCCGGACTGTTGGAGAGGGTGCTACTTAATTTCTTAAATAAGTAGCAAAGCACCACGGGTCAAGTGAAGGAACGCCGGACCCAACAATGGGGATCCACACAGGAATTTTCACCTCCCCTCTTTCCTCTGTCAGCTGATATGAGCCTGACGGTGTGAGATGAGTGTCAACCGAACCTTTAATTTGGCCAACCACCGGGCGTTACTACCGACTCGATCAACTAGATGAGAGCCTGACGGTGGGTGTTGACCTTCTACCGGACTTGTCGAAGCCTCGTCCAAGAGGTCTACCTGCCCTGTCGGCTAGTGAGAGTCCGGTCAGCAGAACCATCTGGGGACTTACTTGGAAAACCTCACCGAGTGACTTCCAGCCCTACCAGCTAGTGGGAGCCTGGTCAGTGAGATCTTTTTGGGGTCAACATGTCAAAGCCTCCTCCAAGAGGTCTACCTGCCTTGCTGGCTAGTGAGATCCCGGTCAGCGGAACCATCTTGGGGCTTACTTGGCAAACCTCACCGAGTGACTTCCAGCCCTGCCACCTAGTGGGAGCCTGGTCAACGGGATCTTCTCACGGTCAACATGTCAAAGCCTCCTCCAAGAGGTCTACCTGCCCTACCAGCTAGTGAGAGCCCGGTCAGCGAAACTATCTCGGGGCTAACTTGGCAAACCTCACCGAGTGACTTCCATCCCTGCCAGCTAGTGGGAGCCTGGTCAGTGGGATCTTCTCGGGGTCAACATGTCAAAGCCTCCTCTAAGAGGTCTACCTGCCCTGCCGGCTAGTGAGAGCCCGGTTAGCGGAACCATCTCGAGGCTAATATGTCAAAGCCTCCTCAAGAGGTCTACCTGCCCTTCCGGCTAGTGAGAGCCCGGTCAGCGGAACCATCTCGGGGCTAACATGTCAAAGCCGCCTCAAGAGGTCTACCTGCCCTTCCAGCTAGTGAGATCCCGGTCAGCAGAACCATCTAATGGCTAACATGTCGAAGCCTCCTTAAGAGGTCTACCTGCCATGTCAGCTAGTGAGAGCCCGGTCAGCAGAACCATCTTGGGGCTTACTTGACAAACCTCACCGAGTGGCTTCTAGCCCTGTCAGCTAGTGGGAGCCTGGTCAGCGGGATCTTCTCGGGATCAACATGTCAAAGCCTCCTCCAAGAGGTCTACCTGCCCTGCCGTCTAATGAGATCCCGGTCAGCGGAACCATCTCAGGGCTAACTAAACTAGATCACAATCTTACATCACGTTCATCTAGATGAGGATCCTTCAATAGGGGGCGTCTTGTCATAACTTGATAGGGATAAAATTCATTACAAAAGAAGGGCTTATCAAGACAATGCTCCCTCAAAATGCCCAATTGTTCACTTATTTTCCTCCCACTCGAGATGAAGCATTCTCAACCTGCTCATGCTCCTGCTGCCGTGCAGAGCTTCCTGCGCTCCTCACCTTTAAGAGTTCTGGGCCGGTGGTCATTGCATGACCCTCTCCCGGGTGGAGGTCATGGAAAGAAAACTCTCCCCTGCCTCCTCTTCTCTTTCCCGAGTGATTCCTTCTCTCTCTCCTCTTCTTGGACGTTGAGAACCTTGATAGGAATCTTTAACACATGTCCTCAAAACAATGGATTGAGTTGGAGGGAAGTTGGTGAAACCAGCTGTTCGCTCTTCCCTTGAGAGTGAAGGCAAAGAGCCGACATTTACAGGGGTCAATCATCTGCCTGGTCGAGATTGCATCTTCAAACAGTTGGACATTGCACAGGATCATTTATGTCGGTGTAGTAAGACATCACTGGCTCGCAAAATCCCTCTAGAACTGGGGCAGACGAGACCAATTTGCCGAAAGGACTCCCACCACCCGCAGAGCGAGGCGGACGATCTCGCGCCTCCATGTCGCCCGACCTTCCTGCAATCGTCGAGCCGTGGAATGAGGATCGCCCTAGGGGATTTTGCCCACTACCTTTCACCGTCGCCTCCTTCCCAGATCGCTTAGCGGGGGCGCTCTCGCTCAGTGCTGGGCTGCAACCACTGGGACAGACGTTGTTGAGTACTCGCCGCGAGTGCGAATGTTATGAGGTTCCGCATTTCTTGTTGGAAATCCTTAAACATGTCGGGAGTGGCGAGAGGGGGAGGGGGTGGCGAGTCCGCCTGGTCAGAACCTTGCCCTTTGCCTCCAGTCATTGAGCTCGCTAAGGTTTTCGGTGCTGATCACTCTCCACGCTCACCGCACAGAAATTTTGAAACCGAAATTCGGCTTCTGTGGAGTCCGAACCCTTGGGGAAGAGGTGATCTCACACTTACTTTGCCTATCTAGCTTGGCTGGCCGAGGACTTAGAACTTGAAACTGACCCGAGGCTCCAGCACGGAGGTCCCACCACACACCCAGAAGATCTTAGAGCGCTTCCCCTCCTTAGCCTATGCTGAGCTAAGGTCAACTCAGGAAGCACTAGAAAATTAGAGAATAAGAAGATTAAAATGCTTGAAAGCTTGCCTCCTGAGGTACCCCCTTAGGTATATTTATAGTTTTTTTAAGTTGGTCTGCCAACAGCGTACCTCCGCTGTTTGAAACGGTTATATGCAGGCAAAAGTGGTCTGCCAACAGTCAAACTCCACTATTCTAGAAGGCTACATGCAACCCTGCAAGGGCATCCAAGTAATTTTACCTCTGGACCCCACTGGGCGAGTGGTCCATGGGGGCACCACTCTCCTAAAGGGGTGAGTGCTGGGGAAGCCAGACACTTGCCTCTGCGACACCCCACTGGGTGAGTGGTCCATGGGGGCACCACTCGCCTAAAGGGGCTAGTGTTGGGGAAGCCAGGCACTCGCCTCCGCAAACCCCCACTTTGGATGGTTCTGGAAGGATCTCGTACTATTCAATGTCAGGGAATAGGAGGAACTGAGATGCTAAGCTCCACTCGATGCCAAGGAGCTGAAGGTGTTGAGTGCACTCGCCTCACTCAACGCTAAGGAACATAAGGCGCTGAGAGGCTAAAACTCCACTCGATGTCGAGGAGCTGAAAGCGCTGAGTGCACTTGCATCACTCAATGCCAAGGAACAGAAGCCGTTGAGAGGCCAAAAATCGACTAGACGCTAAGGAGCTGGAGACATTGAGTGCACTCGCCTCACTCAACGCTAAGGAACAGAATGCGCTGAGAGGCTAGAACTCCACTCGACGCCAAGGAGCTGAAGGCGTTGATAGCGCGAGCTCCACTCAACGCCAAGGAAAATGAGATCAACTAACCACTCGACTGGGCAGACACGGCCTGACTCTCGCAGCTCGCCTTCTCTCATTAGACGAGCGTGAGCCGGCGAAGGTTACTTGGGCGGGCGCGGACTAGTCTAGTTGGCTCGCGCGACTTGCTCGCCCTGGTTGGCGGGTGCGAGTTGTCCATCCCATGGGCTAGCCCGCCTTATGCATTGAGGCGGGCTTCTGTTGTCTTGGCTCGCCCGCCTGCCCGGTGTAACCACTCGGCGAACACGAAGTTGTACATGTAGCTTAAGTGGCAGCGCTTGCTTCACATGAAAATCACGCGGCAAAGATGAGGATCATTATGCATACTATTCAAAATTTACTATCGCCCGACGATATAAACATGACGATTTCTGCTTAAATAGTTGGTGATTTGTTTTCCGGACACATTTTTTTGAAATTTTCTGAGCATGTTCTCCTTATATGTCAAGAGGGATTGGAAGGGATATTCCAAAAGATTCAAAAGAGTTTTTTTCAAGTGACATCAAAAGATATTCATGCAAGAAGATTGAATCCCATTAAATAGTGATCAATATGTCTTCTCTCACATTCTCTTGTAGATCTCCCAAAGATCCAAGATCTCCATTTGCACCATCGTCCTCTCTCAACCCATGAGTACAATGTGCTACTTGTTTAAAGTAGATAGCAAAACATTTCTCATTAGTTTGAGCTTACGAGCCAGTGGGGTATGCACTTGCCACAAATATGGCCTGCCGCAACACCTAAAACAACCTCACATCTTAGTAACAAGCTAATTTAGAGAAATTCAATATTCAAGAGGATATGGAATCGTGGGTGACCTCCTCCATAGTCATGTCCTTTACACTACAAATGGGTGGACAGGGGGGCGTTAGGATCATCATGTCATTATCATCTCGCCAAATGACAATACTATCCCACCACAACTCACTGATGACCAGATAGATCTCGTGCAAGGGTGTGGCCCACCTCTAAGTGAGGTGTATGCCCCTCTGCCACTACATATAAATACGCCCTATTGTCGGGGGAGAGACAATGCTTATAGCTCATTAGAGCCCTCACCTAAAACTCGTGAGCCCTCCAATTCTCACTTTGTTCCTGCTTCTCCCCCAACCTAGCATAACATTTACTCTGAGAGGGCGAGGTCCTAAACACTCCCGAGTGTGCGGCTACTCCTAGCTATAGCTACTTTTCAATTTCACCCATAAGCACTAAAATCTCTCTTTAATGTTTGCTATTTCTTGTCCGTGTCGCTACTTCGGTGGGCCAGTAAACCAAATTTTTGGCCTCAACATAGTTAGCTTAGTAATCCACAACTACATTAAATTTCGTAACATCTAATTGTCGGAAGCACGATGGGCCCAAACAACTCATAGACAGCGGCAAAAAACTAACACAAAGGAATAGCAACAAAAACATATATAGTCTCTTTTTGTTTGCTGCTATAGGAACTCACTCCAAGCTTTGATCTCAACTTAAGACACAACCCTTATTTATTGTTTCATTCGCCGACATAACCTAAGCTTTTCATTCTTCCCGACGAAAGCCGTTCTTGAGTTAACCTTATGCCGACTACAATGAAATTGTGATATCTAAAGGCAAAACCCGAAATTTAACATTATATAGACGATTGACATGAAACAATTGGCGTTTAAACAATAGACATAGATTGTGTAGTCTGAGTTTAAAATGTTTTGTTCTCAAGCAATGTTTATATTTGTCCATTAATGTCTTAAAACATAGATTTGCAATCAATCATTTTTTTAGTCTTACATTATTTTGAAAAATTGGATATGTACTTTCACTTTGTTTGGCGCGTCTTTGCTCGGTGAGTTTCTAGAAAAACGTCATTGTCATAGAATGCATATTTGGCGTGACTATAGTTATGACCGCCAAGAAGAAAAGATCACTAGTTTTGAACGAAAAAGTGAATTAAGTTCCTTAAATACGGTCAGGGGTTTATGAATGATGGTTCATAACCACTGCATTCACGCCCGCCACTGCGCTTGATTCTATGTATTATGTATACTACATTCAAACTTTATATCGAGAAGCTTATTCCATTCAAATAACTTGAGCCATGCTGATTTGCCATGAAAATTTTACTGCATCATACGCATCCAACATTCAACTTTGCCTCTAAAGACCAATTAAGAATATTAAAATTTAAAAGATAATTGTTAATAAATAATAGTTATATGCTAGTAAACAATTAAATAGTTATTTATTCCCATAATAAATAATTGCTATGAATCTAAAGCATGGTTATTACATACTAAATATATAGATTTCTTGGATGTATTGTGCGCTTTTATCGAATGGTGCCATATTCTTTCAACCAAAATATTCAAGCCATAAATCTTGTTACATGAGAATAATATTGCATTTCTATTTTTAGAGCAAGAGAAGGGCTATAAATCACCACTCAATTATCGAAGAGGAGGTGAAACTTGAATTAGAATCATGTCCATTTGAGCCTCACGAATACTATATTGATTCTTCATTCATCTGATGAGTTAAGTAATTTTATCATTTTTTACTTCTCATGTAATCATATTTTTTTTGCACATTTAGATAAATAAGAGAAGCGGAGTCTTGGTGCACCGGTTAAGGCGTTGCTGCATGACCTTGTGGTTCATGGGTTTGATGGAAGCAGCCTCTTGCAAAAATGCAAGATAAGATTTGCCTACATTTCACTCTTGTGGTGGGGCCCTTCCCCGGATTCTCACTGTGTAGGGATGCTTTGTGCACCGGGCTGCCCTTTATTTAGATAAATAAGAAATCGTCTTCACCATGAAATTGATCAAATTGAGGGGTCCCAATGGAAAATCTCCATCTGTGAAATTGAGGGGTCCCAATGGAGTCTCTCCTTCTCTCTCTTTTGGGGTGTCAGAAAAACAGTTGAGAAAAAAAAGACATTTTGGGGTCGTTGCGCAATCACATTCTACGATGGAGCTTTATATGCACTTATCTAGTTTTCTTATATTTTGTTTGCATTAAATTTGGCCATGCTATTATTACTTATATTAAAAAAAAATTCTCATTTACATTTATAATTAAAAAATTAATAAAAATGGATATGAGAATAATAATACTAGATATTTGATATTAATATATATATATTACTTGGAGAAAAAAATAATTTATTCACACATTAATTGCATAGAACTAGACGATCAACACATATTTATCATTGACAGTAGTAATATATGAATTTTTTTTTTATGTAAGACTAGCTAGCTTTAGAATTGATCTGAGTTTTATTAGTTTGTTTTTGGATTCTCTAAAAAACTTTACAAAGGGCAGTTTTGTCACATAAAATTGTAGAACTATTGAAAATGAAGATTGCAAATAATCTTTAGTAGGGGGTGTGCAAAAAGAAACGGAGAATCGAGAATTGATCTGAAATCAAATCGATCAATTCATGATGATTCTAATGGTTCTCAGTTACGTTCTGGTATGATTTTGGGAAAGGCAAGAACCGATCATTCAGGTTAATTCTCAATTCTTGAGTTCAACACTCGAGAACCGAATTGAGAATCAAATGTCTAATACTTGTTTCATAAATATTAATTAAGTAAAAAAAATCTTATGTGATTACTACCATATAATGCAGCAAAATGATGTTCATAATAATGTTTTATAAATTTATTGTTGAACATACATAATATATAAGAAAATAAGATTTAAGTAAAAATGTAGGAAAACGAGATTTTTATTTATAAATTTATAAGCATTTTTAGTTGTAATTGAAAGTCTTTGTTTTCAAGGTACCTAGCAACCTATAGGGGGAGGGGGTGAATAGGTTTTTAAGTCTCTTGTGACTTTCTTTTATTTTCTTCTTTAAGTGTTTATTGTTTTAGTAGTTATCTGCTTTCAAGAACCTGCAATAAAGAAACAACACAATAAAAAGTATACACAGAATATATAGTGGTTCCCTAAATTATGGGTACGCTCACTCTCCTCCTACCTTTCTAACTTCTAGTTAGAGAAGACATTTCTCCAAAACTCAGCTCAAAGAGCTTACACCTCAGATCCCTCAGGATCTCTCAGTCTCCTCCAAAACTTACAACTCAGGCACTTAGCCCTACAACTTAGTGATCAACTAATCACCTACATCAGACCAAAGGCCCTACCACTCAGGCTGGGAGGACAGCCCTACCTCAGATCCACAAAGGATCCTACTTCAGAGAGAATGACTCTCCTACAGTTCAGGCACAAAGGCCATACCTCAGATCGAAATGATCCTACAACTCAGGCACAAGTGTCATACAACTCAGAGAGAATGACTCTCCTACCTCAAACTCAAAGTCCCTACAGCTCCATGATTAAATGATCACCTACCTTAGATCGAAACTAGATCCTACTCTCAGAGAGTATAAATCTCCTATAGCTCAGGCAAATCTGCCCTACCTCAAGCTCAAGAGCCCTACAGCTCAGATCCAAAAGGATCCTACAAAAATATAATGGTTTTAATTAATTTGACACAGAAAAATTTCTCTGTGTCTGCTACTAGATCTGAGTTATCTCAGCTCTAACTATGTTCACAGCAGCAGAAAAATGTTCTTCAATAAATGACTGCCTCTGCTGGAAGTATCTCAGAAAACTATTTCTGAACTTGCTGTGGAAGACTGAAGATCAGCTAGGTCTTGAGTTCTTCAAATAGCTACTGAACCTGTAGAAGATTGAAGACACTCCATTCTTTCTTTATTAGAAGTGTTTCTAAACTTGTTGTTGCAGAAGAAAATGTTACAGCTAACTGAACTTTTAGTTCTGTTAGTCGACTTCAAGCTTTTTCCCTGCAGCAATGGTGAGGAAGATGAAGTCCAGCCACTCTTTTTCTTTTAAAGCAAAACCCTAAAAGTTGAGTTCAATATCCAATAACTGCCCCTTTATATCTTCCGTCGATTAACGACTCCAAGAAGTAGTGGGGACCACCTGCAGCTGACAGCTACACCTTACTTTAACGGAAGAAGACGTACAGTAGACCTCCAACAGTATTTGTCGTGTTCTGTAGCTTTACCGCACTTAATTTGAATTCTGTTGTCTTTGTCAATTTTGGCTGACGTCATCTGATTATGGACTTAGCCAATTTCTCAAATTTACTCCATACGTTGAGTGCGTTGAGTGAACAAGCTTCACTAAATGCCAAAACCCTTAGTCATCTGGCTGAATCATTTATAACATAGGCGTTGAGAGCATTGAGTGAAGTGGCTTCATGCAACGCTTTTATACTTTGTCATTTTTTCACCCGTCTGAAGGCGTTGAGTGAGCTGGTCTCACTCAACGCTTTCTGCTTTTGTCTGCCTTCTTTATTGGGCATTGAGTGAATCGGCTTCACTCAATGTTTCTAGACTTAGTCATTTTTTTATCTTCATCTTAGGCTTTGACTGCAGCAGTAAGACTCAACGCTTTTGCTTTGGCGTTGAGTAAGCTGTGCTCAATCAACGCTTCTGGACTTTGTCAAATATTCAGCCCGCCGATACTTAGGCGTTGACAGATTCAACTATACTCGACGATTCTTGATATATGGCGTTGAGTGAGCTGTAATCATTCAATGCCTGTGGACTTAGCTGCAGAATAGCTTTGCACTGCATGGCTTTGACCGTCCACAACTTCAATCAGCGCTTTATGACATCTGGAGTTGAGTGAACTGGCTTCACTCAATGCCTGTGGACTTAGGCAATTTCCAGCCTATCCAGCATCTTCCCTTGCATCTAGCGTTGAGTGAAATGACTTCACTTAATGCCTGTAGACTTAGACAAATTTTTGTCTCTCCACATCTTTACTTTGTGACCACCTGTCACATCACTTGGAATACCTGTTCTATCAATGTTATAAGGACTAACCTGCCTGCATGAACTTAAACATACATCAAATATAACTTTGTGTATGACATTGATATGATTGACTTCTTCAAATCTCAGATATTATGGGCAATGTACCATACAGTAATTATGTTGTCGGGTAGAACCAAGAATCAAATTGTAACCTAGCTTTTCGGTTCGAATATTGATTTTGAATATATGGTTCGGTTTTGATTTCAAAATGATGGAACCGAAGTAATATAAATCCGTTCTTGGTTTTCGGTGGAACCAATCCAAAGATCTGAGTTGCCCCACTAATCTTCAATTTTTGGGGGCCAGAGGTTCCTCAAAGTTAAATTATCATGCACAATGGAGGGAAAGTGCATCCCAAGAGCTAATTGATTTTGTAAAATCATATTAATTGATAAATATTAATTAAATAAACCTATAAAAGGGTTAAACTTTTCGGTTAATAAGTTGATTGTAACTGAAGTAACGACTATTGAAGTGACACAATAAATATTATGTGAGGCTCCAATTCAGACTCTACAAGAAATATGCATCTAAGTTGATTTCAAGTTATTCGCCTCAAGATGAAGTAAGAAAAGCAAGTACAAAATAAAATGCATAATAATAACTTTTCAAAAATTTAATTTGTATCTTCGGTTATTACTCGATCAGTGAATTTCTTCTTTTATTCGGAACACACAGAAATGCATCAGTTACCTAAAATGATAATCACGATGGATTTAGTCATAAAAAATATCTGTAAATGCATGTGTAAATCTATTTGTTATAGCTGCAACCAATTTTGATTTCATCGGATCCACCTTCTTCCCTACTCGTAGAGTTTTTGGCACCTCTGAAAGAAACACCACCATATTCAGCATGATATATCACGACATTTTCTCAATGCACCACACAATCATCTCTGATTCCGTTTGCAGAGATCCGACCAAGCACTCCTTCATGTTTTCAACTCAAGCAAATCAAAACTATGATTTCCTAATTTTGAATAGGTGAAATTCTTTCATTTTCTTTCCGTCCAGAATCATTTAATAATAAATACTATACGTGATATATAAATTTAATAAATTGGATTCATTTATATAAACAAATATTGGTGAAGGAGAAGATTTGTATGAATTCATTTGAACAAGTAAAACTCTATTTTTCTTGGTATATATATATATATATATCTTTATTATATAATACAATAGGCATATTTGGAGCACACCATGAAAGCGATCTGGACCGTCCGATCTACAGGAAATCAAATCTGGCCATTGAATCTATAATATCTGGCCTGCTAATATCCACATCCCAGGCCCTACACTGTTCATCTTGAAGAAAAACCCGATACTCTCCCGCCCCCTCCCGCCCCTCACGGACTCACCCCCGCCGCCGCCGGCGGAGCAGCCGGCGGCCTGCCCGGCGTCCACCGGCGGGTTCGCCGACCTCCGGCGAACCCGCCGGGGGTTGTCCGGCGGCGAACGGGCAGGGCCACCGCCGGCGGTGGCCCTGCCCGATCGCCGCCGCACAACCCCCGGCGGGTTCGCCGGAGGCCGGCGAACCTGCCGGTGGGCGCCGGGCAGACCGCCGCCGGCTCCGCCGGCGGCGGCGGGGGCGGGCAGCGAGGCGGACGCGGAAGGGAGGGCGTTTCAGTTTTTATTTTCTCTGTTTTTTTTTGTTTTAAATTATTATTTTTTTTGTTTTCATTTTTGGTTTTTATTAAATAAATTAGTATTAAATTATATAATTATAATTTGTTTTTTTTATAATTTGGCCGCGGAAGGGCGGGCTTCACGGTGGCGAGCGAAACCTTCCGCGGGGCGGGTGAACTTCGCTGTTGCGGGCGAAGCCAAATAAATGATTATTAAATTATAATTATATAATTTGATTTTTTATAATTTGGCCGGCGGAAGGGCGTGCTTCGTGGTGGCGGGTGAAGCCCGCCGCGGTGCGGGCGAACTTCGCGGTGGCGGGCGAACCCTGCCTGAATGCCAGGCGGGCGAAGCCCGCAACGACGCATCAAGTCCGTGAGGAGGCGGGATGCGTTTTTTTTTTCATTTTTTATTTAATAATTTATATTTTTTTATAATTAATAAAATTATTAAAATCCTTTTAAATGCATTTATAATTAGGCTTCGCGCGCCGGGGGGCGGGCGAAGCCCGCCTGGGGGTCAAGCGGGCGAAGCCCGCTTGATTGCGGGCGAAGCCCGCAGCGACGCATCGAGAACGGGCGTAGCCCGTTCGAAGTTCTATGCTAGTATATATATATATATATATATATATATATATATATATATATATATATATATAGGAAATTTTGTAGTTTTCATCAATTTACTTATAAGTGAAACACTTAGATACTCAAAATGATTCTATAATTGAGATTACTTTCTAATTAGTGTATTTTATATGATCTTCAAATTAATGACTTTTTATATAAATATATGCACTAAAAATATAAATATTCTATTTGTTGTATTAGCAATGAAGAAATGAACTTTTGTTATGGCTTTCGAGTTATCTAATGCCCCTACACTATTTCAGATACTTACCAATACATATTTTGATGATATTTAAGAAAATATATATTTATTTTCTTTGACGATATATTGACCTACGACCTTAATAATCAAAACTTTTCATCCGATACATCCGTAAAAAGTATTCAGTTTACAAAAGCAAATTATTTGCAAAAGACTCCGCATTTCTTTCGGTCTCGTTGGTAGAACACTTAGGGCACGTTTTTAGTAAATATGCCGTCGAACCAAATCCTCGAGAAATTAAAGTAGTCATTGAATGGCCTCGACCTTAGACCCAACATAAAGGCTCCGCTTGGCACGGTGGTGGCGGTCATGAACATGAGGGTTAAATTGTCATTTGTTAATGTCCACCTAAGGAACTTTATTTATTTTTATGTTCAAACGGATGATTTTTGTTAGGTTATCCTTAACGAATGACAGTTCAACCCATACATTTACGACCGCCACCACAGTACCAAACGGAGCCAAAATTTGAGATTTTCTTGGTTTAGTGGGTAATTCTAAGAACTTTATTTGACATACAATCACAATTATCATATGAACATGAATATACGTACATTTGGCACGGAGGTGGAGGTAATTATAAGAACTTTATTTGTTAACGCTCACCTAAGAAACTTCATCCACTTTTATGTTCAAACGGATGATGTTTGTAAGGCGATCCTTAACGAATGACGTTTTAACCCATGCGTTTACGACCGCAATCACCATGCCAAACGGAGCCTAAATCTTTTCTACTATGAAGAAACAACTCTATCTGACTAAAATGTTTGACAAAATTTAATGAGAAATATGATTTCTTACTGATACTCAATCTTTCTGATGAAAGAGTATAGAGTGGGAATCCTAATCTTGTAAGCATTAAATCAATCTCTAATATATTCATTTTTAGTATGTTTTTATTTTTCTTGCAATCTTATGTGGGTTATACTTATACGAGCTCTATGTAGTTTTATACGATATATAAAGAAAGTTATGATGGCGAACAATGCAGCATGTCACGAGCGACGGACGAACAATGAGCTCTTCTCTGAATATTGCATAGAGCTGGAAGGTCTGGTCAGCTCAGAGAGCTGGCGGCCCCGACCATCGACCTTGGTGTGGCGGTATTTGTTCGAGCTTCTCTTGGCTGCAAGATGCTTTTGTTGAATACGCACCCGGGCTCTCTACGCTTCCCAAATCTTCCGGCTCATCCGAGAGCTGGGCAAGCACGCAATATTCAATGAAGCGCCCGTCATTCATCCGCCCGTCGCCCATGACACGCTGCATTGTTCACCATCGTAACTTCTTTATATATAGTATACATGATGTTGAGATCATATAATTTTCTCTTTATTTTCTCAAAATATAATATTTATTTGTAAGAAAAACATGATGTTGAATGAAACTTATGAATATAAAAGCTATAGAACTATATGATTTCAACACCATATGCTCCAGTTATACATAGTATCCATTAATTAAGAGCTGATATAACCTGCATAAGTTTACAAACAAAATAAAAACAACATAACAAAAAAGAATATAGTAGAGATTAATCAAATGCTCACAACCTAAGGATTTGCATTCTCTACCCCTGCATCAGAAAGATGAAGTATGATGAAGAATTTATCTTTAAACATTGTTTTGATTACTCATAATTGCTTCATATTGAAACACTAT
The DNA here is from genome assembly GCA_039583875.1 of Platanthera guangdongensis. Lineage (NCBI taxonomy): Eukaryota > Viridiplantae > Streptophyta > Magnoliopsida > Asparagales > Orchidaceae > Platanthera > Platanthera guangdongensis. The sequence continues at coordinate 235,072,742 of CM077153.1, forward strand.
TGTAATCAGATGCCTTGAAATTCGAGTTTTTAGAATGTTTTCACTCACAAACTACAAATCTTTTATGCACGATGTGGGACTAAACCAACACTCTTTGTTGTGAAAAACATTTTAAATCCTTGTGGTAACAGAAGCATAATAGAATGGTTAGATATGTTTCTTCATAGTATTGAGATTCTATTGAATGTTTTTTTACACATTTTCACTGAAATCAAATAGAAGGTGGAGACTTTTGTCCATAGATTGAAAGAAAGATCATATATTTGGATCATTTTCCAAAGTTCGGAGACACGAGCATCCTCTAAATTTCGTTTTATCTGCAAATGTCTGTTCATGTTCATATGATAACTGTGATTATCTGTCAAACATATTTCGTAATTGATGATTTTGCCTCAAGCTTAAGCTAATTTTAGGATTCATTCACAACATAGGATTTAATTTGGAAAGAGAACAAGGTAAAAAAAAAAATCAATCCTTTCCCAACCAGATTGTTCAAAACCTTTTCAAATTGCAATAAAAATCTGACACACATGCACTAATTCCAACAACAACATAACTAATTCCAGGAGCACATAACATTTCTACAGTAGGTTTCTTTATAAAAAACTTTCCCAAGATACAAAAGTTGTTTTTTTTTTTACAAAAGTTTGATCTTTATGATATGCTAAGATAGTAGTTGCAATAAAAATACAAAGTCAAAGTCAATCCACGTCCGAATTGCAGTCCCGATCTCAGATTATCGCCGCGGATCGTGTGTGTCCGGAGCACCCACGGCGTACTCGCCGGACGGTCATTTTTCTCCTATTTTCTACTGTATTTGCATTTATATTTCAATATATAAATTTTGTGCTTGTTATTCTGTGTTTTTGTCACCTGCAAATTTTATAGTCATGCTTACGTTTGTACCTGATTTTATAACAGAAAAATAATGGAGAGATGTAAAATTTATATAAAAAACTCCCTAAAACTGATGCTGAAAGAAGACGAGAAAGTGCCGCTTCAAATAGTCGTCGGAGAACGTGAACCCTTCTCTTGAATGATGGCTTTTGGCATTGATCTTCCTTGGTATTGTTTGTCGCTGATGTTAGAGAGTGCCACAGGCTCTTGAGGCGGCTAGAGCGACCCTTTCACTGAAAAATCTCGTGTTGGAATCAAGATAGTGAGAGAATAAATCGTTTTTAAAATTCTCTGAGAGCTATCACCTGATAGCGGATACCGCTCGGCGGTAGCGCCAAAATACGAGTCCCCGTGTCCTTTTCAGCGTCAGAACAGTAGAGCCTTCCCTAAAGAGGTTGGAGCTATTGCTGGGTGGTAGCAAAATTGAACTCTCATCTTGCATTTCCCTCCAAGCCGTGTTGCGACGCGTTCTTTGCCATAATGAGCATTTCATCCCTATTGTCCGGCGATAAGGGCTATTGCCGACTGTAACCTCGTTCTTGAGCTATTTATGAAAACTCACAATATTTCTAATTCCACAACAAGTCTTTTGGGTCCACTTAAGGTCATCTAATGTAATATGATGTCCTTTGAGTGCTATTGCCAGGTGGTAGGAAATACTTTTGGCGGTATATGTAATTTAGGCTTTGAACTTATCATTTTAGCTCGATTTTTGTTTTACATGTCTTGTATAAGAGATGATTCGTTGACCAACACACTACAAAACATAGATAAAGATATATAAAATACACAATAAGATTTATTATTCTCAAATCAAGCCGTATTAACAACTTTGACCCAAAAATGTTTAGACAACTCATATTCAATAACTGTGTGTTCTAGTTCGTGTAAGATTTTATTTTTTCTACACTACCCCATTTTATTGTGGAGTGCATAGAGCAAAAAACTCATGACGAATTCCTGGGCTATCACAAAAATCAGAGAATTTTTTATTTTTAAATTCACCACCATGATTTGATCGAGTACAATTAATTTGAAAATTAAGTTCATTTTGTATCCTTTGGCAAAATTCTATAAACTCATTAAAACATCAGATTTGATGGATAGAAATAAAGTCAATAAATGCGAGAAAAATCATTAACCAGTACAAAAGTGTATTTACTACCACTCATACTAGATGTACTAACTGAAGCAAAGAGATCAATGTAAATTAATTGCAATTTTCTAGTGGAGGTTACCTTACTTTCGTTTTTGAATGGAGAGCGCGTGAATTTTACTTTTTTGGCAAGGTTCACGTGAAGAAGTTAAATTGTCATTTAAACTTCTTTTTAGATAATTTTAAAATTAATTTCTTTTTAGATAATTTTAAAATTAATTTAGTGTCAAGCGACTAAGTCGCATATGTCAAAATTTTAAATACTCATTTTTACCATTAAATATTTTAAAGATGATACTGAAAGATCATTAAAGATTATTTCAAAAACATTACAAGTTCTTGATGTAGTGAATAATATTTAATTTGATATATCATTAATAATTTTACATGTGTTTATGGATGATTCATAGAATCCAAGAAGTGAGTGCATTAAATATCTAGGATCCATAGTTCAAAAAGATGGAGGTGTAGATAAAGATGTGATGCATAAAATCAAAGTAGGTTGATTGAAGTGGAGAGGCGCGTCTGAGATCTTATGTGATCGTAAAGTATCATTAAAATTTAAAGGCAAGTCTTACCGTATTGCAATTAGACAAGCGATGCTCTACGGTTTTGAGTGTTGGGCAGTGAATTATGTAGATAAGAAAAAATGGGAATTGTGAAAATTCAAATGTTTATGTGGATGTGTAGACACGCAACAACAACAACAACAACAACAACAACACTCAAGCCTTTATCACTATAGTGGGGTCGGCTATATGGATCCTTTGTCGCCATCAGCTATATGGATACGCGAGAATAGATAAAATTAGAATGAATGCAGCAGGGATAAAGGAGTGTTACCAATTGCAGAGTAGATGAGAGAAGCTTTATTAAGATGTTCAAACATGTACAAAGGAGACCATTAGACACAAATGTTAGGTGTCATGAGAGTTTAGCTACTAGGCATGTTAAATGGGGGAGAGGTAGACCAAAAAGACTTGGAATGAAACTATAAGGAAAGACATGATGTACTTAGGCATTAGTGAGATTATGACTAAAGATAGGGCACAATGAACACAAATGATCCATATAGCCGACCTCACTGTGGTGGGATAAATGCTTGAGTGAGTGTTATGGATGATTCAAATAATATATTTAAATTTTTATCACTAACTGAAATGAAACTTTGTTTTAAACCATAACATGCAACACATTAGAGATGAAAAAAGAATCGCTAGCTATTGTACCAATACCTATGACCCTTCCTTTGTTATCATCTCTAAAGGTGAAAAATCCACATTTCTTCACTTTCAGGCTAAAAAACTAGTCATTATTGCTCATCGTGTATTTAGAGCATCCAGAGTCCAAATATCACATGTCCTCCTTGCCATTAGCCTACTAACAAAACTAAAAAAATATGGAGTAAAAATCTGAATACCTAAGGGATTCCACCCATAACATGATCAGACATCTTAGATACCCAGTCTTTCTTAGAAACACAAGTTATCTTCTCAACTCTAGAGTAATTTGAACACAAAAGAAAGACGATGAACACCGACCTTTGAGTTTTGGGTGGTCTCTGCTAGAAGAGAGATAATTAGGAGCAACATGCTTCCCCCTTTTTGGTTTGTTGGGCATTATACAAGAAAAAATACTACCGCTGACAATAGTAGGTACCACTGGCGGCAGTGTCACTGAAGTGTATCATAATATATATTATGGACCACCAAGGCATTCGCTGACCAAAATCATGTTCATGGATTTTTGACAAACTCTAAATTTTCGTATGGCGGGGTTCAAATCATGAATTCAGACTTTCAGTGCGGTATTTTTTGTGAGAAACATTACGCTGTGATTTGTGTAGACATTTTCTTATCACATTCAATATGGGCTAGAGATCTCTTTAATTTGATCTCTAAATCACTTTATTCTTTAATAAGGGTTTCGATTGTAGAGTTGAATTTAGATAGCAACTTATTCAGTTCATTTATCTCCACCAAATAGGTATTACACTCTTGATGTTCGGTTTGTCCTTCTCAAATTTGATTAATTCTTTATTCAATTTAAATCATCCCAGGTGGATGCCTTCAAGACCTTCCTCTTTCCCTTCTTTTTCTTCATACTTTTCTCATTTTCTTCTTTCAGATATTTTGGACAGTTGCTTTTGATATGATCAGACTTCCTATAGTGATAACTCTCAGATATAGGCGTCTCGCCCTCGCTTGCATAAGCTTCCACGTCCATGAACTTGTTTCTTCTTTCCACGTTTCTCATGAATCTTTTAAATACTTGGATGAATATGCCTTGTTCATCGTCATCGTCTTCTTATTTCATTGACTTCAGTTCTAATGACGTTTTCTTCGGCTCCACGTGATATTCATCATGTTGGATCTGAAGTTATAACTCGTGGATTTTCAGATTCTTAATAAGGCTTTCAATCTCAAGCCGATTAAGATCATGAAATTCCACAATCCACTTCTTCATCTATCTCCATGCGGAAGTGCTCATATACCAATTCCAATTATAAAAGTTTTGGCTCTTTAACCTGCGAAGTACCTTCATGCATTAGTTCCAATAACCTCCAAATATTAAGAACATTAATTTCACAGACATAAGTGCGATGAAATTTTGTTTATCCAAGGTGCAAAATAAAGACTTTGTAGCCTTAGCATTAATTGAACATCTACGCTTGTCAAAATCATCTCACTTTTCTAAATTCGTGATTGACTTTATTTTCAACAGTAATAGTTGGTGGTATGTAGCGTGTCTTAATCATATACCATACGTCCATATCTAAAGTCATAAGAAAACGTTTCATTCTAGTCTTCCAATATGTATACTTGGTGCTCGTGTAGAGTGGGGGAGGTGTTATACCTTGACCCTTGTTAAAAACAAAATCATGATTCATCATTTAAGAAAAATCTTAGCTCTAATACCACTTGTTGGATCAAGAGACTTCCATAAAGTGGGTGAATAAGGATTATTAAAAAGTGAGGTGCATTATCAATAACAGTATGTAGGATCATATGCTTAGTAATGTAGACCTTAGCCGAAGCAAGAGGAAGAGCCGACAACACTGAGATGCCCTTTCTCTTGCAATTTTATGTTGCATGCCCCTGCTTAAAGCACAAAACGCAATATTAATACTTTTTTAAGGATATAGGGCAATGCAGAACTGAATCCAGCATGCTATTTCTATGAATGCCTATATGCAAAAACTTAAGTGGAGTTTGTTCAAGATTAAATTCAGCACAGGCTCAAGTGCGATCAACCCTAATTCCCTGCTCAATGGATCTATCCAGAGCAAGCAATTTACCAATAGGCTTAACCAGCACTCTCAGAATATCTTCATCAAAACAATGAAAAAGCTCAGAATATCTTCATCAAAACAATGGAAAGGCTCAGGTGAGAGAGAGTAATAAGGGAGTCCATTGTAGGAATCTAAACAGGTAATTTTTATAAGCCACAAATTCCTTAAACCACTTTTTAAAAATCGTCTTCCAAATCAAAAGTGAAAGATTAAGGCTCCGTTTGGGGGGACTTATTTTCACCGGTCAAACGTTTACGACCGCACAACGGACCGCTTGACCGGTGAAAATTGATAGGGAATGGGGGTCCGAAGATAACGGCAACCCCCACCGATCAATAGAGTCAAAACAATAAGAAGCAAAACAAAAACACCACAGATGAACACAGAGATATACGTGGAAAACCTTCACCACTTGAATGTCAAAAACCACGGGGCACGGCACAACGAAAAATCCACTATAATAAATAAGGATTACATAAATTATCTAGGTTTGCCCAAAACTTAGAAAGCCCTCCGGATTTGACACACAAATCCACTCCTCTCTACCACCAAGACAAACCACAACTCCTCCACAACAGGATAAAATCCTACTCTCTCTTCAAGCAAAATATCAAACGAAGACAAGAAAGGGAACACCTGAAACCGTAGACGAAGAAGCCCTTGAAACGGTAGAGAAAACTCCTTCCAATAGCACAGAGGAAACACCTCCTTCAAGCGATGAACTCCCGCCTACAGCAGCGGCAAAGAACCTTGCAACTGCAGGAATGGCGGCCGGCGGACGGCGCGGGCGCGGCGATGGCGGCCAGCGGACGGCGCAGGCGCGGCGATGGCGGCCGAGGACGCGCGCGGGCTGGGGGAAGGGCTCCGACTGCTCTTTCTCAAGACCTAGGCGGTTTTCACTTTTTCAATCGGGAGAAAAGCTGGAGATTAAAAGTCACGCTGCCTTTTTAAAACTGCTCACAGGCAGTTTTTATAATAAAAAACTGCTCAGTTTTTAAATATAAAAACTGCTCACTTAGCCCAAAAGCAACTAGCACAAAAAAGGTTGCCACCTCAAAATATTCAGGTTGCAACTTCTTAAAAACTGCACAAATTCTGCACCTTTAGGGGCTGAACCCCAACAAACTCCCCCTTCAGACCATAAAGGGGAGTATCCCACATTGACTCCTTCAGGTGGGGATCATGCCGATCAACCGCCGGCAGAGATCATGCTTTTCCCTTGGGACGACCTTCGTCATCATATCCGAAAGATTTTCATCCGTGTGGATCTTCTCCACCACCAATAGCTTCTCTTCCACAACATCCTGAATCCAGTGATACTTTACGTCAATGTGCTTCGTCCTGGAGTGAAAAGCGGGATTCTTGGCCAAAAATATAGCACTCTGACTGTCACAGAAAACTGTGTACACGTCCTGTCGGAGATCAAGCTCTAGCATGAACTTCTTCATCCAAATAAGCTCTTTGACGCCTTAGTCAATGCAATATATTCAGCCTCCGTCGTCGACAATGCCACGCACTTCTGAAGCCTTGACTGTCATGACACTGCTCCCCCTCCAAAAGTGACCACGAATCCAGAAGTAGATCTCCTCGTGTCAACATCTCCTGACATATCCGAATCCGAGTACCCAATAAGTTCTGGTGGACCTCCACCAAACTGTAAACAAAGGTCTGAGGTACCTCGGAGATAGCGGAGTATCCATTTCACAGCACTCCAATGGACTTTCCCTGGGTTTGCCAAGTAACGGCTCACAGACCCCACAGCATGAGCTATGTCTGGCCTAGTGCAGACCATAGCATACATCAGGCTCCCCACTGCGGATGCATAAGGAATTTGGCTCATCTCTTCCACCTCCTTCTCAGATGAGGGGCTTTGAGAACTGGAAAGTCTGAAGTGCCCGGCCAGAGGAGTAGCAACGAGTTTTACCTTGTCCATCATGAACCTCTTCAACACTTTCTCCACATACTCAGACTGAGACAGCCATAGTTGACCAGCACTCCCGTCCCTGGTAATTTTCATTCCAAGGATCCTCCTTGCCGGTCCCAAATCCTTCATTTCAAAGGATTCACTGAGCTCCTTCTTCAACTCAGCTATGCTGGCCTTGTCATCCCCAACAATCAGCATATCATCTACGTATAACAACAGAATAGTGAAGATCTTCTCAGTCCTCTTCACATACACACAGTGATCAGCCCTGGTCCGTTGGAATTTGCTCTTCATCATGAAAGAGTCAAATTTCCTATACCACTGTCTTGGTGCCTGCTTCAACCCATAAAGGCTCTTCTTGAGCCGGCAGACCAGATGATGCTTCCCTTTAGCCACAAAGCCTTCGTGCTGCTCCATATATAGCTCTTCCTCCAAATCGCCATGTAGAAATGTCGTCTTGACGTCCATCTGCTCGACTTCAAGATCCATGGAGGCAGCCATACCCAACACCAGTCTGATAGAGGACATTTTCACCACTGGGAAAAAAATCTCGTCGAAATCGACACCTTGTTTCTGACTGAAACCTTTCACCACAAGTCTCGCCTTGTACCTTGGCTGAGAGCGACTTTCATCCAACTTTAACTTGAAGACCCACTTGTTCTTCAAAGCTTTCTTCCCTTTAGGCAATGGAACTAAATCATACGTCTCGTTCTTCTAAAGGGAGTACAACTCCTCTTCCATAGCAGCTGTCCAAGCCTCACGATCTTCAGCACTCTGAGCCTCCACATAGGACTCAGGCTCTCCACTATCTGTAAGCAAAATATACTCATGAGGGGAATACCTGGTATTGGGCCTTCTGACTCTCTCAGATCTGACAAGAGGAACCTCCACCACAGGTGATACATCAACTGGCAGTGCTCCCCCTGCATCTGGAATCATCTCCTCATCAGGAATAAGCTCACCAACTTCCTCCTCAGCATGCCCATCATCAGCAACAGTCTCTACTGGCCCATCATCAGCATAGAGTCTCTCCTCCGCAGGTGGCAACTGTGGAACCTGTGACTCCGCAGCATTATGCTCACCAACCACTTGATCTTCAACAAATATCACATCTCTGCTTCTGATCAGTTTCTTGTTCACAGGATCCCAGAGTCTATAACCAAACTCCTCATGGGGAAATCCCATCAAGATGAACTCCCGAGATTTCTCATCAAGCTTCGATCTCTCTTCCTTGGGGACATGAACGTGGACTTTGCACCCAAACACCCGCACATGTCCGTACGACACTTCCTTCCCGGACCAAACACGCTCTGGAATATCACCATTCAGAGGTGCAGAAGGAGACAGATTTATCAGATGTACAACAGTTTGCACAGCCTCAGCCCAAAACTGTTTGCTAATGCCAGCTTGAGAAATCATACATTTGATCTTCTCAATAATCGTCCTGTTCATCCTTTCTGCTAACCCATTCTGTTGCGGCGTCCTCGGGATTGTCCTTTCATGTACTTTGTCATGCCTTCTGCAGTAAGCGTCGAAGGCACCAGTGTACTCTCCCCCGTTGTCAGATCGAACTCGCTTTATTTCTTTCCGGTCATCTTCTCCACCTTCGCTCTGAACTCTTCAAACTTTGCTAGAACATCACTCTTCTGCTTCACAGAATATGCCCAGACTTTCCTGGAGTGATCGTCAATGAACGTGACGAAGTAAGCGGCTCCGCCCACAGACTTGGGCTCAATAGGACCACACACATCAGTGTGTATCAAGTATAGTAACTCCGCCTTCCTCTTTGGTTCAGAATCAGCAAAGGAAACACGTTTCTGCTTACCGGCCAAGCAGTGCGCACACGTATCAGGAAGCCCTCCTGATAGCTCCGGAAGGACCTTGTTCTTCACCAAGATCTTCAAGTTCTTCTCGCTGATATGCCCAAGTCTGCGATGCTATAACTCCATAGAGTCGCCCTCTGCCGCATTCACACTTGGACCACAGATCTTGGCTTTAGTACGATAAATGCCACAACACTTCCTTCCTCTGGCTACCACCAAAGAACCCTTTACCAATTTCCAGATCCCTCCACCTTCAATGCTCGTGAAACCACCATCATCAAGCCTACCAATGGAAATCAGATTCATTCTCAAGTCAGGAATATGCCTGACTCTCTTGAGAACAATCTTCCCCAATTCAGTCTCTAGATGGACATCACCACTGCCAACAATCAATGACTCACCGGAATTTGCCATCCGGATCACACCAAGATCTCCCGCAGAATAGGTATAGAAGTAATCTCTGTGAGGAGTGCAATGATAGGATGCACCTCCGTCCACGATCCAGTCTGTGTCAACGCAGTCCTGGCAAGACGACCCACTGTACTGCAAGCATAAGGGCTCAGCCTCCACAATCGAAGTCGTCGCATCACCACTAGATTCTCCAACTTCCTTGGTCTTTCCCTTCAGGTCTCTTTTCATTTGGAAGCAATCCTTCTTGAAATGACCCTTCTTCTTACAATAGTAGCACTCGATGTCCTTCTTAGACTTGCCCTGGACTTACTCCTGGAACTGTCCATGTGCTTCACACCCTTCTTCACAGACCAGCCTCTTCCCTCCATGAGAAAAACACCCGAAGTGGAAGATCCGGAATCCTTCCTTCTCAGCTCTTCGTTCAGGAGACAACCAGACACCATCTCCATGGTTACCACGCCATCAGGTGCTGAGTTGCTCAACGACACTACTAGAGTCTCCCAACTCTCGGGTAAAGAACTAAGGATCATTAGAGCTTGGAGTTCATCTTCCAAAGTGATCTTCATGGACTCCAACTGATTGATAATACTTTGAGCAAGGTTCAGATGCTCAGTCATCTGTGAACCTTCCCGTACTTCAAATTGACAAGCTTCCTAATTAGAAATGCCTTGTTACCTGCAGTCTTCCGCTCGTACAAGGCTTCAAGCTTTTTCCATAGTGCCTGAGCCGAGGTCTCCGTGGAAACATGATGAAAAACAGAGTCATTGAGCCACTGTCTAATGAACCATACTGCCTTTCGATTCATTTTCTTCCACTTTTCATCATCCTTAACTGAAGCGGGTCTCCCCGTCAACGGAGCATGAAGATCTTTACAATATAAGAGATCCTCCATCCGAGGCTTCCAGATGCTCCAATTCTTGCCATTCATACTGACCATCCTTGTGTTCTGTTCCATTGCTTTCTCAAACAAGTAACTCTATTACGGTGCACAAGTCGATTTATTTCAAGAGATTAACAAGAGAGGATAGTGAGCGGACCGATGGTCGTCACCTACCGCACCAAGTTAGAAACCGAGAAATAAAAACGACTAGCCAAAGAACCTCGCTTTGATACCACTTGATAGGGAACGAGGGTCCGAAGATAACGGCAACCCCCACCGATCAATAGAGTCAAAACAATAAGAAGCAAAACAAAAACACCACAGATGAACACAAAAATATACGTGGAAAACCTTCACCACTTGAAGGTCAAAAACCACGGGGCACGGCACAACGAAAAATCCACTATAATAAATAAGGATTACAGAAATTATCTAGGTTTGCCCAAAACCTAGAAAGCCCTCCGGATTTGACACACAAATCCACTCCTCTCTACCACCAAGACAAACCACAACTCCTCTACAACAGGATAAAATCCTACTCTCTCTTCAAGCAAAATATCAAACGAAGACAAGAAAGGGAACACCTGAAACCGTAGACGAAGAAGCCCTTGAAACGATAGAGAAAACTCCTTCCAATAGCACAGAGGAAACACCTCCTTCAAGCGATGAACTCCCGCCTACAGCAGCGGCAAAGAACCTTGCAACTGTAGGAATGGCGGCCGGCGGACGACCGGGCGCGGCGAGGCGGCGCGTGCGGGACGGCGCAGGCGCGGCGATGGCGGCCGAGGACGCGCGCGTGCTGGGGGAAGGGCTCGGCTGCTCTTTCTCAAGACCTAGGCGGTTTTCACTTTTTCAATCGGGAGAAAAGCTGGAGATTAAAAGTCACGCTGCCTTTTTAAAACTGCTCACAGACAGTTTTTATTATAAAAAACTGCTCAGTTTTTAAATATAAAAACTGTCCACTTAGCCCAAAAGCAATCAGCACAAAAAAGGTTGCCTCTCAAAATATCCAGGTTGCAACTTCTTAAAAACTGCACAAATTCTGCACCTTTAGAGGCTGAACCCCAACAAAAATAAGTCCCACCAAACGGAGCCTAAATGCCGGTTGTCAATGGGAGCAATCCTGCGTTCCCGGACCAACTTAAGGTGAAGTAGTAAGGAACGATTTAAATGCAGAAATATAGTCTCCCATACACACATTTAGCTACATGGCAAAATTATAGAGGAGCAGCTGCAGTGGCCATTTCTACTTCCAAACAAATGCAATCAGGTCTCCATTCACAGATAAGGTTAGAATCAGGAGGAACATATACTTTTTGAGGATCCCTTGTAGCAATGGGAGTTGGCTTTATTTTGATCCTCTTACATGACGATGGTAAGCGTCTTTATTCTAAGCAAGTTGTGCATCCAATTTTTCTCAAAACTGTAATCTAGAACTTCAGTGTTGAGTTAACCATCCTTATTGGTGGCAACAAGAAGAGCTGTTGAGGAGTGGAACTAAGATCAAATTTCCAACATACCACGACTCTATCTGCGTTAGTGTCGAGGCTAGTGTTCTGATCCAAAGCAAGTAATTTGTCAATGAGCTTCTGCATGCAAAATAAAATTCTGAAGCCTTAGGGAGAACAATATATTTATAAGCAGTTGTCTCTTCAAGTATGAGTTGTTTTTTCCTGATTGCTTCAACCATAGAAGCCTAAAGGTGGAAATCCAGGGCCTTACGAAATTCCTAATTTTTGTTATTGTTTCTAGAATCGAAGGAAGAGTAAAGAGAGGGCATTGTGTAGCGCGAATTTGGCATGAGTCTTCACGAAGGAAGAATCGTTGGTAGATATTGGCGGGAGGCTACAAATGGGCAAAGATTTGCCGAAGCCACTAGTGTCTTAGTGCATGAGTTTTAACAAAGGGGGTAGATCATTGCAAGAGAAGAAGAAAGAAAGGGAGGTCGTGAAGGTATACAAGGAAGATTTAGAGAGAACCAACCACATTGGCTCGTCTCCACATTCCTTTGCTTTGGTAACCTATATTTTTATCCGTTGTATTTTCTATTCTTTGCAAGTGTAGTGATAAATTTTGGGATCTGGTGAGAAAGTCTGTAAAATGTTGAACACTCTTCTATTCAGTAATGAGAGTTTCCAGGTTAGACTCTGGGCATCTTAGTAGTTTTGAGCTGATTTAGATCTTTCATGTTAAAATTTGCGTTCATTGTCTATGTTTTACCTTGCTTATGTGCTTCTTAGTTTTCTTGCTACAGGTGTTCTATCCTCACAGGTATTGAATTAGGGGATCAAAATCCCAACAAAACAATGTAGAAACTGCATGTGGACAATAAAAAATGATCCATGAAATTCATGACTTCCACATTTGGCTCTCATTCATTTTCCTTTGATCATAGAGCACATATCAAACTCTGCTAAGACAAAGTAAAGTGGAGAAGGAAGAAGATAATAGCAGACACTAATATTGTATATTGATTCTTCACTGCAACATTATATGGAACCCTTTATGCAAGAAAGAAGCACATTACACTGGGACTCAAACTTCAATGCTTAAATTCATTCTTTACCGGTTTTCATTTAATTCAATTTTTTTAGACTATTCTTCTTGATATAAGTAGAGCCTTGGAGCACCGGTTCAGGTATTGTCGTGTGACCTTGAGGTCACGCTATCACGGGTTCGAGTCCTGGAAGCAGCCTCTTGCAAAAATGAAAGATAATGTTTGCATACATTTCACCTTTGTGGTGGGAGCCTTCCCCGGGCCCTCGTTGCGCGGGGATGCTTTGTGCACCGGGCTTCCCTGTCCTTGCCCTTTATTCTTCTTAATATAGAAGGGGAGCCTTGATGCACTGATTGAGGTGTTGTCGTGTGACCTTGAGTTCACGTGTTCGAGTCTATAAGCAGCCTTTTGCAAAAATGCAGGGTAAGGTTTGCCTATATTTCACCCTTGTGGTGGGACCCTTCTCCAGACCCTCGCTGCGCGGGGATGCTTTGCGCACCGGGCTGCCCTTCCCTTGCCCTTTATTCTTCTTGATATAGAAGAGGGTCTTTGGTGGACCGGTTGAGGTGTTGTCGTGTGACCTTGAGGTCACGAGTTCGAGTCCTGGAAGCAGCCACTTGCAGAAATGCCGGGTAAGGTTTGTCTACATTTCACCATTGTGGCTGACCCTTCCCCGGACCCTCACTACGCGGGTATGCTTTGTGCACCAAGCCGCCCTGCCCTTTCCATTTATTCAGCTTGATATAGAGGGGGAGTCTTGGCGCACCGGCTGAGGTGTTGTCGTGTGACCTTGAGGTAACGAGTTCGAGTCTTGAAAGCAACCTCTTGCAAGCTGGGTAAAGTTTGACTACATTTCACTCTTGTGGTTGGAACCCTCCCCAAACCCTCGTTGCACTGGGATACTTTGTGCACCAGCTACCCTTGTTCTTCTTGATACACCTTAATCCAGAATTCTTTTAACTGCCATTTTTTTCAAAGATATAAAAATATCTTTTGGGAGCAGCTTGGTCACAACATCCGTTTATTGCTCACTCACTTGATTCATTAATGAATCGGGATACTATGTTACGATGTTTTCAATATCTGATCTAGTGTTGGTGAGATAGATCAAGATTCAATAAAGCTCCAATAGATTTCTTTGTTCATCTTCTTCTTTTTTTTAATACTTTTTTAGATATTTTTTCACCTGTAGCCATTGGAGTATTTGTTGGTTTGCATCTTCCATGCAATTTTTTTTAAGAGATCTCAGATGTATTTTTCTTGGTCACTATTCTCATATTCTTTCATCATAGTTCACTCAATTCAATTAGATTTTGCAGATTGGTGCAGTCAAATATAAGATCGTCGACATATAAACATGTAACGATGAATATTTTCTCCGCTTCTTACATGCACGTGCGCATCATTTGGGCATTTAATGAATTCATAGTCGATAAGTCTTTTCCAATTTTTATGATCCCACACTTCCGGGGCTTGTTTTAGGCCATAAAGGGCTATTTTCAATCTATATATTTTCTTCTTCTCCTTGGATCTGATACACTTCAGGCTGTTCGACACTACTTTGACGCATATTTCCTCTTTTATCTCTCCATTTAAGTGGTTTTACCGTTTAATTGGTGCACCAACAATCCCTTTTGTCCTCAAATTGCTAGGATTGAGTGAATCATCTTCAGTGTGCAACAGGCAAATGTTTGGAATATTCTTCTCCTGGTTTCTGCGGTACTCTTTTGGCATGATTGGTGTTTTTGTAGACTTCCGTCTTTATCGTACTTAGCTTTATAGAACCATTGGGAGTCCGTGACCGACTCTAGGAGGAACATGCAAAGCTGCACTGTTGATAGATGTCTTCTATGGATCAAAATCATTGCCTTGGACATGATGAATTAGAAGTATTGGAATCTGAAGTTGAAGATGGACTTACAGAAGGGTTTGAAGTTGGACAAGATGGTGGTGTAATCGCATCAATGTCTTCATTGATTGTTTCTTCAGCCATCACTCGTTTGAAGTTGAAGATGGAGTGAAACTGATTCTGATCCAACCTTTCATCCCAAACTCATGAGCCCATTTCAACCCTTCATTAAAGGGGCTTCCCTACAGTTCAAATTGCTGAAATAAAAATGCAAACTAAAAATAGAAAAGTGAGGACAGAATAGACAGCGCATAAACTAAGACGTGCTTAGTGGGACGCTTTTGATGTCCTCGGGTAAAAACGCCACAAGTATGTCGCCTCTGTCCCGAAGGGGCTCCTCCACGACAAAGGTGAATACAACTAATGAAGTGATAGGAAGGGCAAGGATTAAGATCATAGAGATTGCTCAAAATGTGTGCAATGAGAAGATCAAATTTAAAGCAATGTGAATTGTTAAATAATGAAATTATACTTCAAGGCATGGTTTTGAAGGCTTGACAAGATCAAATATAAAGTGATGGTTGTTGAATAGAGAAAAAGCATGGTTTTTAAAGCTTTGGTGAGTGAAGTGTCTTGATACCTCTTCTATTGAAATTTAAAAAATGACTAAAGAAAAAAACAAAAACAAAGATAAATGATCCAGAGGAATATCTATAGAAAATAAACTTTAGTAAACTAATTGAAGTGATATAAATAAAAACTACTCGCTATGAAAGCAATTGGCTACCATTTTCCTTTATTCTCATAATAAATGACATCATGCAACAAAAGG